>JACEFZ010028204.1:0-157500 GCA_014155875.1 Cepaea nemoralis
AAACGGGGTTTTGTTTTGGATACCAATTTAATACCACAATGGATAAGTCTTCGAAAGAACATCTCACAGCTGCAACAGTCAAACATAAGGTTCCAGCTATGCAACACCAAGTTCTAGCCATGAACACCCACTCAAACAAATGGGGAGAAGACCTGAACCACATAAGCCAACACAACCAAGGTACAAACTTAATATCATCTGAAACATAACTACGAAACCAGATTACCTCAAGGTTCCAAACCCTGAACCCCATCAGATAAAAGACCATATGAAAGCAGCTAAATGTCTCTACATCAGCAACAAGAGGAATCATCCAATTGTTTGCAAACCTGTTACTGTGCTGAATTTATTCATCTTTGGAAATATGTAGGTATAGATCAATTGTGGCCCTAGTCACAGATACTACCATGAGATGCCTCTCAGTCATATAAAGTTCTACACTGGACTAGATAACAACGACTAACTCTTTGCTGGTCCAATGTCAACCCAAATGCCATGGGTTATAGACTCGCGACTTGGTGGGTGTAAAATCTTTGTTGAACTAATTGGGATTCTGATATTAAAAGCAGAGCAGCTGAATGGACGTCTACTTGGCACCATGTATGGTGAGATGGTAAAGTACCTTCTGCAGAGCTTAAGTGGAAATTCCGGAAAGTTAGACCAACCGGAGGCCCCAAATTTCAAAAAAAAACAAAAAAACCGAGCCTACTGCAACAGAGTACTCGACTATTCTAGCCCGCGGAGGGATTTGTGATTGTGTGTAATTTCTATTTTGGATTATAAATTATGATTTGCACCAGCCAATTACCAGTGACTAAATAGTAAGAACATAACTGAGTGCATTAATTCGGTACCCAGATAATGGGGAAAAGGATCTAATCGACAGCAAAGGTGAACCCTTAACCGCACACCAGGAACAAATTGACTCTATTAATTAGTTTAATTAATAGTACAAAATGCTGTTTATATGTTGGGTTTTTTTCTGAAGGTAACAGGTCAGTAGTTTTTTTTCCAATGGTATAGATGGTATAGTATTTTGACACCAACTCATTATTTTTAATAATGAGAGAATGGTGAAAGGTGTCAGAAACATGTTATGTTGGGTTCTATTTAATATCTTTATTTGCCTTAATTATGAGGGAAAATGAAAGTAGACCCAATTTGTGGTTGTTGTGTTGTTTGTAATAACATTGTTGTTGTTTTTTTTTTGGGGGGGTCACTGGGTACTATATTGTAATACTGCAATAATTCCCATGCCTGTCTGAAAATGCATAGTGTTTATTACACATATATATGTAAATGCAGATCTTGAGTTAATACCTGAACTGTTTGTCCAAAAGTGTTGTGTACATCAAGTAAATGTGGTGTCCAACAATGGTTGTTTATATGTTGTGAGCAATCAATATCCTTCTAGCACCATAGAAAATTTAAAGGGTGATGAAGTGGGAAGGGAAACCTACACACAGATGCCATTGTTTCAAGGATTGAACTCTTTTCTCCTGGGATTTGTGGTAAATATCCCTGATCACCCTGCATTCTAACCAGTGACCAGAGAATCAATAAAACCCCCTAGACATTTTAACGAATTATTCTCAGGAATTAAAATCCACATCCCACAGTAGCCATCCAACTTGCTGGGCTAGCTATTGCATTAGATGGAATATCTAATAGATGGGGGGGGTGATGTGGAGGAGGGAGGGAGGGGGAAAAGGGGAAGGGGGTCAGGGTCATCAAATGACCAAATCTACGGACTGTGCCGTTCTGATTTCCAAAGAGGCAGGCTATAGTAAACGGCACTCTCTATGTACGCAAGTGAGGCTAAGCAGCCATGGACAGGTCGTGATGATTCGAATCCAGTACCAGAGCACCTTTTGTCAACTTTGCATTTATGGAAGCCTCCTTGGATTTTGGGGTATGCCTATGGTCTGTCCTTACCTTCCCTGGAGGCCGACGGGCGTATATGCGAGCGTAAGGACAGGTGTGATGGGGCATCACCTCGAGGGGTGGGTAGGGAAGGGGTGCGAGGATGACGTCAAACCTGCGAGGGCATTGAATGTCCTTGGGGGGGGGGGGGGATAGGGAAGGCTAACCCGGTGAGTAAATGCTGGAATAATGTCAGATGTGTCGGCAAAAAGATGCAAATATCGCAAGTTATTCTGTAAACATGTATAATTCAACTTTTCCAATGACACATACACACTCGTGCGCGTTCGCTCCACACTCACACACGCACACATACACACGCACACATACATACACACGCACGCACGCACATTATCGAGCGAATAAAGAAGACGAAGATACCGGCAGTTCTTGAAGAAATTCCCAGCCCTGTACTGAGATCGAACCCGTTCCGTTTGAGCCTGAGAAAGACACCCTAACCTCTCTATCACAGCTGCCCCATGTTAACACTGAATTTACATACAACAGCTTGATGACTGTCGGCCTTCACCTGTATCGCACGATACCCCCATACAGTAGCTTGATGACTGTCGGCCTTCACCTGTATCGCACGATACCCCCATACAGTAGCTTGATGACTGTCGGCCTTCACCTGTATCGCACGATACCTCCATACAGTAGCTTGATGACTGTCGGCCTTCACCTGTATCGCACGATACCTCCATACAGTAGCTTGATGACTGTCGACCTTCACCTGTATCGCACGATGCCCCTCTTACGGAACGAGATTATTCCATTGAAACCCCATTAACTGGTTAATTGCTAAGAGATGATTAATCGTCTTAAGCGGCTTCTCATATCTTCCTACGTTAGTTAGTTGCATATCCTTTACAGGACGTCGCAGTCAACACCAGTATTTTTGCTGTTGTGATCTCTTGGCAAGTTTACGTTCAGTAGTTTACCATTGCTTTCTGAACGACCGGCACCCATATCTTTTCGTTAAAAAAACCAAAAAAAAAAAAAAACAACGCAAGGCGGTCTACTGCCAAATCGCCCGCAGATGTCGTTCGAACGTGGGTATGCGGGATTACGAACTGCGTCCGTAACTCCTTCCCCACGGGCCGGCATATATCTTCCTTTATATCGCCGAAATGTTGTCATAGCGTTATAGTACAACATGCCTGCTCCCATATTAAAAGCTAAGTCATAACTGTGACACACCCCTACTTCGCATTTTCCGCTATCCATTTTTGTTTGGTCCACACCTTCTTTTTGTTTGGCACTGAATCTGCTAATATTGGTAATCTGATCCAGTTTATTGCGAAGCATATTTTACAAAGGAAAAAATGCAACGGTAGTTCCCTTTGCTTCTGCCAATCCGTTTATTGCAGGCGTCGGCAACCTACGGCTTGCGTGTTAAGCGTGGCAGGCGGAGTGATGTTCAATGGCACCCCGGCTGAATTGAAACACAGTATATCATCTAATTATAAATTAGAATTTTTACTTTAATTGAGGCACACAATTCTTTTAAAGCTGCTGTTGTTTTCAAATCTCTTCAAAACGAAAGTCAGTAGACGTTAGAAGGAAGAATCAGTGATAAAATGCAAACTAGGTGTGAGTGGAGCAACAATGATGTACATGAAGTTCTATTTTTGTCCAACCTTTCTCCTCTCTCCTCATCCTCCTGCCAACCAACTCTACTTGTCAGTGTTATGCCACTTTGACTATAGGACAAATGCTGATGTGGTTATTAAACAATAAAGTGTCGTTGAAATGTTTTGTTCTACAAACTTTTAAACTGCCTTAACCAATTGTACATATGACAATTTTATAACTTTTCAAAATGATGTGTTCACAGCTAAAATTTGTGAAATCATAATTTGTGTAATTACTCCTATTTGAACTAAAGTATCAAATGATCTACGAACAATAGAAGAGTTATTAGATATATCGAAAACATGCTCATACAAAGTCAAGAGCAAAATAACTTGTTCAATGATTGTGGACTTCATGTGGCATACTGTGTGACTTTGCAATGACCTGGGATGGTTTGCAGGGTGAATTTTCGACATTACTTCGGTACAACCCTATAAACGGGTTGTCGAGACACACACACACACATACACACACAAACACACACACAGAGAGAGAGAGAGAGAGAGAGAGAGAGAGAGAGAGAGAGAGAGAGAGCGAGAGAGACGGAAACAGACAGAGACAGAGAGAGGGAGAAAACAGAGAGAGGTGTATAGAGAGAGAGACAGAGACAGTGACAGAGAAAGAGAAAGACGCGCGCACACACACACACACACTCGCCCAAACACACACAAAAAGAGAGACAGACAGAGACACAAAGACAGAAAGACAGACAGGGAGATATAGATAGGGTGAAAGAAACAGAGACAGACACAGAGACACAGAAAGACGCACACACAGCGCTACAGACACACACACACACACACACACACACACAGAGATGAACAGTAAGAGAGCGCGCGCGCGCGAGAGAGAGAGAGAGAGAGAGAGAGAGAGAGAGAGAGAGAGAGAGAGAGAGAGAGAGAGAGAGAGAGAGAGAGAGAAATTATGTATGGTGCCTCTTACCCTTTCGACGGCCATTGCCACAGGATGTCACAAGTTCCTGTGATCTAATCCCGCACGGATAGTTGACTATTTTAGAAAATAGATTGAAAAGTAAATTTCCAAACCTATCCGTCACACGCTCAGACAAACGATTACACAGTGTTAACACCTAGGGGAATGTAGCACATTGATTAGAGAAATGTGGAACAGGAAGATAGTTTGGGCAGACAGATATAACATGATCAGAATCAGACTTATGATAGATCACTCATGACACAAGTTCCCACTCGTTCAGTGAATCAACAAAAGAGTATGTTAAAATTATAACGATACGATTTTAATTTAGAACAACAACACGAGTGTGGAAATAGCTGTGAAGAGCATAATTGAAATGGTCCGTGAGAAGAATATGTTTGGTTTTTAATTTATGTTGTCCGGATGTGAATGTCAACACTAGGAGGTGGATGCATGTAAATAACGATTGTAGGTGTCTGACTATATCCAGTAAACAGTGGCTCGATGTCAGATAAACAGTGGCACGGTAAATAATGTTCGATAAACAGTGGCACACAGAAACGATGCCCGATGAACAGGTGTTAGTACGTGTTGACAACTTTGTACCGGATATTTAAGCCAAGCAGACAGTCTCTTTTGTCAATACGAACGCTTGCGTTAAGTCATGTTAGTCGTGCAGGGGGCTAAGTAGTCTCGGGGTATGGTGTCAGCCTCAAGTGCTGGAGGTCCCGCGTTCAGGCCCCGGTGAGGACCGGGATTTATGTAAAAAAAATCCTCCTGGACTTCCTGTAATAAGATTTCCCCTGGTCTCTGGGTAGTGAGATCGGACGCCTGTGTGTATTGTTGCGCACGTAAAATATTCCTTGGCAGTTGGAAATCGAAAAAGAGTAGCCTAACGGCGCTGCCCGGGCAAAATTTCGAGTTACAAATCTATCCAAAGTATTTCAGGATCCTCGCCGATGCAACGGAGTTCGTGCATTGAGCTGAGTTTCTCCAGACTCAGGTTTGAGTTAGGAGGAAAACGGAGCACTTATGGGTTAAACCGTGTGCCATGATGTTGATCCAACGACTAAACTAAACTAAACATATTAGTCGTGCCTCATAGTCAATATGTATATTTGACATTTAACTCATAGACTATACCTTATACTGTGACACAGAACAAACACGACAGCACACTACGCCAATATTATTCATTAACAATAACAATCACAATGCTAATTTCCTATTTCTATTTACGTACATCGTGCGTTTCCCATATTACATTTCCATTTTCTCCCTTATGAGGGTATTCTTACATCTGTTCTTGTTCATTTCGTGGGATCGATAATGTACTTCATGCTGTTTACTCCCAAGGAACATAAACACCCAACGAACGCCAAGACTCCCGACTCACAAAATCAGATAAGAGTATAGTCTGGGGTCGCACGGAACAATTAAGTGCTAGCAGCATTCGCTCGGGGAAAGATCTGTTAGAGCATATTCGGGGTAATGAATTCATAGATATGTGTTTCATCGGGCGGAAATAGCGGAAGAACTGCGGCGGAAATGGGTTCCCGTCTGCCAGTGAGTCGCGTGATTAAGGCGCCATGCTGCTCTTTTCTTCATACTGATGTGCCAAATGTATCTATTTCTTTTTGGGGTTTTCCCCCCAACCTACTGCACTACCTTGGATAAGACGTTGCTATTACAGAGTACCACAGAGTTGCACTGTGAAATGAAGCTATGAACTGAGTTTTAAGGTATACTAATATCATTTTAAAAATAATGACATATACAGTGATTTCATTTGCCAAATAAATCCGCCCACGAATTTGCTTTCTTCATATGTCAGTGCTGCTAAATGTCATCATATGTATAGGGTGTATTTTTAATGACCGTGCAGTGTTTGAAAATATTGCCTGGCCAAGTTTTGTATTTACCTATTATGTTCCATGAACTTTACAGAGGGTGATTACACAACTTGGACTGGCAATATTTTCAAACACTGCACAGTCATTAACGCTACACCCCGTATGTATTCTCTCTTAGCTGATTCAGTGCCGAAGGATAATATATCGCCAAATGTGGCATCCCATTTGGACAGAAGGTATTATATATATATATATATATATATATATATATATATATATATATATATATATATATATATATATATATATATATATATATATATATATATATATAAACGATCAATGCCTTAGAAGAATATGGAACAGACCATGTCACGAGACTGCTGAACGCAAAATATACGACACTGGAAATAAACCTCCAGAATGATGTAATGCTATATTTATTGCAATCCCGAAGAAATCAGGAGCCTTGGAATGTGATCACCATCGAACAATTAGTATAATGAGCCCCATGACGAAGATTCTACTGAGAATTATCATGCAAAGAGTTGGGACGAAAATACAACCCGAAATAGGAGAAGAACATTGTGGGTTTGTAGAAGACAAGGGCACAGTACATGCTGCGTATATACTGAGAACAGTAAGTGAACGTTCTATAGAAGTAAACAAAGATCTATATCTTTGCTTTGTTGACTATACAACGGCTGTCGATAAAGTGAGACATGTCGCCATGATAAGGTTGCTTGAAGATCTAAAGATCTGATCAGAATTGATAACGATGTAGGTCTTCTTCTGCTGCGTTTATCCGGAGACTTTTTTTCGGACGTGATTGCGTTGTGCCTGTTTACAGCAGAGCTGCGTTCTTGCGCCGTTAGGCCGACACATCCGACTTCTGCGAGTATTTGTTGACCGGGTTAACCTGTCCGGGGGTTTCTTAGGACGTTTGACTCTCACTGTTGTGGCGTCATCCCCCATCCCAGCTGGCCCATTTAGAACAGACGAAGACATCCTGGTCAGCCCTCAAGGGAAGTCAGGAGCACACCATGGGCATTCCCCGACATCCAAGGAGGCTTCCATAATTGCAGAACCGACATATAGCACTCTGGTACTGGGCTCACCCAAGGAATCGTCACGTCCTGCACATGGCTGCTTAGCCTCACTTCCGTATATTTGGCCTTCCAGTAATCACAGGCTGTTCCTCCGGAAACAGAAGAATGTAGTCTGCAGATGACATCCACACAGTGAACTTTCGATTCGGACTTTCCACTTAATGGATTTGTTATCCAAGCAATATTCCATTTCGTACCTCTGGACTGGATTTTTGGACAAAATTGGAATATGTGCACCTCTTCTTGCAGTGCTACCAACATACCTGTGGTATGAAGTGTGGCAGTCTAAGTACTTCTTCATGCACCTTTAGATGTCAACCTGAATGTAGTTAAAGTAAGCTGTGGTCAATTTGAGCTTGTTGATATCTCCATAGAGCTTGTCCTCAAATGAAGCAGAAGTGGGCAAAAATACCTTTCTCTGTTCTGCATATATTGGGCACTCCTGCAGCAAATGTTTGGCTGTCATTTCACCAGTTCCACAATTGCAATGATCGGTATCTCCTATCTTTAGTTTAATGAACAAGTGGTATTTCAGCCTGTTATGTCCTGTGCGGAGTCTGAAGATTGCCACTTGTTCACTCCGGCTAGATATTGTGCTTGCTTGCTTGCTTGTGTTCGTTGGCTTAAGCTCCAACGCGAAGTCCTGTATGTCGGATGAAGGCATCCTGTTGTCCAACATCAGTGTGATGGCATACAGGACCTGAGGTTTGCGTGAGTATCCGTTGTCCCATGTCTGGCTTATTGGTGTGCAGACTGGTGGTTCCTCGCCGTACAGGCAGACACTCTCCGACTTCGGAGGAATCGGCGATCCTACTGACTTTAGCCAGGACCCCGCTGGATTCTCTGATTCCCATTTGGTTCTATAAGTGCTTTTTATAAACCCGTTAGCCTCATTATAGATTATGTCTATGTCAGGCTGTGGTAGTCGTCCGCCCTCTTTTGCTAGTCTGTCAGCCTCTTCATTTCCAGGTATACTGCAATGTGATGGGATCCACTGTTTTACAATTTTTTTTGGATTTCTGACATAGTCCATAGAGTGCTGCTCTTAGATTTGCTAGTTTTGTGCTGTTTTTGCTCTTCTGTATTAAGGCAGCTGACTTTGCATCTCTGAAGATAGCTATTTGCTTCTCTTTATTTTCCTCCATCAAGAGCTTTTCTGCTGCAGTTTTCAAAGCCTCTGCCTCTGCTTTGAAGAAAATTTTCCAGTTGCCACTGACTGTGTTTTTTTTTCCACTCCATTTTGTTTTTAAATTTAGGAGAATTTCTCCTCCTCCGTTTTCTATTGAATTTTTGGCTGATCCATCTGTATATGCATGGATCAAATTGCTACTTGGGTAATTCTTTAATGTAGTTTAGTGCTATTTTTATTATTTCTGTTTCATTCTGAGTGTTCTTTTTCTCAATACCAGACTTTCTATACCACGTTTTCACTTCACCTTCTTCTTCTTCTTCTTCTTCTTCTTCTTCTTCTTCTTCTTCTTCTTCTTCTTCTTCTTCTTCTTCTTCTTCTTCTTCTTCTTCTTCTTCTTCTACTTCTTCTCCTTCTTCTTCTTCTTCTTCTTCTTCTTCTTCTTCTTCTTCTTCTTCTTCTTCTTTGCGTTCATCCGGAGTGTTTTTAGAGATGTGATTGTCGTTGTGCCCATCAGAGCTGTTCCAGGCACGACGGACATTCGGAAACTACCTAGTTAGAGCTGTTCCGAACAAGAGCGGCATTCGGAAAATAGGTAATCAGAGCTGTTCCTAGCACGAAAAACATTTCACTCGGACGTGTTTTGCGTTGTGCATGATTTATTTGCCCCCGTAGGCCAGCACATCCGGCTTCAGCAAGCATTTTTACTGGTTAGCCTTCCTGGGCCGGTCTCTCTGGCTGTGGGGTTACAACACTTTCTCTCTGTGATCCCGTTTATCACGCAGAGTCTCGTAGCGGAGCGAGAGCTGAGGCGGTTCGACACCCGCTCGTGACTTGCAGGATACTGAGCCGGCCGCTCAGAAAGCAATGGCAAACTACTGAGCGTAATCTTGCCAAGAGATCAACATACAGCTGAAAGATGCTGGTGTTGACAGCTAAGTCCTGTAAAGGATATGTTACAAAAAAAAAAAAAAAGCCTTCCTGGGGTTTCGAGGAGCGTTAGACTGTTAGTGCTGTGGTATCGCCCACATCTCAGCTGGTAAAAGTAGAACGGTCATCGACATCACTGTAAACGCTCAAGGGAAGGCAGGGGCAGACCATGGGCATTCCTCCGCTATCCAAGGAGGCTTCCATAATTACAGAGCCGGCACATATTGCTCTGAGACTGGGCTCACCCGAGGATTTGCCACGTCCTGCTCATGGCTGCTTTAATTCCTCACTTCCATGTGTTAGGCATTTCGCTTGCAACTGGTCGCTCAAGTACACACCAGGAACGGTCAGTCTGCGGGCGACATCCACTAGGTAAGCTTTCGCTTTGGACTTCGGGCCACGCAATGGATTCGCTAGCCTGCGTTCCATTTCGTGTTATTGAGATGTTTTTCCACCTTTGTCTAGACTCTCTATGAGTTAGATACAGACAGTTTTCGCAACCAATTTCATTCGACTGGGGCACCTCTTCTAACTTTAGTACTCGCTCACGAGGTAGGCAACATGTGCTGCCGACTCAGCAACTTACCTCCGTTCTTCACATTCAACTTCGGCGTCATTCGCGAAATGTCACCCGCCAAGGTGGGTTTTCAGTGTTTATCCTGACAAATTTTATCCCGTAAAGTGGTGCAACATACAGCTGAAAGATGCTGGTGTTGACAGCAATGTCCTGTAAAGGATATACTTATAAAGTGGTGCTTAGCTGAGTAGAAAAAGTTACGAGTGCGAGTCAATAAGTAAGTCACACAGTTCTGTGGGCTGGCAGGTAAATGAAAACAAAGCACGCAGTTCTATGCGGCCGGTTTGGGAGGACTGATAAAACGATGGGATAAGTGCATCAATATTGGTGGAAATTGTGTTGAGAAATAAAGGGACAATCATCATCATCACCACCATCATCATCATCATCATCATAATCTTAAACTTCTGCCGTCAAGCGTCGTGGGGAGAAATAATTTGCGCTCTAGCGCCCGGTGGGCGGCACTGGACAGTGTCATGCCGTGTCATTGTACAATGTCTTTGATGTCGGCAATCCATTTTCTTCTCGGACGTCATCTTGGTCTCGTCGCTGATGATCTTTGATGTAAAGCCAGTGATGGTAATTGCTGGTGTTGCATTTTAACGACATGGCCAAACCACTTGATCTTCTGTCTTTCAATAAATGTGGCACAAGGTGTTGATCCCACTATCTGTCTGATAACAGCATTTCTTACTCGGTCTATCCTCGTCGCTGTAAAACAGGCACTGATCGTCTGCAAATAGAAGTTCATTTATTTCCTGTGGGTCAGTTGTTTCATCTGGAGTAAGAGTTCTAAATTTTCTGAATCTGTTCTGTCGAGACTTGCTTCTTTGGAAATTCTGTCCATGTAGATATTGAATAGCAGGGGAGAGAGCACACATCCCTGCCTCACTCCTGTACTGTGAACATATCTGATATAACTTCTTGTGTTCTTACTGCACTTCGACTCGAGTGATACATGGCTATGATGTTTTCTAGCAGTTGCCCTTGTATCCCATAGTCTTCAAGGATGATCCATAATTTGTATCTGTCTACTATGCCGAAAAACTTTTCCTGATCTGCAAACACAATATTCTGCTGATCACGAAATTCGATAGTTTTTAAAGGGACAATGTATGTATAAAAATAGACTGGTTTCAAGTTGTTATCTTATTTAGTTATTTTTCTACAGATATTTGTGACTTACTTATTAGCTTACCCTCGTATAAGACTGATACATTGTTGAAACAATTAATTACCGTTTAAAAATTGAAAGCGGCGCGTTGGCGAAACTGTTAGAGTGCTGTGTGGTACAAGGGCATGAGCACAGTCGGACGAGGGTTCGATATCTGAACTTGCTGCGAGGGAAAGACTGGCCATTTATCCCCCCATACACTCAGGCCTGAAAATGTCATCGTTCTAAAACTTCACATGCCTACAGCAGGTTCCTGAGACTGTATTTTTTTCTTTTTTAAATTCAAAAATGAAATTAACAAATACAGGAACAAAAAATAAAAACATAGCGTGCGCGCACACAAACACTCACACACACACAAACACAAATAATATATACATATAATAATGATCTGTGCTGTCTATTTTTTAAAGGACGTTATCGTTTGCTAAAACAAAAACATAAATTTATCTTAAAACCTGAAGTCTAAACTAGTTTCCTTGAAATATTTTTCTTCACTATTGTCATATTATATTGGGGAAAACTTCAGAAGTCAGAGTGGATTCCCCTGATGGTAAGGGACACTGGCAATAGGAAATGCTAATTCACACAACATCAGTGAAGTGCACTCTTCAGTGGTGGCAGCTACTAGAGGTAGTTGCGCATGTATGGGCCATGCCTGAATTCAAAGCAAGCTGACGGAAAAAAACAAGTGGGGTAAAACAAACAAAATGGCGAGAGTCGGTTGTATAGGAAAGGTGATCATAAATAAAGGAGGACGATGGAGGACGTTTCTATCATAACTAAAAACAACAGCAGATAATATTATAAGAACGCTAAAATCATTTTATTTAAAAACGTTTCTTCTTCTTCTTCTTCTTCTTCTTCTTCTTCTTCTTCTTCTTCTTCTTCTTCTTCTTCTTCTTCTTCCTCTTCTTCTTCTGCTGCTTCTTCTTCTGCTGCTTCTTCTTCTTCTTCTTCTTCTTCTTCTTCTTCTTCTTCTTCTTCTTCTTCTTCTTCTTCTTCTTCTTCTTCATCTTCTTCTTCTTCTTCTTCTTTCGTTCGCTTGATATTTGTTGTATATCTGCAACGTTGTCTCTTGTATTAATCTCACTGTCATTTTCGATCACTCAAAGACCCATATAGTTTATCTCACTGTTGTTTCTCTGGGCCAGAATGTTTGCCTAGATATGTCCTATTTTGGACAAAATTGGAGTATGTGTTCCTCTTCTTGCAGTGCCAAACAACATGTGCACATGGCTGATTCTCTAATCTTGAATTTTGATTACATGTGGTTGCGTAATTTATTGAGTCCTGTTCTGAGGCGCAAGAATGGTACTGAATTTAAGAGTCGTCGTTACTGCACCAGAGACATTCTCATGCATGCTACGTTTCCGTATTCCGATGTAATCAATGTGATAAAGTCCGCTTAGTTGTTCATCTACGCTTTACCTATGACATAATCCCTCTGCTGACTCCCTTTTGGGCCCATCTTTCCAGATATGGATACTCCGTCTGTACAGCCGCATTCTCAACCCGATTCCAGAGAGCCTTGACCGCGTGGCCTTTATCTTGTATAAGCTCTTCTATCAGCAGCATCTCATCTATCAGCCTGTTCATTGCACGGCACACCTGCATGCCCTGCGCATAAAATCCATGATTTGCTTTTAATATCTTTCCAGTAAAGAATTATAACATATAAACATTTACAATTAACAAAGAATAACAAGAATGCAGTAGCATAAAATATAAGATGTTTATCTTAGCATTGGACAAGAACGGTATGCGAAGAACCATTTTAACATGCCTTATCACGTATTTCACATATTGTGTTGAAGCCCTTGTTTTTATATGTCAATCGACACTCGAGAATTGATGTAGTCAGTATCAAGATGGCCACCTTTACTGACCAAGACATTTACTAGTACATATTTTAGGCTGGGTCGACCTGGGGCCCGAGTAAAATTTAACATCAGCCTCGATGTGAAATCGAATAAATGACCACCAGCTGGCCGCTACACTGGCTCCCATAGAAAAGTGCCTTATATTCATTTATAGGACAAGAAAAGTACCCTAAAATTCTTTATTGTGGCTGAAAAGGCCGTTATTTAAAATGTATGTCTATGAAAAGTATTTTATGTTACGCGGCAAGGTCCGTATGTCTTTAGCAGTTATCACTTTACATCATCATCTTGTATGCAGGCAACGCTGATTCCACTGCAGAAATTACCTATCAGTATTGGGAAGTGAATTTATATCACTCAAGACAATGCCACTCCAGATAATGTCACTCCAGACAATGTCGCTCAAGACACGTCACTCAATTCAGTGTCAAACCACTAACATGCCTGGTAAATCACAAACCGATTTTTTAAAAATGCTGGATTGCGACGTCCTGTGAAGATCATGCAACGAACTGTATTACTTTCGTACATTTCTCCCTACATAAATTATTTTGTAAACGGGGACTGCTAATCAAGACGTGTATGTATATGTGGTTGTTTTATTTTGTGTCCTCAGAATTTATACATGCATTTTTGTTTCATCATAAATAGTAAAACGTAAATGTAGAAATAAGTCGACGCATCGCTGAAAGAGTAAAAGGTGTAGAAGCGTTTCTCATGTAATGCCGTAAAGTATTCATATGTTTCCGTGTACATCAAAATAGCAATCAGTAAATGTAATAGTAATCAGAGAATAGTATATGTTCTCATGAATAAATATGAGACAGTCTCAGAATATGGGAAAGTGCCTTTCACATTCGCTGGCACCTTGCTGTCTTTGACAGACGATAGTTTGTTACATTATGTTTTTAAGCGTAATAATTGCAAGCCACGGCGGTAGCGAATGTGACTGATCAGACCAATTAGCGTGATAAATGTTCGTCCACAATAGATGCAAGTGAACTCATGGTGACTCCCACCATTACGCACTGTCTGGCGTCTCCCACGTTTAACGTGCGACTTATCTGCAAATCATTTCCTGCTTTGTGTTTATTCCATTTATAATCTTTGCTATCCATGCAACGCGATCAGCAGCGACTTGCTCCCAACGTGCAATTGCAATGCCTGTGTCAATCATGTTCCTCTTACATCTTTTTTAACGTAGTAGAAGGCGACCCCGAGATCTTTTACACATCTGTAATTCACCAAAAAAGATGTCATTGGGTATTCTACAGTGCGTCCATCCTACTAATTACAGCTGTGTCACTGCAAACTGATGCTCCTAATAACGGTTTAATTTGTTTTGTCAAGGATAACTTTCACTGCACTTGATACATCTTGAAATGGGAGCCAGAGTAGTACAGTGGCTATCGAGAGAGAGAGAGAGAGAGAGAGAGAGAGAGAGAGAGAGAGAGAGAGAGAGAGAGAGAGAGAGAGAGAGAGAGAGAGAGAGAGATTAGAACGAAACGACCTAATAGATTAGATGTTGAACATGATCTCTGTTGTTCCCTTTCAAGCACTTCTCCGTGTATTTCAGAATCGCCGAGGAAAAGACTATCACAATGTTCTCATTGATTACAATCTTCATTTGAATGAAGTTAATTACACATCTACAATATCCTGATTTTCTTTTGATCCTGATCATTTCTCGATGTAGTCACACCTGCTTTATCAGCGCCGATAAAGTGTTTGGATTCCTGTAGAAAAATCTACTCTGGGGTCACTACTCGATGTGCCTGCCCCGGTTGTGAACAGTTTGTCACAGAAGTCACGTCGCTTTGAAACGTCATAGTTTAGTTTAGTTTAGTTTAGTTTAGTTTAGTTTAGTTCAGTCGATGGATCAACATCACGGCACACGGGTGTAACCCATAAGTGCTCCGTTCTTCTCTTAACTCAAACATGAGTCTGAAGAAACTCAGCTCAGTGCACGAATTCCGTAGCACCGGCGAGGAACCTGAAATACTTTAAATACTTGTAATATCCGACTCGTCATACTCCACGCATATACAGCATGCACCACCATAATGGACCTTCATTCGCCGATGAGTTTCTATAGGTTTCACCACTTCACTGATCAAACATCGGGTAACAGAATGCTGCTTCTCTTTGATGCATGTCAAAATTGAGGCGGCCATCTTTAAACTGTCCTTATGACGTCACCGTGTTCGTCTGCACCGTGATGTCGTGTGCTTACAACCTTTGACATCCTTAACAACAATATTGACAGGTTACAAGACAATGGCATGGTTACTGTAATTTCTATCACACTTTTAAGATTTTCATTTGAAGCCCCGTCGTGCTTGTTCATTTCATTGTACGCATATTAGATCCAAACCTACTCGTTTGTTTGGCACAGAATCAGTTAATGTGAGCAACTTATACACGGGGTCTTCCTATCTTCATATTATCTGAGAAGACTAGGCGTTATATTCATTGCCCCAGGATTCGGGGTAAGGTAGGGGCGAGTTTACCATCTTTGAATAGTTTATTTCATAAAAATCAAGTGTGCCTCTCTTCTTATCATGCAAAGAAAATGGCGAAACATCGAAAATGTGCCAGGTTTTAGAGGAGGAGGTGGAGTATATAAACATCGACTTGTTTATTTTGTAAACATCTGTCCCTGTATCCTAAACAGAATAACTGCGAAGTCTCGAAATTGTACCTGGTTTTAAAATATCAACACTTCCGAATTCTTCTAGAAAAACAGTTTTTAAAAGTAGTTAAAGGCATTTAAAAAAAAGAAGTCAAAGAAATTCATGTAGCGAAAACATCAAAGACCAAACTGGGCTAGGGTTCCTGCTATTTTTTACGTAACGCTGAGAATAAACATCAATGAATGACCAAGTTTTTATGCATTCATCGTGTCACTACTGCAATTCACGACTCGTGGTGTAGCTTGATCTTACCTGAGGAAGAAACAAAACAAACAAAAAAATCGTGTGTATAATGTTGAGGAATAAATAAATCAGCATGGCATGGAGAGACTGGAGTATATCTTCAGACGCTGTGACCGACATTCAGAACTCCCAGGACATTATTCATTAGTCATTAGTCGCGGTTCCAACATCACAGCAAAGGGTCGTACCCATTATGCTCCGTTCCCGTGCCAGTGAATATTACATAAAATGTTCCTCACTGCCCCATGCGAAAAGTGGAAAAGACAGGAGTCTCGACAAACAACGGCCCGCTCAGGCACACTGTGCAAAATGCCACCGCCAGAATGTCACCACAAACGTCCTCTACGAACAGGAAAGACCAGACGGACACATAATCAGACTGCAGCGGGTACCATTAGTAATGGAGCTCTTCGCTTGCTGTTGAAATTGAGGACGGGCCACGCATGGGAATGCCCTGTGATGTTGGTTTTTCTTCTTCTTCTTCTTCTTCCTCTTTTTTTTTTTTTCTTCTTCTTCTTCTTCTTCTTCTTCTTCTTCTTCTTCTTCTTCTTCTTCTTCTTCTTCTTCTTCTTCTTCTTCTTCTTCTTCTTCTTCTGCGTTCGTCAGTTTTTGACTCATCTAAACTCAAATAAGGAAGAAACATTTACATGAACGTTAATTAATTTGATTTATTTTTCACAGAAAATGTATCATGTGCCATTTCAGTAACTGTTGATTTTCACTCTGTTTCTACGATCATGTTAAGACTCCAATCAACGCTGGATTAAGGCCCTCACAACTTGCATGCTTTTGTTCATTACCATACTCATCAATCCGTTCTTTTTAATGTTATTTTTGTTTACAACATTCACCATTTTAAAGAAAAAAATGTTGTTTTTTTTTCGGGCTTAGATCATTATCGTCTAAGTCTTTTGAAAGCGAACAAACAAAAACAATTCGCGCCAATCGTCGGTATCAACTTATTCGCAACCCGGAAGTGAAGCCAAGTGCAGGACATGAAAATTAACTGGGTGAGCCCTGTATCAGAGCATCATGCCATTGTCGGCTTTGTTATTATGGAAGTCTTCTTTTATTGCAGGGAATGCCCGTGGTCTACCCATGCCTTCCATTGAGGGCCGACGACATGCATGCGCATATTCTCGACGTGCCTCCAGGAGACGTCACCATTAGATGGAGATACAAAGGTTAGTCACAACTCTGAGAGTCTGAGACCTCCTACGAAACACCCGGGAAGGTTAATCCGGTCAATAAATGCTTGAAGAAGTTGGATGTGTCGGTCAAACGGAGCAAATATTGCAGCTCTTTTGTAAATAGAAACAACCACAATTATGTCTGAAACTAAAATATTGAACGAATCAATAAGAGGAAGAGGTATTCGCAACCAGAAGATCTTCCAGTAGAACTGTTTCCTCAGTACTGTATACATCAACGCTGAGCACATACAGTAGTCAATTTTGAATACCCATGCTCATGCTGACGGGCGTTGGAAATATGTTGACAGAAATTATAAGAAGAACAAAAGTGTTTCTACAAATACTAAAACAATTAACACCATTATGGATTTGGACAGTTAAAATAAGAAAGCTCAGAGTACTAAGAGCATGCGTATTTCCCGTGACAATATATTAGTGTAAATCTTTGACATTTCGTAAAGCACACTTACATTTAATAAAGCAATCGAAAAGCATATTTGCAACTTTGAATATATAAGTCTTATAGTCAGTGTCAGCAGTGCAAGCAGGTCTGCCTTGGTTTGTTTGTTTGTTTGTTTGTTTGTTTTTTAAGCGCCTTCTTCTTCACCCCCCCCCCCCCCCCCAAATCGCTTTCCCCTTTCGTCAGACGATGTTCTCTCTTGTTGCTATGGCAATCCGTGTACTTGTGACGCTATTGAACTTTAGCCCCATGACACCTGAATTCCCGTCATAACCACATATCCGGTCCAATCGCTTTGTTAGAATCATACGGCAGATTTCATGAAAGACGTGTCCAGTCCATAACAAGAATGCAGATGAGTAACTTATATATTTATATTTTCATGTACTGTTTTCCATGTAGTTGTTTCGGTGTGTGTTTGTTGTGTGTGTGCTGACGAAGGCTTTGGCCGCAGCGTCCATTTCTTTGCTTGTGCTTGTGTTCTAGTAAAGCTTACCGCCCACTCCTCGTTTTTTGGTGATTCATTCATTGTATTTATTACGTGTAAAAGAAGAGTACTAAAAGTTCACTGGATGGAAAAGAAAACAAGCAAATCTATCCAACAAGAAATCATTCTTGAAGAATATTGGTTGTTAAGAGAAGTACAACTGAAGAAAATTAAATCTATTGGGCATGTAAAGAGAATTTCAACGTTATACCAAGAAAGCGGGAAAGACCAAGGTCCCTCATAAATGGATTCAATAAATAAAAGATAATTCGTACATAACAGAAATTTGAGCGGAACATTTGGCTTATAATACTGTTGTGGGGTACGGGTTCAGCACACACAAACCACTGAGTGATGGTGGTGATGGTATGCTAAGAGCCATGGTAAAAGTTAAACGTCACGTGCATATCCTTTATAGGACATTGAAGTTAAACCCATCATGTTTGGGGTGTTTGTGATTTCTTTGAATGTTTAAGTCCCGTTTGCCATTCAAACTACTGAACGTAAACTTGCCAAGACATCAAAAATAGCAGTAAAATGCTGATGTTGACACCGATGTCCTGTAAAAAGGATATGCAAAAAAAAAAATTTTGCCATTGCTTTCTGAACGACCACCTCTCAAACCATTATGTGAAAACCAGCGCAAGCAGGTCTGCTTCCAAATCGCCCGCAGCTGTGTTTTGAATGCAGTAAGCGGGATTACGATTTTGGTCGCTAATAGCCATAGTAGTCATGTATATGTTAGAATTGCAACCGTCTTCAGAAACTGCTTCGTGACAAACAAACAAATCTTTCACACAACTAAAGACTCATTGGACACATTGTGCTAGACATGAATGATATGATGTGGTCAGCAATACTCCCGCCGTCTTTACTTCTCTGGACATTAGCTTGTACCCATTTTAAGCTAGATGGACCTGCTCTGGGAGATATTTCTTCCCACGATGTGAGGTAGCTGGGTGATAATTCTTCCTACGATGTGTGGTAACTGGGTGATAATTCTTTCCACTATGAATGGTAAATGGATGATAATTCTTCCCTCTATGAGTTGTAACTTGGTAATCATTCTTCCCACAATGTGTGGTAACAGAGTGATCATTATTCCCACAATGTGTGGTAACAGAGTGATCATTATTCCCACAAGATGTGGTAACATAGTGATCATTATTCCCATACTGTGTGGTAACTGGGTGATAATTCTTCCTACGATGTGTAGTAACTGGGTGATAATTATTTCCACTATGAATGGTAACTGGATGATAATTCTTCCCACTATGAGTTGTAACTGGGTGATAATTCTTCCCACGATGTGTGGTAACTGGGTGATCATTCTTCCCACGATGTGTGGTAACTGGGTGATCATTCTTCCCACAATATGGGATATTTTCGTTTGCGTCTTCATTTGTAAATTCCTTCCAACACTGCGACACAGAAATAGACTGGCCGGATTTGAACTGCAACGGGATAAGTCTTGAAAGTTGGAGGCGTATATTACAAGTACCTCAGAAGTCGGAGGGTGTTCGCCTGTCTTGGTAGGATGCTTTAACGAGATTTTAAAGAAGTGCATGCCTTGTTATGACGCTTTGCTGAGATTTTAAAGAAGAAGTACATGTCATGGTAGGACGCTTTGCTTAGATTTTAAAGAAGAAGTATTTGTCTTTGTGGTAGGACGCTTTAACGAGATTTTGAAGAAGTACATGTCTTGGTAGAACGCTTTGCTGAGATTTTAATAAGTACATGTCTTGGTTGGACGCTTTGTTGGGATTTTAAAGAAGTACATACCCTCGTATGACGCTTTGCTGAGATTTTAAAGAAGAAGTGCATGTCTTGGTAGGACGCTTTGCTTAGATTTTAAAGAAGTATTTGTCTTTGTAGGACGCTTTGCTGACATTTTAAAGAAGTACTTATCTTGGCAGGACGTTTTGTTGGTGTTAAAGTTGTCATTGCTAAGAATTACAATGATGTAAACTAAGATAAACCCAACGTTTGTGCTCTGGTTGCTAGTATTGACAGATTTCCAAGAAAGGTCAAGCGAAACACAGGAAAGAAGACGTTGACAAACAGGTCTCAGGTCAAGTCATTTGTGAAGGTTTATAATTGTAATCACCTTATGACTGTCAGGGACTCTGTGAATATCACATTTGAGAATACTGTTGTGTACAAGGATATCTTCAGGGATACAGCACTAAAGAGGAGAGCAAGAGGAGACCTAAAAGCTACATTTGATGAGAGATATTAGATGGAACAATAAATTATTTCTCCGGAAACTTAGATTTTTAAGCAGTTTGTTCAATAAATGTCATGCACCATTTAAAAACAGTGTTGACATAATTATACTGTTTATGCTCTTCACTTTTGTAGAGATGTCTGCATGTCTGAATTCTGACGGCAAACAGAAAGACTTCATTGGTGATTTTGCGATTACTGTAGGGTTAACAAATGCTTCACATTCGAAGAGTATTAGTAACTATGTCTGTTAAATGTTTCAGCCAAAATATGATTAATGTATCTACTTCATCTCATCTCATCTCGTTCCTCTTATACCTTGAGTTGCCTCCCCCCCCCCCCCCACCCACCACCCACCCCCGCACCCGATGTGTCTCCACCTTGCCGCGGGGGGGGGGGGGGTCGGGGGGGGCCTTGCGTGTCCCAATGACCCCAAGAGCTAAGCCGACGGAAGCACTACTATGTGTCGGACAGGGCTTGGGTTAGGGGCCAGACCAAGAGAGATACAACCTGCTGCTCTGCAGGTAGACTGAGGTTAGCAGTCAAAAGTTCAAATCAGGCTCACGAAGGCAGAAATTCTTGGCCCGGACACATACTCTAAAGCTCTCAGCTGAGGGATATGGCTGAACGCCTCTAAGCTATATACTCTCGGATGTGAGAGCCGGGCCGATACTCACCTACTGCAAAGGTGAGATGCTGAGCACGCTACATGCTTATCTCAGATACCTGTTCGAAATCTCTCAGCTGGGGGATATGAGGGATCCCCTGATGTGAGGGCTTGGCCGTCACTCGCTCTCTGAAGCATGGAGGTAGTGTGCTGAGCTGGCAGCACATGTAGCCTACCTCCTGAACGATACTTAAGGTGGCAAAGCGGTCCAGTCGCACGAAGTGGTTACGATGAAAGTCTATACCTATGCTCATAAAGTGAGCGTAGTGAGAGGTGAAAAAAACGTCTCAAAAACACGAAATGGAAAGCTTGGCTAGCGAATCCATCACGTGGAAGTCCGAAGCGAAAGCTTGATAAGCGGATGTCGTCCGCCTTCCCTTGAGGGTTGACCGTGATGTTTCTGACCGTTACACTTTGACCAGCTGAGATGTGAGCGACATCACAAAAAATGTCTCTCGAAACCTGCAGGACGGTTTACCTGATCCAAAACGCCCGCCGAAGTCGAATGTGCAGGCCTAAGGGTGGCAAATTAAAACTGGCACAACGTAAAAACGTCCGAGTGAAATGTCCTACGTGCCCGGAACAGCCCTGACTATCTAGTTTTCCGAATTCCCTTGTGTCCGGAACAGCTCTGACTAGCTAGTTTTCTGAATGTCCGTCGTGCCCGGAACAGCTCTGACTATATATGTCTTCCGGGCACAACGAACAGCACATGTCCGAATAGAAAGCTCGCTGAGTGGATACTGTCTGCAGAAAGGCCTGGTTTGTGCGAGGAGCGGCCCGTAGCGAACGAAATGCCCAATATATTGATGAGAGGAATTAAAGCACCCATGAGCAGGACGTGGCGATTCCCTCGGTGAGCCAGCACCAGGGCGCTATGTACCGGCTCTGCAACTATGGAAGCCTCCCTTGCATGGCGGATAATACCCATGGACTGTCCCTGCCTTTAATTGAGGGCTGATCGTGAAGTATTCGACCGTTCTAACTTGACTAGCTGGGATGTGGACGGCATTACAAAAGTGAGAGTCCCCTAGGAATGCTAACCTGGTCAAAAACCGCAAGCAAAAGTCGGATGTGTTGGCCTAAAGGTCTAGGCCCAAGGGTGCATAACAATACACTGCAAATACATGGGGGGGGGGGAACACTCCGGATGAAAGCAGGAGACGCACCTTGTGTTGTCGAGATGAAGTAAACAGAGGGAGAGTGTCCGTTTATGAGCTTCATGTATTGAGATTCCCATGGACTCTGCTATTCTCTCTGTCCATCGTTTACGTGGTCGGCCCCATCTTCTGCTTCCATTTGGTCTGTACATCATTGCTTGTTGGGGTATACTGTTTGTTGGTAACCTAGTTACATGGCCACACCACTAGACTTGTTGCATTCTGATAAAATCTAGCGCTGCTATAACCCCAAATCTAGTCCTGATTCCTTCATTTCTGATTTTCTCTCTTCTTGATACATTGAGTATTCTTCTCAGGAATCTCATTTTCGTTGTTGTGGTTTTTTCTTCTTCTCTTTTTCTGTCATTGTCAGGTTTTAGCATTGGTAGCATAGGGTTGGTAGGAAGATTGTGTTGTAAAGTGCTTTCATAGTAACTATTGATACGCGTTTGTTCTATAGTATTGATGCCATTTGTCCAAAAAGTTGGTCTGCCTTTTATAGCATATATTTTCGATCTCGTCTTCTGATATGCCTTTTGAAGATATTATACTTCCTAAGTATTTTAAACTAATTATTTGTTCTTTTAGATGAGTCTTTGTTGTTTCGTTTTCTTTGGTTATAGTTATTACCTCTGTTTTACTGGTGATAATATTCATGTTATGTTTCTTACACACTTCGTTTAGTCTATTCATGTGGTCTTGAAATTCTGTTTCTGATTTTGCTAGTAGTGCTTGATCGTCCGCAAAAAGGAGTTCTTTAATGGTGTAATTTGCCGTTGGCTCTTATGTTTTGTTCTCCTTCTTGGTCTTCTTCTGTGTTCTGTTCGTCATGCTGTGTTCTTGCGATCTCTGCTTTGCTGGTTTCTTTACACATGCTCTCAATATAGGTTATCACCAAGAGAGGGCACAGGACACAACCTTGTCATTCTCTGGATCTTATAGTGAAGGGTTCTGTGCCCCCCCCCCCCCTCCCATTTGTTCCCACTAATCATTCATTGTTGTTGTATAAACTTCTACATAAGTTTGTTAGATGTACTCACCTCACATCGTTTAAGGATTTCCCACATCTTCTTTCTATCTACTCTATCAAATGCCTTTTCTTGGTCGATAAAGGCTAAGTAGAGTGTTTCAATAAATTCGATTGATTTTTCTATAAGCTGTCTAATATCATTCTGTAAGATCTACAAATTGACGGGAAAGACATTCCATCCATCATGTGCCATGCCGGTAAGCGTGGGCGGTCATGTTCTGCCATCTCACTCGATCACCAGAGTCGTGGATCAGCTCCGTGTTTCTGTCTCGATCATGCCACAAGGCCAAGCCATCCAGGTACTTGCTTCTAGGTCTTCCCCTTGGTCTGTTCCCCTCGATCTTACCAGTTGTCACCAAATTCTCCAATCCATTTCTTCTCATAACATGCCCAAAAAATTTTGACTGTCTATGTCTAATTTCTCTAATCAATTTACGATCTTCATTTTTTTCTTGAAGGACTTGTTCATTGGTCTTTCTGGCTGTCCATGGTATTCTTTGCATTTTCCTCAGAAACCACATCTCTACAGCCATCAGATGTTTTTCAGCCTGACTGCTCATTGTCCACGCTTCACATCCATATAAAAGTACAGGTTCAATGTAGCATCTCAACACTCTTTTTCTCGTTTCAATTGACATCTTTTTATTGGTTAATATGTTTTTCATCTTGCTAAAAGACATTAGACTTATAAATAACATATATTGGGAACAACAAGCTGCCATAAGGATTGATAATGAAGTGGGACAATATCAGCCTATTAAGAGAGGTGTTAGGCAGGTATGTGTATTGTCTCCAGATCTTTTTTCCCTATGCAGTGAAAATATTTTCAGAAATGTAGAAGATATAAATGGAATCAGCATTGGAGGACGAAACATCAATAACATTAGATATGCAGATGATACAGTATTGATTGCAGACAATGAGCAGGATCTGCAACAATTAGTAGATGCGGTTGTTGCACACAGTGAACAACTTGGATTAGAATTAAATTGTAAAAACACACAGACTATGGTCGTCACTAGGAAGAACGCCACACCACAATGTAATATACAAGTAAATGGGAATATTCTTCAACAAGTGAATCGGTACAATTATCTCGGAACAGTCATAACATCTGATAGGAGATGCCTAGTGGAGATTAGAACAAGAATCGCATGGCGAAATTAGCCTTTAGCAAGATGAAAAACATACTGACCAATAAAAAGATGTCAATTGAAACGAGAAAAAGAGTTGAGTTGAGTTGAGCTAGGAACCGACATCACTGCACTCAGGACTTTCCCATACTTGCTCCGCCGCCTCGTTCAACAGCCAGCGAAGAGTCATACTACGAATCGTTCCCACCGCTATCTGATTAAAAGTTCTCCTGGTCTTCCCTCTCAGTTTTGATATTCTTCCAGAACCCCTGCCGATCCCCCGCAATCTCATTCTTTCCACATATGGGTTCTCAATCTGTTCTTCCGCCTTCTCCACCTGGTCCCACAAGCGCACGACCACCTCCCCCTTGTCAATAGGCAAGATACCACCAAGAGGTGCATTCCCTGCTAGCCTATCAGTCTGTTCATTCCCCCGTACACCTGAATGGCCAGGGCAAAATATCCATACAATTCTCACAATCTGTGACCCCTGAAGCGACGAGAGCACGAGACAAAGAGTGTTACGTGCTACATAGAGCCTATTCTTTTGTATGGATGTGAAACTTGGACAATGAGCAGTCAAGCTGAAAAACATCTGATAGCTGCAAAAATGTGGTTTCTGAGGAAAATGCAAAGAGTACCATGGACAAACAGAAAAACCAATGACCAAATACTACAGGAGACAAATGAAAATCGCAAATTGATTAGAGAAATTAAAAGTAGACAGCCAAAATGTTTTGGACATGTTATGAAAAGAAATAGATTGGAGAACTTAGTTAGTGACAACTGGCAAGATCGAAGGGAAGAGACCAAGGGGAAGACCGAGAGGTAAATACCTGAATGGCTTGACCACATGGCATGGTCGAGGTAGGAACACTGAGCTGATCCACGACCCTGGTAATCGAGTCATTACAGCCCACGCTTTCCGGCATGGCACATGATTGATTGATTGTCTAAGGGCAAAGATGGCATCTGTGCAACCCCCCCCCCCCCCCTAAAAAAAAAATCCAAGCCGTGTTTCGCTTACCTGGGGTTCTATTGTAGTTCGTATTCTTTTCTCAAGAATTTTGCAAGCCATTTTTTTCTAGTAAACTCACAAGGGAATTGCCTCTCTGTATTGACGAAGTGACGTTTGTGTGCAGTATCTTTTATTGCCTTTACTTCAAATGATATATATTTATATAAATGCGAAGTATGCACCTGACGAGATGCAGCGCAATGTGTCAGGTAACAAATTGAGCAACCTACTCACAGTAAGTAACTTACTGTTGTATACAGTGTTGTTTGTGGCACCTCAGTGTCAATCATTACGTATTTCAACATGCGTTGATGTTCGGCTATTTGTGTACACTACAAAACATCGCGTTGACTCGTTGGTGAACGAGAAGTGAACGAGACCAGACACCAACCTTCCATACTTGTTCTCGTCTGTTAGTTTCTTGGTCGCCGGCAAATATCACCGTAAGAAAACAACAGGTCAGTCCAATCTTACTATACTTGTCATGTATACTACAAGCTAACAAAAGGGCTCTTTTCAAATAGTTATTTGGTAAACTTAGTCTGCTATTGACGCTATTGTGGTTGTTTTTGTCATCTTTTATTAAGTTCCTGCTTACTCACTGCTCCCGCTTTACTTTTCCTTTCGTGCGGCTTCGTGGCGTTTCATATAACGATTATTTAAGCGGTTTGTAATTTAATATTCATGGTGTTAATCATCTATGTTGTAACCTTTGTTGACAACATGAAATAAAGATTGTAAGAAAGAACGCAAACTCAAACCACTCACTAACAAGTTAAGGCAGAAAGGAAACTTTACTTTACTAAAAACTTAACCATCGTCGAATCGGGCACTTGATCTACATTCTAAGAGAAAGACAGTAGACAGTGTCTGGTCTTTCTGTGTTAAAATGAAGGTATTCTTTCTTATGTTTAATCAACCCCAACTGATAACTGAAGTGATTACAATGAATGAACCTACGGCCATGATCAGACTGCTGGAAGAGCAAGTTAAAAGAGGGGGAGAGGGGTGTGTGTGTGGGGGGGGGGGGGGGGGGACAAACAAGAACACTACGCAGGAAGCGTTATCAATTATCAGCTGGGGTATCTTCATTGCACTCCGGACATGTCCATAGGTGCTCAGATCCTCCCCGCAACATATGCATCAGTGTCCGGTGGCTAATAGTGCCAGTTCTGTGTTGGTTGACGAGGCGCTTTGTTTTCCCGATGTACCTATCGCGTCTGGCTGTGCCGATTCTTACTCCCAAGTCTTTCATCCTGGACAGTGATGTGGAATCACTGACGTCAAAGTCCTCTGTTCTCGCCATATCTTTGAGGACGTTAATAACATCGGCACGATCCATGGGCTGGCCATCTACAAGGGGTGCAGAGCCAGCCAGTTTATCAGCTCGTTCATTTCCCTCGACTCCCGCATGTCCCGGGACGAAGATAAAGGTGACTTTACGGACAACAGACTTCCTCAGCGACTCAGTCCACTGTCTACGTACAGATCCAGCTTCGACCTTCTGAATCATGCTCATTGAATCACTTAGTACACACACGTTGGTATAAAGCTGTGATTCCAGCCATATGAAAGCCTGTGTAACTGCCATCACCTCCATCGTCATGCTGCTCGTGGTCATAGAGTGGGCACCACTGGATTCTTGAACGGTTCGGCCCGCTGAACGGGCTGTAAATGCCCACGCACTTCTCTGCTGCTTTACAACAGATCCATCTGTATAGATGAGCACTTCGGGGCTATCTGAGTGTTCATAGATGAGCGCGCTAACCTCTGCATTGACAGCGGCAGGGTTCTGCTCTCTGCATCGTCTGTCAAGTGTGATAATGCAGGAGAAAGTGCACTTAAAAGCTGGAGGCACCGGCACCCATTCCTTGCCGGGGTTGATACTGGTAAGACTGCAGACCTGTCTGACGACATCTTCCGCCCGACCCATCCATGACTTGCCCCTCTTTAGCCTGTCACCCTTTTCTCTGAATATAGCGTCATGCAGAGGGTGCTGCTCATCTGCACTTATTTTTAAGTATGCACGAGCTCTCCAGATCTTGATGCTGTGTTCCATTGTCGGGAAGTCAAGGAGGTATCTCATTGCTACACAGCTGGTGTCTCTCGTGCAGCCCAAAATGATGCGCATGGCTTCGTTTTGTACCTTTTCAAGTCTTCCAATCTGTGTAGGGCTGACAGTGAGGATGGCCAGGGCATACTCGATGCGTGAAAGCACAAGTCCTTGGAACAGAAGTATTAGCAGTCTTTGCTCGATATTGGCAGTCGCCATGACTCTCATTGCTGACAAACCTTTTCGAGCCTTCGTTATGACATAATCGACATGATCTCTGAAGGACAGGCTACGATCAAGCCTCACGCCAAGATATGTCATTGACTGGGTTCTACGCAAAATGCTCCCATCCATTCTTACTGCCGGCAGGTCTGTTTTCACAATATGGTTGTTTAGGGAGAACCATGTAACCGATGCCTTTGCAGGGTTGACAAGGGCGTCGGCATCAGCACACCATGAGGAAATACGATCTAGTTCGCCCTGCATATCATTGGCAACCGCCTGTCTATCTCGACCCTGTCGATACATGAGGATGTCGTCACCGAATGACAGAGTCCTACCCCTCCCGTCCAACTGTTGTTCAGTGATCGGCACCGTATACACGTTGAATAGTACTGGTGACAGTGGTGAACCCTGCGGCAACCCTGGACATATCGTTATCGGCTCAGGAGACCAACTCCCGCATCTTAGCACCACTTTCCTTTGGAGCAGAACTGCAGCTATCCATCGTACAAGGTGAGGGTGCACTTTCAGCCTGAAGAGGGTTTGCATCAAGTGCTCGAAAGATGCTCTGTTATATGCGTCCTCTAAGTCTATGGCGGCCACACATGTCTCTTCTCTGACCTGAAATCCTTCATAAACATCTTGAGCAAACACCGCCGCATTCAGCCATGACTCTTTGTTGCGTCTGTACCCTCCAAGTGTGGGGGGGGGAGCAGCTGAGTTGTTCCAAGTCACAAGCAAGTCTGTGTGCTACAATTTTCTCCAGTAACTTGCCCGCAGTGTTCTGCATCGTAATGATTCTGTAGCCGCTTATCTTGGAATGGTCTTTGTTCGGTTTTGGCAGCGGCAGCAAGTAGCTGTGTAGCCATTCTTCTTTGATCTGACCCCTCTGGATACTGGTGTTGAATTCTCTGGCCAGTTCTTCCATGTCATCATCTGATGTCACCGTATCGGATGCCATCTGGGCCTGGGGCGGTGTTAGGTGATTTCGTTCTCGCAAACAACTTACTTCTCAACCTTTTTTTTTGCCCATGCACCCCTTCACCACATGGTCAGAGTGTCACCCCCCCCCCCCCCCCCCTCCTTTTCGTATTTCCTCCCTATAACGTAGTCCGGAGAGGAACCTACAACCTTCGGGACGCGAGGCAGTAACCACTCGGCCACGGAGATTCCCAGTTCCAATGAGAAAGAACGTATCACAGTGACCTGTCATCGTTCGATCATTGTCCGTGTCAGAATATCAGTCTCAGACAGGACCACTATGAGTCGTATTGGGTATATGTTGCTAGCCTCATATTTGTATATATCAGTTGCTCTCAGGGTGATGTGGTGGTGCTGTCGACTTGATGTCCCACCATATCTCCTGCTCTCAGGGTGATGTGGTGGTGCTGTCGACTTGATGTCCCGCCATATCTCCTGCTCTCAGGGTGATGTGGTGGTGCTGTCGACTTGATGTCCCACCATATCTCCTGCTCTCAGGGTGATGTGGTGGTGCTGTCGACTTGATGTCCCACCATATCTCCTGCTCTCAGGGTGATGTGGTGGTGCTGTCGACTTGATGTCCCACCATATCTCCTGCTCTCAGGGTGATGTGGTGGTGCTGTCGACTTGATGTCCCACCATATCTCCTGCTCTCAGGGTGATGTGGTGGTGCTGTCGACTTGATGTCCCACCATATCTCCTGCTCTCAGGGTGATGTGGTGGTGCTGTCGACTTGATGTCCCACCATATCTCCTGCTCTCAGGGTGATGTGGTGGTGCTGTCGACTTGATGTCCCACCATATCTCCTGCTCTCAGGGTGATGTGGTGGTGCTGTCGACTTGATGTCCCACCATATCTCCTGCTCTCAGGGTGATGTGGTGGTGCTGTCGACTTGATGTCCCACCATATCTCCTGCTCTCAGGGTGATGTGGTGGTGCTGTCGACTTGATGTCCCACCATATCTCCTGCTCTCAGGGTGATGTGGTGGTGCTGTCGACTTGATGTCCCACCATATCTCCTGCTCTCAGGGTGATGTGGTGGTGCTGTCGACTTGATGTCCCACCATATCTCCTGCTCTCAGGGTGATGTGGTGGTGCTGTCGACTTGATGTCCCACCATATCTCCTGCTACTCGTGTTAGGTTGAGTCGATCTTGAAGACTGAGATTTGACAGATCCTCGCTAGAAGACATGACCACCACTTGTAAACAATTAATACCACTCACTCTGAGTGTTCATTTGGCCATGATTCGCATCATGCTTATGTATATGTTTCTTTGAGCCTGCTTTGACATACAGCACACCACACTCGCCTTTGTGCTTTTTAAGAGCAACGTGAAACTCTTCGAAACTTGAAAAGAGCGCTCCTTTTTTTATGGCCATCTTCAAAAGTAAACGTCAAGCTCAGTATTTGCAGCGAACGAAGCGGACATCAAAGTTACCAACCAGCCGGAAGTAGAATAGGAGCGCGTATTATACACAAAATTTTGTGTCGAAGAATCACGTGACCAGCCAAAATATTTGTGTATAGCGGCTCGTGCTATAAACAAAATTTTGTGTATTGTCACTTCGTATAATAATTATCAGACAGAAGCACTAACAGTAAGAGCTTCCTGGTCAAATCCGTCATCTCCATCTTTCTTTCTTCAAATAGTTGGCTGTGGCACAGTGACTAAATATTATATAAAATTGTCTGACCTGTTTGATCTTAAATGGTTGCATAGGCTCTGGACAGGTATTTTTCAGCATTGAGTGGATATGCTGACATGGAAGAAGGAGATAATAATAATAAATTTTTTGCGTATCCCTTACGGGACGTTGCAGTCACCACTAGCATTTTTCAGCTATTGTTGATGTACTATGCAAGTGTTACGTTCTGTAGTTTGCCATTGCTTTCTGAACTAAGGGGATGCTGAACATGAAATGAGTGAAATGCTATCCATAGTTAGAGACCAGTAGTACATGAATTTATGACACAGCAATCAATCCCAGCATTTTATGGCAGTTTGTTCTATTTTCTATTTTGTATTTTTCTATTTAATTTTACATTCAGTAGTTCAGCCATTACTTTCTGAATGATGATACTCATACCATTGTGGAAATCAATGCAAGGCAGTCTGCTTTCAAATCGCCTGTGGCTGATTTTGTTACTGGTGTGCAGGATTGTGAAATTGCTTTCACTGCCCTTAGCCACAGATGATGGCATGTGCACATTACATGCAGAAAAAAAAGAAAAAAATTAATGCATACACGAGGAGGTATATTGTCATTCCATGGACAGATCTCATATGTCATATCACATAGGCAGGCACGCATGCACGCTACGCACTCATGTATCACTTCCCTTGTAGTTTGGCTGAAAAGGTATTTTTAAAGCATTATGACTTGTGAACATCCCTTTATCTCCACAGTAACAAAAATGTGACTGCTTTATAATGTTGTTAAAAAAAATGTTGCATGTCCTTTGCAGGACGTTGCATTCAACCCCAACCCTAGAATAATTATCATTCTTGGCCAAAGTGATTTTTATATACATGAAAGCATCAAAGGAATAATCAGTCACGTACAGAGAGGGATACCTGTATGTGGGCGTGACTGTGTGTACACACACATATGTCTAAGTATCATGTCATATATGTTGCATGAAGTGAATTGTGTGTGTACACACATATGACTATCATGTCATATATGTTGCATGAAGTGAATTGTGTGTGTACACACATATGACTATCATGTCATATATGTTGCATGAAGTGAATTGTGTGTGTACACACATATGACTAAGTATCATGTCATATATGTTGTGACTAAGTATCATGTCATATATGTTGCATGAAGTGAATTGTGTGTATACACACATATGACTAAGTACCATGTCATATATTTTGCATGAAGTGAATTGTGTGTGTACACACATATGACTATCATGTCATATATGTTGCATGAAGTGAATTGTGTGTGTACACACATATGACTAAGTATCATGTCATATATGTTGCATGAAGTGAATTGTGTGTGTACACACATATGACTACCATGTCATATATGTTGCATGAAGTGAATTGTGTATACACACACATATGACTAAGTATCATGTCATATATGTTGCATGAAGTGAATTGTGTGTATACACACATATGACTAAGTATCATGTCATATATGTTGCATGAAGTGGATTGTGTGTATACACACATATGACTAAGTATCATGTCATATATGTTGCATGAAGTGAATTGTGTGTATACACACACATGACTAAGTATCATGTCATATGTTGCATGAAGTGAATTGTGTGTGTACACACATATGACTAAGTATCATGTCATATATGTTGCTTGAAGTGAATTGATTATAACATATTCACATGGTGTTTGTTGCCTTGTTTGACAGGTATATGAGTCAAAAGGCAGAAAAACCAACACTATCAGGCACCCGTCTGAAGACTCGGAAAAGGGGTAAGTTAGTTTTCTTAACATATTAACCTCAACTAAACGGTAAGCGTAACCCAGTGGCAAGTGTAGGGAGTGGAACCTCAAGCTGTAGGCAGAGGAAGAAGAAGTGGCCATGGTTCCTGGACATTTTAATCTGGTGTTAGAATTTTGTCTTTTTCTTAGTCTTTTTTTTTTTTTAAGTGCTGGCTCCTGAGAAAAGGAGGTTGGCTTCTGGATCATGCTTAGTTTTTGTTTATATCTCTGGTTAGAAGGTCAGCATAGCAGAATATATAAGAATGTGTTCCTAAACATCTGGTATGCTGATGGTGGGACAAGGGGTTCAATCCCTACACCGGACAGTTGGACTAAAATGTTGTGACCTCTTGTCCTTGACTTGGGGGTGTAAATTACAAGTACATCTGAAGTCGAAGTGGGTTCACCTGATGGCGAGGGACACTGTTAAATAGGGAAAGCTAATCCACATGCAAAATTCATTCCAGCCCTACTAGATGTAGTGTGTATCGACTACGCTTGAGTTCAGAGCGAGCACCCAAAAAAATTTTCTTGACTGATACAGCCTCTGGTATCCTTTTTGAGAGTCTAGATCAGTAAATGCTGCGTTCAGTTATTGAACGTTCTATAGAAGTAAACAAAGATATACATCTTTGCTTTATTGACTACACAAAGGCTTTCGATAGAATAAGACATGTCAACATGGTAGATACGCATGCAGATCTACAAATTGATGGGAAAGACATTAGGCTTATAAAAAACATATTGGAAACAACAAGCTGTCATAAGGATTGATAATGAAGTGGGACAATATCAGCCTATTAAGAGAGGTGTTAGGCAGGGATGTGTAGTGTCTCCAGATCTTTTTTCCCTATACAGTGAAAATATTTTCAGAAATGTAGAAGATATAAATGGAATCAGCATTGGAGGACGAAACATCAGTAACATTAGATATGCAGATGACACAGTATTGATTGCAGACAATGAGCAGGATCTGCAACAATTAGTAGACGCGGTTGTTGCACACAGTGAACAACTGAGATTAGAATTAAATTGTAAAAAGACACAGATTATGGTCGTCACTAGGAAGAACGAAATACCACAATGTAATACACAAGTAAATGGGAATAATCTTCAACTAGTGAATCGTTACAATTATCCCGGAACAGTCATAACATATGTTGGGAGATGCCTTGGAGAGATTAGAACAAGAATTGCATGGCGAAAGTAGCCTTTAGCAAGATGAAAAACATACTGACCAATAAAAAGATGTCAATTGAAACATGAAAAAGAGTGCTGAGGGGCTACATAGAGCCTGTTCTTTTGTATGGATGTGAAATTTGGACAGTGAGCAAACTGAAAAACTCTAGCTGCAGGAATATGGTTTCTGAGGAAAATGCAAAGAGTACCATGGACAGACAGAAAAACCAATGACCAAGTACTACAGGAGACAAATGAAAATTGTAAATTGATTAGAGAAATTAGACGTAGACAGTCAAAATTTTTGGACATGTTATGAGAAGAAATGGATTGGAGAACTTAGTGACAACTGGCAAGATCAAAGGGAACAGACTAAGGGGAAGACCGAGAATTAAGTACCTGGATGGCTTGACCACATGGCATGGTCGAGACAGGAACACTGAGCTGATCCACGACTCTGGTGATCGAGTAAAATGGTGAGTCATGACCACCCACGCTTTCCGGCATGGCGCCTGATTGATTGATTGATCAATTGTAAAAGTATACAATGGGAATCATTCCTATCACTACTGGATCTTGGACACTGGTCCACTGTATTGGTAAGCCATGACAAAAGAAATGCATTGAACTGCAGTAAAGCTGTAAAAAGTACAATGAATCAATCCACAAAAACAGGAATTGCAAAGCTTCAGCTTTACAAGAACAACTATCATGAGGGATAGAATGCATGTTGCAGCAAGAAAGCCTTCATCAGCAAACAAAAACAGCTATGATTAAAAAATGCAACATAGGACAACAACATTAAACATGTAGGTTCACATGACCTTCTTTATGAGTTCAATTCAGTGCTTCTGCTCTATTATTATGCTGTCTGGTCAATGCAGGATTGTTTAGTTGGAAGCCTGTCTGTTCACCCATTGCCTTAACCCTTTACAGGGCAGACGCTTGTCCGTTTTGTAGCCCTGAACGGGCAAGATTTTTTCAGGTTTGGAAAAAGTTCGGGTCGCGTTAGTAAAAACATCACAAACGAGGTGTTAGTCAACCGATTTTAGTTAAATAAACAACACAATAATGGGAAAAGCATGCAGAATATGTTACTCACGTGATTGTTGCCGGTAATCCATACATGAACACAAATATTTACGAAATACGGCATGTTGTTTGTGATTTTCCGTTACCTATACTGCAATATACAAACACATTTTCAGAATCATAATCACTTTCTTTAAAGTCCGACTCACGACTGCTAATGCAAAGTAACGCTTTGCACTGATATCTAGCTCCGATTAATAATCAACTTCGTGCCCTTTAATGTCATTTAAATTGAACAGAGCGAAATCTCGGCTATCACTTGAAGAATCGCCGAAATCCATTTTGAAAAACAGCGTAAAACTCCCAAAAACTATCAAAACAAGTCCGTAAAAGTCTGTTCAAAGTCATTGTAGCGCGTTTACAAATGGCGGCCACGTTGTCAAGCTATGGGCGAAAGTGAAAGTAGCCGACGGAAGTGTCGGAAAGCCGAGAGATCGCGTTTTTACAATGCATAATAGTATCGGCCGGAATCGGCCGTTACGCTCGTATTTAGAGACCGGCCGGTAACGGACGCTACGCCTTGTAAAGGGTTAATTAATGGAATCTCTGAATCTCTTCAGAATCAACTTGCTTAATATTTTACCAGGATCTGATGACATTTATCTATTTTATTTGCACTCGCTTGCTTTTAACACAAGCGTAGTCCATACACACTACTTCTTGTAATGCTGGATTGAATTTTCCATGTGGATTAGCTTTCCCTGTTACGTATCCCTTGCCATCAGGCGAACCCACTCTGACTTCAGAGGTGCTTGTAATTTACGTTCCAAAGTCAATGAGGATAGGTCATCATTTTAGTCCAGCTGACCGGATTGATCTATGATCTTTGCACCCCGCAGGTCCCTGTTCTTTGACAGTATCATCAGATTTCCAGTCTGCTGGTATGTCTTTGGTATCCCAGACTTTTGCTAAATAATGTTTCCAGTAATTCAGATGAGGGGTTATATCTTTGCTCTAAAAGCTTCTGTGGGATACCATTAAACTAATGGCTTTCCCATCCTTCAGAAGTTTATTAGCTTTTCTTACTTCCTTAGATGGTTTCTCACAGTTGATATCTAGCACCACTTCTGCAAGTTGGATACCTGAGGGTCTTAAGGAACTGGTCTTATCGAAATATCTCAGAACTGTTTAGCTCATCTGTTGCTGTTTAAATATTGTCTTTTGTCTGCCTGTATCCACTTTCAAACTTCCTTATTAGGTTCTGTGTATTTTTCAATAGCTGTGACTTTGGCAGTTCTTTTTTGCTATTATTTACATCTTTAGCAGTTCTTTTTTGTTTGCTATAATTTAAATCTTTAATTCGTTGTTTGTTAAGTGTTGCAGAACTTGGCTGACCATAAATATTTCCTTAATTTGCATGATTTCTGAGATATCCTATATTGTTTTGAATTTCATTTTAATAAGATGTTACGTCTCTCTTGAGTTTTAACTTAATTGTAATTACCAGTAAATGGTGATTTTAATCTACATGTGTACCTCTAAAAATATTGTTAATTTAGAGGATCTTATTTATACAAATTTTATTAATTTGACTTTCTTTATTTTGGTCTTCTTCTTCGTTCATCCGGAGTTTTTTTTCGGACGTGATTGCGTTGTGCCTGTTTACAGCAGAGCTGCGTTCTTGCGCCGTTATGCCGACACATCCGACTTCTGCGGGCATTTGTTGACCGGGTTAACCTTCCCGGGGTTATTTTGGTCTAATAATACCTATGTGGCTTTATGTATTATTTTATGTGGAAAAATACTATGACATAGATTCACCACTGCAAACAAATTTGTGAATAATTCTCCTTTTTCTTTCATTACTCCAAGTCCGTATTTTCCCATAATCTCTTGATAACTCATGTTATTTAGTCAGTAGTTTGCCATTTATTTCTGAACATTCGGCACCCATACCATTTTATAAACAACCCAACACACGGCTGTCTGCTGCCAAATTGCCCACAGCTGTGTTTTGAACGTGGTATGCGGTATTGCGAACTGCATCCGTAACCCCTTCACCACAGAGCCGGCAGGTATTGGTTGTTTTTTTTCCCCACATATCCTTTACAGGACATCGCTGTCAACACCAGCATTTTACTGCTGTTGATTTCTTGGCAAGATTACACTCAATAGTTTGCCATTGCTTTCTGAGCGGCCGGCTCACTTATCCTGTAAGTCACTAACGCGACGAGAACCACTACCAGTTCTCGCACGCTGCGAAACTCTATGTGGATAAACAGGATTATGGAGAAGGTTGTTTAACCCCTCAGCCAGAGAGACCGGCAGGTATTGGTTACCAACGCTAAATTCAAGTGATGTCTAAACAACCCTAATCCTCTCATGTGTACATAAGCATCACATTTTCATTTACATCCCAGTACGCTGTTACTATACAACCTGTTCCGTTCCCCCTGACCTTTGGATACATCATTCTGGAACCTCATAGAAAAATCTCAGATTTGTAGCTTTCTAGATGTATTCTTTGTCCCAGTCATCTGAGATCACTTCTCATGAACTTTCTTTAGGTGTAAAGGTCTAGAGCAGTGTTTCCCAACCTTTTTTGTGCCATGCCCCACTTAAGCCTTTCTAAAATTCATATTGCCCCCCTCCCCCGCCCCACGCCCCACCCCTCAACATATACATTATTTTTAATATTCAAAAATTGAAATGTTCACTAAAGAAACTTGAATGATAGGTTTTAGGAAGAAATCACTAGGTAATTATTGAGCAAACACAGTAAGTAAATTTTCAAAACATAATGGAGAACTGAAATTCAAGTACAAAATAATTTTAATGAAAGATTTTTCTATATTATTTTAATTATTAGTAATTATTTATTATTTAAATTTAGTGAGATCCTTGCGCTTGATGCTTGCTGCAAATAGATCTTATGTCAGGTTCCAATTTAGTTAACTTCAGTCTCAAGTCTCACCGTTTTGTTATATTCAGCCGATTTCTTCCATTTTCGAATTGCCCCCCTTAACAATCGAATTGCCCCCCTGTGGGGCGTTGGCCCCACGTTGGGAAACACTGGTCTAGAGCACCATTAGCGATCATGACTTCAATTCTCACTGTCATTTAATGTTTTAATGAAGTTGATGTTGCTTATATTATTATTTGTTAAGCTTTCCACATCTTTCTTCTTCTGCATCTCTAGTCTAGTATTTTCTCACTTAGATGGAGCAACTAAAACACATAACCATCATTAGCAACAATTGGGCAAATTTTTAGACAAATCATCCTTCATGTGCCATGCTGGTAGAAATATGCAGTCAAACATTGTCCTCTCACAGTCTTGGATCACATATTTATTCATTTCATTATTGTTCCATTTAGGAAGCTATCCAGGTATTTTCTGTTTTTTTTTGTTGGTCTTTATTTTGCATGTTTCTAATTAAATTAGCCAGTTGTCGTACAATTTTAAGATTGCCTGTTCTAGCATGCCCAGAATTTCTTGATGTCATCTAATTTCAGTAATCGGTGTGTGGTTTTTATCTCTTCTTGAAGAACTGTCTTGTAGAGAAAGGATGTCTTTCTAGCACATTTCATGTTTTCATATCAGAGTATATGCAGAAAGGAAGATTGACTTTCTTTATGAAACTCAAACCCTTTTGACCTAGCACACTTCCAAGAATGGGCTTGAAAAATCCTGATATACATTAACTTGCATGTTTTTTAGAAGTTGCTTGCTTGCGTTCGCTGGCTGTGAACCCCAGTATGATATCCTGTATGTCGGATGAAGACATCCTGTTGTCCAACATCAGTGTGATGTCATACCGGACTGAGGTTAGCGTGAGTATCCGTTGTCCCATGTCTGGCTTATTGGTGTGCAGACTGGTGGTTCCTCGCCGTGCAGGGAGATACTCTCCGACTTCGGAAGAATCAGCAATCCTACTACGTTAGCCAGGACCCCGAAGGGACCTGTTGCCCAGGACGCACGACTAGGACATGTTAGTAGGTCTTGGCCAGTCTAAAACCTGGCCCTGATGCCTTGAAAACACTTCTGCGTCCCGTTTTTAAGAAGTGATGCATTATTGTTCTTTTATTTTTTTGTTATTGCAGATGAGAAGGAGAAAAACGACCCAACCGCCTTTAGAGATTCCATCATTTCAGGGCTGAGTGAATGTGGGGGAGACTTGGATCAGGTGTCTCGTTTTCTCGACAAGGAAGGATCCAAGCTTGACTACAGGAGATATGCAGAGGTCCTCTTTGACATTTTGTTTGCTGGAGGGATTCTTGGTAGGTTGCTTGCTGATCACCATCTAGTTAACAATTTTAGTATCTTTATTTTTCAGTTGTCTTTATGGTGTTTGTGGTAGTTTGGTGATGAGCATCTCTGCCTACTTGTCATTCCATCTGGTTAACGCTTGTACAAAGTCTTCATCTTTTATTTGTCTCTATGGTGTTGGTTGTAGTTTCGTGATTAGCATCCTTCCATACTTGTTATTCCATCTAATTACAATGGCTGAGAGGCTCCTGTAGCTAAACAAAAGTACCAGATCTAAATCGAACTGGAAGATTTTTGGATAAGGAACCCATTTGGACATGATTTTTGGATAAGAAACCCAATTGATAATGATTGTATAAGGCACATGAGGAAGTTAATTCCCTCACAGTAGATCAGATGCCTAGCCTTCTTGGCTGCGCACATTGACGATTCTGAGGCAGTTGAAAACTAAAAAGTGTAGACTTTTAATTTCCCAGCTGCCCTAGCAACATTTATATACAGAGCATATATAATATGTGAATCTATTGTGTGGATGTGTAAGGCACATTGTGGATGTTGATGTGATGTGTATGGATGGTTGAACTAATCAAAGCTGTGATCCTGTTGATCAAGCCAAACCAATTGTGGATGTTGTGATGTTTATAGATGCTTGAATTCATAAAGTAGTGATTATCTTGATGTTGGTGATAGTGGTGATATGTTACTGCATTGCACATGTGATGTGTGTTTTCTCCATGCAGCTCCTGGTGGATTTATAGTGGAAGGGACAGAGTTTGGCAAGCCCGTCCGGTCAGATATTTGTGTGTTCAGGTGGGGGGATGGATTGGAGCAGCTACGCAACTTCTACACTGTGAGTAATGATTTTCATTGTATAATCTCTCACATTAACAGCTTCATGACTTCTGTGCTGTATCACTTTCTTATTGTACATTGTCTTACATTAAAGCTCCTTGACTTCTACACTGTAAGTATCACAACACTTTCTTATTGTAATTTCTGTCAATTAATAGCTCTACAACTTCTATGCTGTAAGTATCACAACACTTTCTTATTGTACATTCTGTCACATTAAAGCTCCATGACTTCTATGCTGTAAGTGTCACAACACTTTCTTATTGCACATTCTCTCACATTAAAGCTCCATGACTTCTACACTGTAAGTATCACAACACTTTCTTACTGCACATTCTGTCAATTAATAGCTCTACAACTTCTATGCTGTAAGTGTCACAACACTTTCTTATTGTTCATTTTCTCAATTAACCACTTCATGACTTCTATGCTGTAAGTATCACAACACTTTCTTATTGTAAATTCTCTCACATTAAAGCTCCATGACTTCTATGCTGTAAGTGTCACAACACTTTCTTATTGCACATTCTCTCACATTAAAGCTCCATGACTTCTATGCTGTAAGTATCACAACACTTTCTTATTGTACATTCTCTCACATTAACAGATCCGCAACTTCAAGGCCGTAACATTCATTTTTCAGTCTTACATGACCATTGCTTCTATGTTCTAAGTACAACTTGGAATTAATCTTATTTTTTACTGGCTTGTCTGTTAATTTCTTACCCTGCGTACACATTTAGATTTGTTAGTTGACTCTTGTATATTTTTAGGTTTACAGTTCAATACAGCCTCTTTAAAATGATTTGAGACATGATGACTGGCCTTCAGGAAAAGGTTGGAGCAACAGCTGGGCATTTTCTATTATCCAGGGAGCTTTATAATAGTGCAGAGCAAATACATTATGCTATATTTCTGTTCTTTTCCAAGGAATTGCCACTTCTGGCACATAATTGCTTGCCTCACTTTTGTATATTAGACCACTTGTCTATCACAGGTCATCACATAAAGTTGTCACTCTAGTGCAGACTTAATTTCTCCTGGTTAATGATTTCGGACAAAGTGAAATCCCAGGCATTGAGTAGCCTGTGCTCCATGTAGCAAGCCTTGACTAGAGTAAATACCTTACTAATTCCACAAAGAAGCATGTTTGAGGCAGGCTTCATCCCACAAACCAACTTGTTTGAAGTTGAATTAATCCCACAAATCAATGAGTTAGAGGTAGAATTAATCCCATAAAACATTCACAGGCGCAATTGTAGTGGTGGCCTGGAGATATTAAGTTCATGCTCTGTTTGATGCTTTCGGCTGCTCTGGAAAGAATCTGTATTACAACCAGGTGCAATGAAGACAAGCCTCTTGCCTTTAAATCATTTTTTGGGGGGTAAAATATAACGATAAATGCCTAGTTCATCTTGTGATTAAATTTCATCTACTGTAAGTTTATAAGGATCATGTATGATGATATATTATGGTTTGTGAAAAGAATCATGTATGATGATATATTATGGTTTGTGAATTTAATGAAGAAAACTATTAAAACTAAAACTCAGAGTTTGTCATCCGTTTTAACAACTGTGCAGTTTATACATGACTGTAAGTGATGTCCATCTGTGAGTTGTCAGTGCAATTCAGTCGTTATTTGTTAATGCTAGGATGATGTCATTCTGAAATAATAGGGCATGGGTGATGAAGAGTTATTTGGGCCAAGAGACTTGAGGGATTAGGAGAGAAAAATCACAACCAGAACATGGTTTTGAGCAATCAAATTAAAATAACACAAATTCAAGTTACGTGCAGAGGCAGAATATATTATTAAGATTATTATTATTTACACTCATGACCCACTGACATGACTATTAATATAATTATTATAACAAACAAACAATCTTTATTTTCAAAGGGTAACAAATTGGGCACATAGGCCTGTCTTATAATCGGCCCTTCCAATCACTCATCTGTCATTCATCAGTTGTGCATGTTACATTCACATAGGAAAAATAATATTGTCAAATGGGTTTTGTAAACATAAACAATGAATATTACCACCTTATGAGACAGGCAGACACACGTACACATGCACATTCATAAACACACGCACTCATACATACCTGCATACATACATTATTTGCACAAACTCTCACAGTTATGCACACACTCAATAACATACAAATACACACTCCCTCGCATACACAACATGCGAAAACATTCACCTAGGTCGTTATCATTAGTGTTCCCAGCTCTTGCCTTGATATTTGTGTTTTATGGTATACAGTTGTAATCCCTGATGTCTCGTTGCAGGTGTTTTATAAACTCATCCGAAGGTACAAGTATCTGGAAAAAGCATTTGAGGATGACCTTAAAAAGGTAATTCTTTAATAGTCATTGTCCCTGTCTCCTTCCAATTTCTTTATATGTGCCTCTCTATTTTATCTGGGAAAGACAGTCATTACAGCCTAGGGTTAAGTTTCATGTGAAAGCACATGCTGGCTTTGATAGGACAAGGCAATGCTAATGTATGTTCAGCACACATATAGTAAAGTACCTCTCAGATTAGAGTAGGACAGACTAGGCAAGTCTGTAAGAAACTCCAGATAAAAGAGGGAACCATACATATGACTGTAGGGCACTTCTACATCCCAAGATAGAAGTAAGACTAACAGACTAAATGACATTTACAAAGAAAAGGAGTAACGACTAACAAGACTGTAAGGTACTTCTATATTCTAAGGTAGAATAGAAATGACTAACAAGACTGTTAGTGGCATGTCTTCTACCTCCTGTACCTCCTGAGGTAGCAGAAAGCGACTAACATGATTGGTGCATATTTTCCCCAAAGAATAGGAGTGACTAAATAATACTAAGGTGCATATATATCTTAGAGTAGAAGAGGATCGACTAAGACTTAAGTATTCCAAAGTAGAAGAGTTGCTGCTAAATAAGTTCTTGCATATCCCAAAGTAGAAGACACATGACTAAACAAGATTTTAATAGGGTGCTTAGTTATCCCAGAGTTAAAGAATGCCTAAAAGGCTGTATCCTTCTGTTGTAAAAGAGAAAATTATAAATAAATCAATTATTTGGCAATGTCAGTGACAAATTGTATGAAATCTGCATAAATATTTAAAAACCAGGTCTAAGTATTGCTTTTTGCATCCGAGTTGAGAAAGAAACAGGCCGTCAGGGAAGGGAACTGACTGTCTTATATCAGTAACCAGTGATCTATTTAATACAGTTGAAATTCTTAATATTTGACGTTCCTGTTTCTATGGTTGTTGAGAAATAGCATTTCCATTATGTTGTCCAACATTACAGAAAATTGACTTATTAGTTATAGTCAGTCAGCATTTACTAACACTGACTTTCTCTCTAAAACACTCAACATTCACTGATTGTCTATCATTATGTTGTCCAACATTACAGAAAATTGACTTATTAGTTATAGTCAGTCAGCATTTACTAACACTGACTTTCTCTCTAAAACACTCAACATTCACTGATTTTCTATCATTATGTTGTCCAACATTACAGAAAATTGACTTATTAGTTATAGTCAGTCAGCATTTACTAACACTGACTTTCTCTCTAAAACACTCAACATTCACTGATTTTCTATCATTATGTTGTCCAACATTACAGAAAATTGACTTATTAGTTATAGTCAGTCAGCATTTACTAACACTGACTTTCTCTCTAAAACACTCAACATTCACTGATTTTCTATCATGTTGTCCAACATTACAGAAAATTGACTTATTAGTTATAGTCAGTCAGCATTTACTAACACTGACTTTCTCTCTAAAACACTCAACATTCACTGATTTTCTATCATTATGTTGTCCAACATTACAGAAAATTGACTTATTAGTTATAGTCAGTCAGCATTTACTAACACTGACTTTCTCTCTAAAACACTCAACATTCACTGATTTTCTATCATTATGTTGTCCAACATTACAGAAAATTGACTTATTAGTTATAGTCAGTCAGCATTTACTAACACTGACTTTCTCTCTAAAACACTCAACATTCACTGATTTTCTATCATTATGTTGTCCAACATTACAGAAAATTGACTTATTAGTTATAGTCAGTCAGCATTTACTAACACTGACTTTCTCTCTAAAACACTCAACATTCACTGATTTTCTATCATTATCTTGTCCAACATTACAGAAAATTGACTTATTAGTTATAGTCAGTCAGCATTTACTAACACTGACTTTCTCTCTAAAACACTCAACATTCACTGATTTTCTATCATTATGTTGTCCAACATTACAGAAAATTGACTTATTAGTTATAGTCAGTCAGCATTTACTAACACTGACTTTCTCTCTAAAACACTCAACATTCACTGATTTTCTATCATTATGTTGTCCAACATTACAGAAAATTGACTTATTAGTTATAGTCAGTCAGCATTTACTAACACTGACTTTCTCTCTAAAACACTCAACATTCACTGATTGTCTATCATTATGTTGTCCAACATTACAGAAAATTGACTTATTAGTTATAGTCAGTCAGCATTTACTAACACTGACTTTCTCTCTAAAACACTCAACATTCACTGATTGTCTATCATTATGTTGTCCAACATTACAGAAAATTGACTTATTAGTTATAGTACAGTCAGCATTTACTAACACTGACTTTCTCTCTAAAACACTCAACATTCACGATTTTCTATCATTATGTGTCCAACATTACAGAAAATTGGACTTATTAGTTATAGTCATTCAGCATTTACTAACACTGACTTTCTCTCTAAAACCTCAACATTCACTGATTTTCTATCATTATGTTGTCCAACATTACAGAAAATTGACTTATTAGTTATTAGTCCAGTCAGCATTTACTAACACTGACTTTCTCTCTAAAACATTCAACATTCACTGATTTTCTATCATTATGTTGTCCAACATTACAGAAAATTGACTTATTAGTTATAGTCAGTCAGCATTTACTAACACTGACTTTCTCTCTAAAACACTCAACATTCACTGATTTTCTATCAATTATGTTGTCCAACCATTACAGAGAAAATTGACTTATTAGTTATAGTCAGTCAGCATTTACTAACAGTGACTTTCTCTCTAAAACACTCAACATTCACTGATTGTCTATCATTATGTTGTCCAACATTACAGAAAATTGACTTATTAGTTATAGTCAGTCAGCATTTACTAACACTGACTTTCTCTCTAAAACACTCAACATTCACTGATTTTCTATCATTATGTTGTCCAACATTACAGAAAATTGACTTATTAGTTATAGTCAGTCAGCATTTACTAACACTGACTTTCTCTCTAAAACACTCAACATTCACTGATTTTCTATCATGTTGTCCAACATTACAGAAAACTGACTTATTAGTTATAGTCAGTCAGCATTTACTAACACTGACTTTATCTCTAAAACGCTCAACATTCACTGATTTTCTATCATTATGTTGTCCAACATTACAGAAAATTGACTTATTAGTTATAGTCAGTCAGCATTTACTAACACTGACTTTCTCTCTAAAACACTCAACATTCACTGATTGTCTATCATTATGTTGTCCAACATTACAGAAAATTGACTTATTAGTTATAGTCAGTCAGCATTTACTAACACTGACTTTCTCTCTAAAACACTCAACATTCACTGATTTTCTATCATTATGTTGTCCAACATTACAGAAAATTGACTTATTAGTTATAGTCAGTCAGCATTTACTAACACTGACTTTCTCTCTAAAACACTCAACATTCACTGATTTTCTATCATTATGTTGTCCAACATTACAGAAAATTGACTTATTAGTTATAGTCAGTCAGCATTTACTAACACTGACTTTCTCTCTAAAACACTCAACATTCACTGATTGTCTATCATTATGTTGTCCAACATTACAGAAAATTGACTTATTAGTTATAGTCAGTCAGCATTTACTAACACTGACTTTCTCTCTAAAACACTCAACATTCACTGATTTTCTATCATTATGTTGTCCAACATTACAGAAAATTGACTTATTAGTTATAGTCAGTCAGCATTTACTAACACTGACTTTCTCTCTAAAACACTCAACATTCACTGATTTTCTATCATTATGTTGTCCAACATTACAGAAAATTGACTTATTAGTTATAGTCAGTCAGCATTTACTAACACTGACTTTCTCTCTAAAACACTCAACATTCACTGATTTTCTATCATTATGTTGTCCAACATTACAGAAAATTGACTTATTAGTTATAGTCAGTCAGCATTTACTAACACTGACTTTCTCTCTAAAACACTCAACATTCACTGATTTTCTATCATTATGTTGTCCAACATTACAGAAAATTGACTTATTAGTTATAGTCAGTCAGCATTTACTAACACTGACTTTCTCTCTAAAACACTCAACATTCACTGATTGTCTATTTATAGTCAGTCAATCAACATGATTGTCTATTTATAGTCAGTCAATCAACATGACTCAAGCATAGTCCATGTGCTGCTACTTCTATTGCACTGAACTGATTTTTGCATGAGGATTAGCTCACCCTGTTACCAGTGTCCCTTGTCATCAGGCGAACCCACTCTGACTTCTGAGGTACTTGTAATTTACCTCATTAAGTCAGAGACGAGAAGTTAACATTTTGGTGTAGGGGTTGAACCCGCTACCTCAACATCAGCACTCCGGATCCATTTGGCATGATGACTTCTGAATGTGCTTATGGTATCAATCTGCATTCACCATTTTTTCTATTTATACAATTAACAATAATTAAAAGTTGTCTGTATATTTGTACAATAAATGTACATTCACTAACAACATCTTTATCAAACTAATCACATGGACTAAACATCTGTAACCAATTTTATTTCCACAGATCCTGATGTTCCAGAAGGGCTTTCAGGCCAGCGAGCGGGAAAAATTGGCCACCATTACTGGAATTATTCTGGCCAATGGGCTATGCACACCTCGCATCCTTCTGAGTCTATTTGAGGATCACCTTGTTAAGGAGGGTAAGTTTGTTTTTAATTAGATGGTTATTCTTTGTTTTCATGTTGATTGTTTTGGGGATTTTACGAGGGTAAGACAGTAAGTAAATGACAAAATAATATGTAAAAAAAACTATATTAGATGCAAACTTGAAAACCATTTATTATTGTACTTAATCTCTTCTTCAGCTGTATCCCCGGAGCATTGATGCATTTGTCCCATAATTTAATCAATTCTCCTCCTCCCCCATGTGTGATCCAACATGAATCTTTTATGTCTCAGAGAATGGCATGTTGTTGTTTTTCTTGATGCTTCAAGTGTTCCATGAAGGCTGGGTGGTTATATTTAATCATGTTTACAAGAAAAACCTGCAGCTTTGTTTGATTGTATGCTTGTGGTCTTATTGGAGAAGGGTACATTGTATTTGTTTGAGTGTGTATTCTTACATTCATATGAATCATGATGCATTTTCCTGTGAACACTTACTTGTGTTCTGTTCAGGAGAGAATTGTGTGCATCACATTCTTTCCTTCATCTCAAGAGGATACTTGTAAATAACATACAGCCCGCTCTTGACTTTTGTAAGTGGACTGCTTCACAATCTCTTCTGCTAGACATTTTTGGCAAGTAGATTTGTCTCCCTTCCCCACCATTTAACTTAGCCTTTAACACAAACACACTAGTAGTCAACTATACCAGCCATAGAATACTGTAAGAATGAACAGTCGGAGCTTATTCTCCTCTTCCTCCTCCATAACACCATCAGACTTCAACTTGAATATATGAACTCTTCTGCCCCAAGTAACACACCAAGTGTGATTGGCTGTTCTATTCTACTGGCCATTGAACATGACATGTGTAATTGTATTTCATACATGTCAGTGAAGGGCCCTTTTCACGCCTTATGGTGCCAGACCCATATTTGCATCGACCAATCGGCACTCGGTGGGTGATGTCAATATAACACTGACTGCCTCTACTTCCCAAGACATGTTTTGTACCCCTTGTAGACTGGCTAGGCCTGATAGCCCAGGTCAGTGTACAAGAATCCACATTGGCCAACTAAGGATTGAACTCATGTCAGTCTGGACGACAGGTGAGTGTCTAGCCTCTATGCTGGTCAGAGTATTCAACAGAAATCTACCCATGTGTTTGTTTGACATGGTGTGTTTATGTGGTCTGCAAGTAATGCCCTTGTGATTTTATTATTTCCCCCATTGTATAGTGTCTGGTATCTTCTGAGACTGAAAGAATTAAAAGAAAATAGAAGTCAATGTAAGCTTATAGACGTCTCCAAAGAAGTAGTCCTCAACATGGAACTGGTGTGAGCCAAAAGCAAGTGATCTCTTCTGTGTCTGACAAAGTTATCTATGTGGCCGCAGGCCTAACATGCTTGCCCTTACACTTCCGGTGCACTGACGGTGGGGTTGGGGGTGCAATCCCTACCCCAGTCAGTTGGAATTCTGGTGCACTGACGGTGGGGTCGGGGGTGTAATCCCTACCCCAGTCAGTTGGAATTCTGGTGCACTGACGGTGGGGTCGGGGGTGCAATCCCTACCCCAGTCAGTTGGACTTCAGTGTTGACTTCTTGTTCAGAAAGGAGTGGCAACCTATTGAATGTAAAATATTGCCTTATTTTAATCTTATTGATAATATTGTCTTGCTTTGTTGTTATCGTACTGATAATATTGTCTTGCTTTGTTGTTGTAATCTTATTGATAATATTGTCTTGCTTTGTTGTTGTAATCTTATTGATAATGTCTTGCTTTGTTGCTATAATCTTATTGATAATATTGTCTTGCTTTGTTGCTGCAGGGATTTCCTTGGAGTTTGCTGCAACAATGTTTTCAACATGGCTGAAGGAGAAGGATATCAACTCTATCTGTGCAGCCCTGAAGAAGCAACAGATAGACTCCCGTCTCATGGTGAGTTATCTTGTCTGTATTTGTTTAATAATTGAATGCAAGAATCTCCACGGCCAGCGCGGCCTTTGGCAGACTGCACAAGAATATATGGGACAGAAATGGAATAGACCTGCATACAAAGCTAAAGTCTACAAAGCAGTTGAATTATCCACACTGCTATATGCTTGTGAAACCTGGACTGTTTATCAGCGACACACTAGGAAATTAAACCACTTCCACACAGTCTGCCTTAGGAGGCTACTGAAGATTAAATGGCAAGACAAAATCCCAGACACTGAAGTCCTAGAAAGAGCGTCCAATGCCCAGTATCCACACTCTACTAATGAAGAATCATATTCGCTGGGCTGGTCACTTAACTCGCATGCCAGATCACAGGCTTCCTAAACAAATTTTTTACGGCGAGTTGCATTGTGGTAAACGCTCCCAAGGCGGCCAGAGGAAACGCTTTAAAAACACTCTGAAAATCTCACTGAATACTTTTGGAATTCATCATGACACCTGGGAGACTGCAGCCAGAGACCGAAATTTGTGGCGTACATCATTACGCAAGGGTGCAGTCACATGTGAGGCAACCAGGACTGCAAGAGCTGTGAAGAAAAGGCAGGACAGAAAAACCACTGCAGGAAATCCTCCAGAAACGTCAAGCATTCTTTGTCCACATTGTCAAAGAACATTTCGAGCCAAAATATAGTGTATGTTGCCATGTGCACTTCTGCAATTACGACACACTCTGAGGAAGAATTACAACATCTACTATCTGCATTCTAGAATGCTTGTTCTGAATTTGGTTTAACCATTAGCAAAAAGAAGACACAGATTATATCACAAGGTGCACATGGGTTACCATCAATCTTTATTGATGACGCCGAACTGGAGATAGTAGACCATTTTACATTTCTAGAATCAGAGGTAAATAGCAAATTATCCATAGATCAGGAAATCAGCATCAGGATTGGTAAGGCAGCAACAACAATGAACAGGTTAACAAAAAGAGTCTGGGAGAACAGGAAGCTTACTGCCAAAACAAAAGTCCTTATCTATCAAGCCTGTGCCCTTAGTACTCTTTTTTTTTTTTTTTATGGCAATGAAACCTGGTCAACTTACTCACACCAAGAGAAACGTTTAAACAGCTTTCATATGTGATATCTGCGAAGAATTCTTGGTATTAAGTGGCAAAACAAAATCACAAATGCTGAAATATTGAAAAGATCAGGTTGTGTGACGGTTTATTCCATGCTCACTCTTTGTGGACTTAGATGGATAGGACATGTTAGGAGGATGAATGATGGTAGAATACCAAAGGACATCTTTTTTGGTGAACTACAGATGGGTAAGAGATCTCAGGGTCGGCCTCTATTGTGATACAAAGATGTGTATAAGCGGGACATGATATACAGGCATTGATAATGCACATTTGGAGCAAGTCGCCCCTGAACGTGTTGCATGGAGGGCACATATCAGAAATGGAATAAAGACAAAGGAGAACATGATTGCAGATAGATCACACATGGAACGTATGAGACGTAAGATGGTATGTGATGGTGAAAATGACCATGTATTCACATGCATCCACTGTGGACGAAAATTTACACCGCAAATTGCCCTTATTAGTCACATTCGCTACCGCCATGAGTTGTAGTTATGCCTTTTTGAAGCACCATGTAACAAACTATTGTCTGTCAAGACGGCAAGGTGCCAAAGGAACCAATGCAGTGTGCACTTAATTTTTACATGTATAACAAACCCAGCAATATTTTGTTGAGCAACATTCATTCATCATTTTATTATGCACATTAGCTAGTTGCATGTCCTTTATAGGACAGCGCAGACAACCCATCAACAAACGCCCGTTTGTGATTTACTATAAAATTATTACATTCAGCAGTTTGCTATTGATTTCTGAATGATTGATGCTAATACCATCATAATTAAAGCAAGGCAGTCAGCTACCAATTTGTCTAAACTCGTTTACTGCCTGTAAGCCACAGTATCAGCATTATACGTAGAGCCATGAAGTACTTTATTGTATATGTAGCACCCAATATTTTCTTGTACATGTAAAACCTACAATATTCATTGCGCACATAGTAACAAACCATGCAATATCGTATTCTGTGTGTAACAACTGCATTACTTTGTTGTTAAATGTGCATTATTTAGTTATGTATATAATAATAAGCAGTCAATGTGATTGGAAAGATAAAAGCACTCCAGCTCGTAAAACTGTGGCGTTCGCCAATGGTGGAGTAGCGGGGTCAACCTCTACATGGGTCAGTTTTACTTGAACATTCTCATTCTGAAGGCAGTGACAAACTGCTGAATGTAAAATTCCCTAGTAAATTAACCTGGGGTCGAGGCTGATTGCAGCTCCTGCAAGGGACATGCAACATATGTAAAAATGTTCATAATTTGTATATGTAACAACAATCCATGCAGTTATAAGCAATAAGTTGCACAGTTTATTCTCTGGCATATTTTGCTGGACAATTAGTAAACGGGTGGAAAAAAACTCCCTGGAGGCCCTGGGGTTTTATAGAAGAAAGCTGAAAATTAATTGGACAGTCAAAATGAGCAATCAGGACGGTTTAAGGGAAGCTGAGTTGCAACGACAACTTATCACAAACATCAGAAAGAGGCAGTCGTCGTTTTTTTGACCACGTTATGAGAAGACAAAATCTGGAACATGTGACAACCGGAAAGATTTGTGGAAAGAGATAGAGGAAGACAACGTTAGAAGATTCTTGACAGTCTTATGTCATGACACGGAAGGTAGTCAACATACGAATTAATCCATGACTCCGGAGATCGTAATTTGTGGAGACGCATGATCGCCCACGCAGCCAGCAAGGCACTGAATGATATTTTGCTGCATCTCATCAGGTGCATATATTATCCACTTCCTCAATAGCATGCTACCTACTTGAATCTAGTTACTTGATCGATACAATGCATTTCATGTGTTTATTGTATTTGTAGCAACCTGCAATATTTTATTCTACTTGTAGCAACAAACCAGGCAGTATTGTATTTTGTGTTTAGAATTCTTTTGTTGTATGTGCAACAACTATGCAGCAGTATGATGCATATAACATGCCAGTGCCACTTCTATTGTGTATATTAACTGTCGGTATTGTCTGTGTCATCTCAACAGGAAATGTTTCCGGTCAACAAAAGAAACCAGGACAATTTTGATGCCTTTTTCCGGGAGCGAGGCCTTGGGGCCATTGCTGATATGCAAACGGCCCAGATAGCTTCGAAAGCCAAGAAAGAGGCACAGAGGGGTCTGGCCGACATGATCAAGGATGAATGCTCCGTGCCTGATGTGAGCTCTTTTTTCCCCCTCTCTCCTTTATCACTCTTTTCACTACTCTCCCTTTTATTTTTTTATTTCTCTCTCTCTCTCTCTCTCTCTCTCTCTCTCTCTCTCTCTCTCATCTCTCTCTCTCTCGTCTCTCTCTCTCTCTCTCTCTCTCTCTCTCTCTCTCTCTCTCTCACACACACACACACACAATCTCTCTCTCTCTCTCTCTCTCTCTCTCTCTCTCTCTCTCTCTCTCTCTCTCTCACACACACACACACACACTCCCCCTCCCCCTTACTCATATTTTAATTTATTTTGCTCATTATCATTTTGCCTCTAAGTTGAGATCATATACCATATAAAAGATTGTTTCATAGATATAATTGTTGCAGATGTATCTATGATTATTTGAAAGGCACATTTCATTGTTACAAATAATAATTTCCTGTGTATAGGTGGTTTCACATACATCATTGGTGTATTTGTAAAGTGACATGGGTGTCATTTAAGATTAATTCAGAGAAATTGGCAATACACTAATCAGTCAATCAGATGCCATATCCCTGGTGAAGGTTGACTGAAAGGGATCTCCAACACCTCACTGTCTGACTGACAGGCTGCTGTTGCCCATCTCTTGCTGTCATCTTCCTACTTGTATTACTTACTGTCTACCTCTTGCTTTTCTGCCCTCAACTCTTTCTGTCAGTATGGTTTTTACAAGAGTGCTATACTTTTAAACGTGGCCACAGTGTTAATCTTGTCTCTTATTTCTTTCATCATCGCTATTTTCATTCCTAGCCTCTCTTGAACCTCTGCATTTGATTGTTTTTCTTTTCATGTGATACGACCTATCCTCCTGTGTACCCATACCTCTGAGCTTCAATTAAACTTTCTGTCTAATTGCTTATGCACTAATGATATATAGATTGTTTCTAAGCTTTTGATGATATATTCCTGTTTACATTTGTTTCAGAAGTATTAATGATTGTATGAATGATTGTCTTAGATGCATAAAAGATTGCTATTGATGTTAAAGTTAGTTGCATATCCTTTACGGACGTAACAGTCAAGCCCAGCATTTTTTGGCTGTTTGTGATTCCTAGACAAGTTTACATTCAGTAGTTTGCCATTGCTTTCTGAATGACCGGCACACATACCATTTCATAAAAAAACCAACGCAGCTGTGTTTCGAACGCGATATATAGGATTACAAACTGCGCCCATAACCTCTTCACCACGGAGCCGGCTATTGATTTACACATGTAATAGAAGACTGTTTCACTTGTGTAATTAATTATCACACATTGTTTCAGATGATTGAGTATGTAACAGATCTCATAGAGAAGCAGGGCATGTCTGAAACCGAAGTGACTATATCTGTGAGTATTTTATGTCAGTTTTATAGTGGACCTTAGTTAGGCTGCAGTTATTGTAATGATCTTGCTGGCGGTGTAGTTTTCATGGCAGGAAAGAAATTGAAATTGTCATCCAATGCCAACTTCACAGCACTCAGGATGAAGCCCATATGTGTTGGGGTGCTAGTTTTCTTCCTCATCACTTTTCCTTCGCATAAAATTGTCCGGTGCCTATTTGTTATGAGGTTGGGTCCACTCCAAAGCCATACTAAGTGGAACAAAATATCCTGCCTCTGGTAGGGATTTATTTTTTTTGTGCTCACTCGCTTTGAACGCAAGCATAGTCTATACACACTATTTATAGTAGCGCTGGACTGAATTTTGCATGTGGATTAGCTTTCCCTATTAACAGTGTCCCTAGCCATCAGGTGAACCCACTACAACTTCAGAGGTACTTGTAATTAACATTACCAAGTCAAGGACAACAGGTCAACATTATAGTCCAGCTGTCCGGTGTAGGGGTTGAACCGCTTACCTCGGCATCAGCACACCGGATGTTTAAGAACACGTATTCTTATCCATTCGGCCATGCGAACCTGCTGGTAGGGATTGACCCACCAGATTATTGTCTTGACCCCCCAGATCACTGTCTTGACCCCCCCCCCCCCCCCCCCCCCCCCCGATCACTGTCTTGACCCCTCAGATCATTGTCTCGACAGGCAAGCACACCTACCACCATGGCTTTCCACATACATGTATATAATACAAATAAGTTATAATAAAAAAAATGATATATACAAATACTTTGTTTCACAATGTAACGAATAAAATATACAATATAGCGGACTTGATACATTATTAGCCCCAAACCTAAGCACTGGTGTAGACTTGTATATATCTCGGCTGCATCCACAGATCTGGAACACCATCATGGCAGCTGTGGAGTGGAACAAGAAAGAGGACCTGGTCGCAGAGCAAGCTCTGAAACATCTCAAGCAGTACTGTCCTTTGCTGAAAGCCTCCACTCGTTCAGGCAAGCCCGAGTTGGCCCTCATGCTCAAGGTGCAGGAGTTTTGTTATGAGAACATGAACTTCCTCAAATCCTTCCAGAAGATCATCATGCTTCTGTATAAGAGTAAGTACCCTTTGTGAGATTTTGCCTTTGTAGTTCTTTTATGAAAGTAATTTTCCTTTTCAATCTTTGTTATTTGGTCATATGATAAGACTAGAGCAGTCTGCATTATGTGGCTGTGAGGTTTACAGCACTTGCACTCAGCAAGGTAGTGGGATCACCGGTTAGTTGGACTTCAGCGTTCACTTCCTGTTCAGAAAGCAATAGCAAGCTACTGAACGTAAACTTGTCTAGAAAATCAACTTGGGTTTGATCGTAAAGGGCATGCAAATGTTTTAGATAAGGATAAATTATGACAGCTATTTGAGAAGTTCCAAGAGTTGTTACTGCATGATTTGTCTTTTTACATCCTACATTTATTATATCTGAGTTTCTGTAGAGATTGTTGGCTTTGGAAGTAAACATTTGAATGAACTGTTTGTCTAGCTAGGAAGCATAGATTGTATTGAAAACCCTGTTTGATCATATGGTATAGAAAATGGTTTAGCATTTATTTGATCAAACACCACAGGACTAGAGTAGTCAAGATCATCCAGGCGACTAGAGGTCAGACTCTGTGATGTCAGCATCTTCAAGTTTTATACTTTTAAAAATATATATATATATATATATTCAGGTTGGTGTCTGAATATACATGAAGAATGATGATAGTTGAGATTACTCACATAGCAAGAGGTGAGATCCCTCATACACTTGAAGCATGTAGAAGGTGAGGTTACTCACACAGATAGAATGTACTGATTGTACCAGCTGTCAACACTGCTGCAGCAACCAAACAATTCATTGTATCCATACACACATCAGATTAACACAGTAATTGTATGCAGGCTCATGTTTCCCAATGAAAGCTTGGGCTTGTATTTTTCAGGTGATCTGTATTTTGTTGTTGCGTTTGATTGCTTTGAACTCAAGCGTAGTCTGTTTACATGCTACTACAGCTAGTGTACTGGACTGATTGTTGCGTGTGGTTTGATACTGACTACATCACCCATTGCATGTTGTTAGGTCAAGACACTATGGACCTAACTTCAGATCCTGAGTTTGCATCATACCTTCAACTTGCCACAATGGCATGAAACGAGTTGTTTACCTTTGCCATCATTTTCTGTGTACACCTTCAGATGCCAACATGAATGTATTCTAAGAACGCAGCAGTTCACTTGAGCTTGTTGACATTTAGAGTTTGCCTGTTTTATTATCAGTCTGGGTGCATGTTAACAGAGCTGGTTTTGTTGGTCGGTTGTAAACTTGTAAATGTTTACTTGTTGTAAATGTGGTGTATATAATCAAAACTGAACATGCATTGCCTGTGGGTTTTCTCTTCACAGCCGAAGTTATTAGTGAGGACGTTATACTCAAGTGGTTCAAGGACAGCCACAGTGCCAAGGGCAAGAGCGTCTTTCTGGAGCAGATGAAGAAGTTTGTTGAATGGTTGCAAAATGCTGAAGAAGGTTAGTACTCATAGAATTTCCCTGCGTTACAAATGTCTACTTGTCTTCCTCATAGCACACTAGTTGTCCAAAGTACTCTCCTACAGCACACTAGTTGCTAAAATGTCTCAACTACAGCACACCTGTTGTCTAAATGGCTTCTTCAGCACACCAGTTATCTTAATGCCTCCCCTACAGGTCACCAGTTGTCTACTTGTCTTCCTCAAAGCACAAGCAGTCTCTTTCACTGCACTCATTGTCTACATGCCTCCCCACAGCACACCATTTATCACATGAATTCCCCCACAGTACATCACTTTTCCTAAATTCAACCCTCACAGTATGCCAGTTGCCTAATGTCACATCCCAATGCCCAACAGTTGTCTACATGCTTCCCCCTTGGCAAATCATTTGTCTACATGCCTCCCCTTCAGCACACCAGTTGTATACGTGCCCTGTTGTGCCTTCTTCCATCAGCAATATATATATGATTTACAATGCAATTTTGGTAAAAAAAAAAAAAAAAAAAAAAAGGCGCTATGGCTTCATTTATAGAGAACTAGCTGACCCGGCCCGGCTTCGCCCAGGCCCTGGAGGGGATCTATCTATCTATCTATGTATCTATCTATCTGTCTGTCTGTCTGTCTGTCTGACCCGGCCCGGCTTCACCCAGTCCCTGGTGGGGAGCATCTTATTTAATTCATATACGTAGTCATATAAGCTCTCCCGTTCCCGACTGTCTATGTCTGTCTGACCCGGCTCGGCTTCACCCAGTCCCTGGTGGGGAGCATGTCATTTAATTCATATAAGTAGTCAAATAAGCTTCCGTTCCCGACTATCTGTCTGTCTGTCTGTCTATCTGACCCGGCGTGGTTTCGCCCAGCTCCTGGCGCACAGTAACTTAAAAGAATGTCCTTCCACACACCATTCATTATTTTTAATGAAAACTGTTTTTAATCACCGACATGACAGTTGATAAGTTCTGTAAGCAGAAAAAGATGGGTTACAATGTTATGCATTATGCATTATTTTTATGCAAACTTTGAAAATGCCTTAAAGATTATATCATTATTTATTATAACTCAAATGCCTGAAAATAACTATAGACAAAGAGTTTAACAATAGTGCAAGTAAGTCCAACAATATGACTATAAAGTATATAGAAATGTTATTAAAAGTTATGCCCCTTGAAATAACTTTTCTAGAGTGAAGTCCCCCTGCTATATAGAACTTATATAATGAAAAAGTAAATGTTATTAAATAAGTAGATTTTACACTATGAAACTATTATAGTCGGTTGCACAGGAATGAAAGGAAGACATGTAGAAAATTTCATCTCAATCGGATGTATCGTTATCGAACGCATCCAATACAAAACTACCCACAAACACACAAAACCACATACACTCTGTTTTATAGATATAGATAGATTTGCAAATCTGGCTTCTTTTTTTTTTTTAAGCTGCAGTAGGTAAAGATTGTCAAGCCTCTATATGCACCACAAACTTTCAGTAATATTTTCTGGAATTATAGTTAGATCTCTATTCTTGCTTTAAAATGGTAGATGGTGGACAATTTTGAATATCTGTATTAACTGGTGGATGGAAATGAGATGACAGAAATTAAAAGAACAAATATTGCTCAGCAAAAACTAAAGCAGTTAAAACCTGCATGGATTGGGATAGAGATCCAACAACTAAGGGAAGGCATACTTTCTGTAGCACTATAAGGATGTAATACTTGGACCAACAGAACAGCACAGTTGCATCTTCTAAAAGTTATAAATTCATTGCATGAAAACTAAGAACAAACAGATCTAATCCAACAATTACTCAGTATTGAAGAATGTTGGTTAAGACATTCAGTTGAGACAAATGAAACATTTTGAGTGTGTTAAAAGGTCTTCTAGACAGCACACTAGTTATCTTAATTCCTCTACTACAGCTCACATGTTATTTAAAGATAGTTATTGTTGGAGGTGTACCGGGGAGGTGGAGACGAGAACGATCACAACACAGAGTCAATATGTGATTGATAATTGGCACATGACAGCCATCAGGATGTAGGACATCAGGCTTATGATAGAGAATTTCAATAAGACTTAAATGGGGGAAGAGTTCTGCACAAGACAGGCCGTTAGATTTTGGTAACTGCTGTGCTTTCTTGAAGGTGCACAACTATGTTTGTTTGTGTTATGTCTGTTTTGTCTGATCTTTTATCTATACAGAAGCTGAAACTAATTAATGGTCTTCATGCAAACATTGTCAAATTCACATCTACAAACCGGATGCAGAGGTGTTTCCAAGGCACCAGGGCCGGGTTATATACTGGCCAAGACGTATTGATGCGTCCTCGTCGAGCGTCCTGGGCAACAGGTCCCTTCGAGGTCCTGGCTAAAGTCAGTAAGATCGCTGATTCCTCCGAAGTCGGAGAGTGTCTGCCTGTACGGCGAGGAACCACCAGTCTGCACACCTATAAGCCAGACATGGGACAACGGAATACTCACGCAAACCTCAGGTCTTGTATGACATCACACTGATGTTGGACAACAGGATGCCTTCATCCGACATACAGGACTTCGCGTTGGAGCTCAAGCCAACGAACACAAGCAAGCAAACATCTACAAACATGTGTTGGTTAGATTCACAACTGTATGTACCATATATGGGCAGTGCTACAGCATACAAGTATAGGGGTGTAAAATACTCAGTTTTTCACATACTAGGCCATGCCTGTGTGAAGTGAGTAACCACTGTTTTTCTCTCCATACTTTTCATGTCTAAACTCAGGTGCCCATATCTCTTAGCAGATATCTCCTCCACCACCCAACATCACTGATATCTCTCAATGTACATAGTTTGATTTTGTCCTTATCCACAGAATCTGATGAAGATGAGAAAGGAGACAACTGAAATGAGAATGCATCCTTCCAGGTTTCTACAGATCTCAGACACCCACAGACACACATCCTGAAGTGATAGTTCACACTTCATGTACACACAACACACATATACAAGCAGACAGCAGGTCTTGGCCTTGACTAGAATCAAAGCTATTGTTTCCAGCCACAGATTCTCTTTGTGCCATCAGGTTTTTCTCCTTCTAGAACTTCTTATGCTTGGCCGTGATTTCAGTGACAGCAAGTCCTTATTTCTTGTTTCTTTTGTTTTGGTCCTGACTTCAAATTGATGAAAGGCTTGAATGCCAAAACTGTTCTATGTGAGAACATACCAGCTACACATTTCTGATATCATTCCGGTTCATCACTGTGTGTGTGTTTGTGTGCTTGTGTATATCATCTACCAGATTACTAACATCAGGAGGCAGCAGACAAGATCCATTCTTTCTTATGTTTTTCCCTCCCAAATTTATAAGTGTCTACTCCACCATCATCACTGAGTTTTGTAATTAAAAATTTTCATTTGTCTGGCCTTTTATTTCTTATTTATTTATAATTAGTAGTTTGTTGCTTTCTTAATTGTTGCCTTGAATACTGATAGCATGTTTGTGTGTTCAGTGGAATCATTACTGTTGATTTAATTTAGTTCTCATTACTGCACGTGTGGGTTGTTGGTGACAGTTTGTTCTCTGGTTTTGGAGAGAATGTTTTCTCTAAGCTGTGCTGATGTGCATGCACATTTGTGACCCCTGAAACACTCTCTGGCTTAGTGCAGTGAAATGAACATGATGAAAAGCTTGCAGGGGTATTAAAGATGAGATGCTATTATAAGGTTATAAGAAAAGCTGGATTGAAAAATTGACAAATGAACAGGTTGTACAAAATAGAACATAGAAAACTTCTTACTTAAAGTAATCAAAAAAAGGAAAAGCTTTCATATTCGGGGCACACCCAAACGCATGAAGAAACACCAACGAGCGTACTCAAAACATGAACCTGGGGAAAAGAGGAATGGGTAGCCCAGGGACTGCATTTATAAACCTGGCATACATCTATCAATGCAGACACATAGAGTTGAAGAAAATGGTACAAGGCAGGCAGCTATAGAATTATCCGAAAGTTTTCTTAGCAGCTCAAGGGTTAAAGTGCTTGATGCTAGGGACTGAAATTTGTGCCATATTCAAATGCAAGATTCCTCATGACTTTTATGGCTAGAAGCTCGCAAGGTCAGATTGTTAGGTCTGGGGATAGAATTGGTCTATTTGCATTTCGTATTGCAAGATGACTATCCTGTATGGATTTGGTTGGTGTCAGCTCTTCTTAAGTGTGAGTTTGGTTGGTGTCAGGTCTCCTTAAGTGTGTTTGGTTGGTGTTAGGTCTCCTTAAGTGTGAGTTTGGTTGGTGTCGGGTCTCCTTTAGTGTGTTTGGTTGGTGTTTATCCTGTACTGTGGGGTATGGTTACTGTTTGTCGTGTTACTTGTTGGTTATGGTTACTGTCTGTCATGTTAATTGTGGAGTATGCTTAATGTCTATCCTGTTAATTGTGGGGTTTATTTGATATATGTCCAGTTAATTGTAGGGTATTGGTAATGTCTGTCCTATTAATTGTGGGGTATGCTTAATGTCTGTCCTGATAATTGTGGGGTATGGTTACTGTCTGCCTATTAACTAGGGTTGCCTATTAACTAGGGTATGGATGGTATCAGCCTATCATATGTGGTTTTGTTTTTGGACATATCAAATTTGGGCTTGGTTGGTGTTGGTCATATGAAATGTGGGCCCTGTTGGAGGTGTAGTGAACACAAGAATGATTTAGAGCAGTGGTTCTCAACCGGTGAGGAATTTTAGGGTCTCCAGGGGGGGGGGGGGGGGGGGGGGGACTGAAGATCATTTCAAGATCACACTTGATATTGCTTTTCCCTTCATACTTTACAGTTTTGCACGTCTCTTCCTTCTAAAATTCATTTTATAAAGTAAGTAGATCCACAAATCACGTTTTATGTGGATGTCTAGACCTGTTTTAACATATTTACCTTCCATTTTTACATATACTGTGGGGGGATTTTTAGATAGGAAATATGAAAGGGGGGAAATTACGTTCTGAAAATATGGTGAAGGGGGGACACGGGCCAAAAATGGTTGAGAACCACTGATTTAGAGAATCCACTGGAAGTTTGTAGTTGATAATTGAGCAATCAGTTTTGGAGATACAGATACAACATTAACAACACGGGCAGGTGGAAGTTGTTATCTACAGATTTCAAATAAAACTTCTGAGAAAAATGAAAGAGTTGCCAAAAATGTCAACAGAGTTCTGAAACAAGTAATGTGCTAAGTTCTGTCATATCATATTTGTCACCTGCTGTAAGGTATAAAGATATTTAGTTTGTCACCTACTCTAGGCTGTACGATATAAAAAAAGATATTTAGTTTTACACCTACTCTAAGTTGTAGTCAGTTAGTCGCGGTTTCAACCTCACAGCAATGGGTCATTCCATTGTGCTCTGTTCCTGTGCCAATGAATATCACAAAATGCTTCTCACTGCCCAATGTGAAAAGTCGAACAGACAGGAGTCTTGGCAAGCCAACAACCCACACACGTACACTGCATAATGCCGCCGTCAGAATGCCAACACAATAGTCCTCCATGAAAAATAGTTCATCGATGGAATCTGCTGTCACCAGAAAGATTTCATGGACCCAGGTTTTATTCCACATGGCTTGGTCTCTTTCTGCAGGGTAACCCACCGAAAGCGCCGCACAAACTCCGTAGCTCCACCAACTCTCCCCATGAGTCTCCTGAAAAATGCACTCGTGAACCGAAAAGGCAAACCAGTCAATTCAGCGGACAGATGTAAAAGCATTCCACACGAATTTCATTGTTCACAGTGTCGCCCACACACTCTCTCAGTAGCAGGGCGACGGAACCATCTAAGCCAGTGGTTCTCAACCGGTGGGGAATCCCCCCCAGGAGGGAATTTTAGGGTTTCCAGGGGGGAATGAAGACCATTTCAAGATCCGATTGCTTGATATTGTTTTTCCCTTCATACTTTACAGTTATGTACGTCTCATGCTTCTAAAATTCATTTTAAAAGTAAGTAGACCCACAAATCATGTTTTATGTGGATGTCTAGACTTGTTTTAGTATATGTTATTAAATTTACCTTCCATTTTTACGTATACTGTGTAGGGGTGGGGGGATTTTTAGATAGGAAATATGAAGGGGGGGGGAGGGGTGACGTTCTGAAAATACGGTGAAGGGGGGCACGGGCCAAAAAAGGTTGAGAACCACTGATCTAAGCTGTAAAGTATAGAGATATTTGTTTTGTCACCTGCTCTAAGCTGTAAGGTATATAGATATTCTGTGTCTAGCACACTAGACTGAAAGGTATCGTATCCATTTGTGCCACTGCCAGCAGTACAAAGGATGCATAAAGCCATCTGCACTGTAACTTAAAGCTAGTGATCATGTAAAGATATTCACTTCTTATTTTTGGGATATACATTAACTAGGTGTTTAGGGCTTCATATATTCTAGGCCATTGCATAATGAGGTGAGGTGTTTAGTTGTCTTTCTCACCACCTTTGCATCGTCAGAGGTTCTGAAAATTATCCGGTACCTATTTTATGAGTTGGATCCACCTCAGAACCAAACTGATAGGAAAAAAGAATCTTAGATAATATAGACTAAGTTTAAGCTGTAAATATTTGGGTAAACAGTTATTTTGGTGACTATTTTGAAATAATCCTTTGTCTAATGGCAGCGCAAAATGATCTCTACAGTTATGTGTGTTTGATACAAGTGTTTCCTGTTTGTCTGTTTATTCATAGTGATTTGTTCTGATGAGACTGACGAGCTACCTACTGCACCACTGAGGCCATCCTTCAGTGGGAAATGTTCTGTACAATGGTGTCGTATTTTCTTTAGTTATTTGTCAATTCATTAGTGGCAAATGTTTTATATAATGGTGTGGTTATTCTAGAGTTATGTGACCATCCACCAATGGCAAATGTTCTATATAATGGTGTGGTTGTATTTTCTTTTGTTGTTATTTGTCTTTCCTCCAGTGGCAATTGTTCTACATAATGGTGTGGTTGTATTTTCTTTAGTTGTGTCCATCCTTCAGTAACAAATGTTCTAAACAATGGTCTGGTTGTATTTTATGTAGTTACTTGTCCATTCATCACTGGCAAATGTTCTATATAATGGTGTGCTTGTGTTCTTGTTAGTTAATTTGTCCGTCCATCTACCCCATCACCTAATAATGCCAGTTGTTCTATATACTGTGTTGTTGATTGACATAGTTGTGTCTGTGTTTCTGGGTATGTTTTTTTCAATCTGTTCATCATTCGAGAAATAAAACCAAACATCTCATGTCATACAAACTAATTGTGGATCTGTTCCCTTGTCCTTACCTGCAGGACATTAACCATTCCATTATATGGTCACATAATACTTAGTTCAACAAGCAGCTGAAAGGGTAGCTGGTGAAACATCAATCTGGTTTAAGATGTGAAGGGGAGTAAAACTAGGTTGCATCCTCCTCCCATACCTGTTCAAATCTGTAAAAATGTCAAGAGATGCATCACAAGTAGGCTGCATTCTCCTCCCATACTTGTTCAAATCTCTAAAAATGTCATGAGATACATCACAAATGACGAGACGCGAGACAATTTTGATCAATTCTTAATTGGTGGAAATCAATTTCAGAACCCCTTGCAGGGCGTGGCCAGCAGGGGCCACGGAAGTAGAAATCTAGCAGCTAATTCAGGATAATGCTCGCTTGGGTGATGTGATTATCTACACAGATGAGTCGATGTTGAGAGGTAGAAGTGCCTGGGGGTTCTTAGCAAAATCTAATGGTCGACGTTTGGTGCAAGAGAGTCTGGCATATGATACCACAACATCTAGCTTAAGAATGGAGGTGGTCAGTGCAGCTTTCCGCTGGATGGAGAACACGATACACACACACATCGTGATTTTAACTGACTCAGAAACCATCTTGACAGGCAAGTTTCGGGCAGAGTGGCTTGCTTCGCTTCGGAGGTCACGGGTGGCAAGCATCGCCTGGATCTTTTCTCCGGGGCATGCCGGTGTGCTGGGGAATGAACATGCGGACAGATTAGCTGGCTCTGAAAACTTGGTTTAGTATTGATGCATGATAAGGCAGACGTGGTTGCGGCCTTGTGGGAGCACGTGTACACCTCGGAGGAGCGAATGGATCACCATAGTCTGGCAAGAATGTGGAGTGACGAGGGGTTCTGGCCGACGCTCAGAGGAAAGGCGAGACGGACATATAATCAGATTGCTAATGGAACTATTGGTATTGGAACTTTTCTCTGGCTGCTGAGGATGGGGGCGGAGCGCTTAAGGGAATGCTGTGATGTCAGTTCCTCAATTCTAGAACCCAGATATGCAGGTGACTGTCTTCCTCTCAAAGAGTGTTAAGGAATTAGAAGATGACTGCTCTTGTCAAGAGAAAAGTGTAAATAAAAATCTTGTTGTGAACTTTAACACAAAAAGAAAGATATCTCCACATTAAAATAATACGTGCCAGCTGAACATTACAATTAAGAAAGAAGAAACTGAACACATCACAAGCTTTTAACATGTTAGATCCATAATTAACAACAGTCGGGACTTCAAAAGAAGTCAGGCCACAGCAAATGTAGGGATTAAACAATATTAAGGATATGTGGCACTATCAAATTAAAGAAACATGTTTGAGAGCATGCCTCTTTCCTGCGGCAAGATTTGGGTGTGAGTCTTAGACGATATTGCAATTACTATAAGGGAAAATATAGGAGTTAAATGTTTTAGAAAAGTTCTTAGAATATCATTAACCAAGAAGAAGATAAGTACTGACATTCTGCACATCTCAACATCCAAGAAAACTATCTCATAAACCGCATCATATTTCGGAAACTGAAATACTTTGGCCATATGAAACATCATTGGCATCTGCTATGTTTTTTTATTTTGGGCCCCCTCACGTTGTGAGTTTCTCTGTCAGCCATCTACTGCCTATAGTATAGGGTGTATTTTTAATGACTGCAATGTTTGAAAATATTGCCGGTCCAAGTTTTGTATACACCTACTTTAAAGTTCATGTAACATAATAGATAAATACAAAACTTGGACCGGCAATATTTTCAAACACTGCAGTCTTCCTACCAACTCTGGGTTATCAATGCCAAATCTGGATAATGACAGAAAAAGAGAAAAGAAAAAATCACAACAGAAGTGAGATTCATGAGAAGAATACTCAATGTACCAAGAAGAGATAAGATCAGAAATGAAGAAACCAGGACTAAAGTTGGGGTTATAGCTGCGCTAGATTTAATTAGAAGACAGCAAGTCAAATGGTTTGGCCATGCGAGTAGGTTACCAATTAACAGCATACCAAAACAAGTAATGCTGTACAGACCAGATGGAAGCAGAGGAAAATGCCGGCCACGTAAACGATGGACCCAGGGAATAACAACTGGAAATAGCGATACAGGAAGCCTATAAGCGAGGACTTTTCCGCTGTTTATACTTCACCTCGACACCGTAAGGTAAAGAGGAATGAGATGAGACTGCGCAGTCATTAAAAATACACCTTTTATCTTGCTGTGATTGGCATGGGCTCCGACATCGACCCAGCCTAAAAACTGGTGCCAGAACTGTTCGTGAAAATAAAGGCGGCTTGCGAAATATTGGTTACATTGCATATAGAGTACCAATTAGTCTATACAAAATGTGGCACTAGTACCATAGATCTCAAGGCATGAATAAGGGTCGTTTTCACTTTCTCACCTTTCCCATTCTGTATATACGAGACCTGGTCAAAAAGTATGCTGACAAATATTACTTACGCTAAGGTAACTACTGCTAATTCCCGTCTCCTTGGGCTGTACACATTTCTATCAGTGGTCCTACCATGTATGAAAGTGTAAATCAAAGTCTTTTTGTGAGCTTACACACACAATAAGAAAAATATGTCCACATTATAATATTACACGCCGGCAACGACCACTTGATTTTGATGGAAGCATTTCAGGAAGGTCTCTTGGGAATGGGGTAAAGCTTCGTTGTCGCTTTCCGCATATCTTCTCGTGATCCAAATCTGGTCGCTATCAGCGGAATACAACGCTTGGGGAGCAGTCAACAACCACAAGGAGCAGAGTCGGGAGCCTGACGAACCAGGGCAAGTGTGAGTAGGATGCGAAGAATGGGTGAGTGCGTTGTTGTGATGGAGTTATCAAATTCCGCGCCCGACAGGTTCGTTCGCGTCTGATTGATTGGTGTCGTAGCTTGTGTTGTCAACTATTGTTCATGAAAATCAAGCAACGGATAATGTGTGGCCAACTAGTGTTCATGAACATCAAGTAACGGGTCATGTGTGGTCAATTATTGTTCATGAACACCAAGTAACGGGTCATGTGTAGTCAACTAATTGTTCATGAACAGCAGGCAACGGACCATGTATCGTCAACTGTTGCTCATGAGTATCAAGCAATGGGTTATGTGGGGTCAACAATTGTTCATGAGCATCAAGCAACGGACCATGTATCGTCAATTATTGTCATAAGCAGCAGACAACTGTAACAGTACAGCGACAATTATATGGCAGATACACATGAAGTCCTGGTTGTAATTTCTAAATGGTTTATTTGACTGAAGAGATCATAAATTGATAAAGCAGTATACAAAAGATGTTGTCAATACCAGGTTCGGCTAGTAACTCCTCTCTCTACCCCCCACGTCACGGCTTGAGCGTCCTTAGTTACGTTTTTATAGGATGCTCAACCGTGCCTAGTCTTTGCACATCATTCTCTCCTAATCTACTAACAGAGATGGTGCTCTGTTACACAACGACTATGTATCGTCAACTATTGTTCATGAGCATCAAGCAACGGACCGTGTTTGGTCAACTTGTTCATGGGCATCAAGCAACAGGCCATGTGTGATCAACTATTAATCATGAGCAGCAGACAACGGACCATGTATCGTCAACTGTTGTTCATGAGCATCAAGCAACGGGTCATGTGTGGTCAACTATTGTTCATTAGCATCAAGCTACGGGTCATGTGTGGTCAACTGTTGTTCATGAGCATGAAGCAACGAACCATGTATCGTCAACTATTGTTGATGAGCATCAAGCAACAGGCCATGTGTGCTCAACTATTGTTTATGAGCAGCCGTCAACGGATCATGTGTGATCAACTATTGTTTATGAGCGTCATTGACTACACAAAGGCTTTTGATAAAGTAAGACTTGTCAACTTGATAAAGTTTACAGATCTACACATTAATGGGAAAAGATCTATAAATTAATTGGACAGACATTAGACTTGTAAAAATCGTGTAGTAGAAACAATTAGCTGCCATATAGACTGATAATGAAATAGGTCAATATCAGTCTATTAAGAGAGGTGTGCGACAGGGATGCGTAACATCTCCAATCTTGTGTTTTCCTAAGCAGTTCCATTTTCCATTGGCACCTTTCCGTCTTGACAGACGATAGTTTGGTACATTGTGCTTCAAAAAGGCTTAATAACTGTCATATGGCAATAACTACGATCCATGGCGGTGGCGAGTGTGGCTGGTAAGGCCAATTCTTGCTGCAAATGTTTGCCCACAGTAGGTGCATGTAAAAACATGGTCATTTCCACCATTTTGCACCATCTTACGTCTCTCACGCTCTGTGTGTGCTTTATCTGCAATCATTTTCTCCTTTGTCTTTATTCCATTTCTGATAGTTGCCCTCCATGCAACACGTTCAGCGGCGACGTGCTCCCATTGTGCATTATCAATGCCTGTATCAATCATGTCCCGCTTACACACATCTTTGTATCGTAGTAGAGGCCGACCCTGAGATCTCCTACCCGTCTGTAATTCACCAAAAAAGATGTCCTTTGGTATTCTACCATCATCCATCCTCCTAACGTGTCCTATCCATCTAAGTCTACGAAGACTGAGCATGGAATACACCGTCACACAACCTGATCTTTCCAATACTTCAGTATTTGTGATTTTGTCTTGCCACTTAATACCAAGTATTCTTCGCAGACACCGCATATGAAAGCTGTTTAAACGTTTCTCTTGGCGTGAGTAAGTTGTCCAGGTTTCACTGCCATAAAGAAGAGTACTAAGGACACAGGCTTGGTAGACGAGGACTTTTGTTTTGGCAGTAAGCTTCCTGTTCTCCCAGACTCTTTTTGCTAACATGTTCATTGTTGTTGCTGCCTTGCCAATCCTGATGTTGATTTCCTGATCGAGGGATAATTTGCTATTTACCTCTGATCCAAGATATGTAAAATAGTCTACTATCTCCAGTTCGGCGTCGTCAATAAAGATTGATGGTACACCATGTGCACCTTGTGACATAATCTGTGTCTTCTTTTTGTTAATTGTTAAACCAAATTCAGAACAAGCATTGGAGAATGCAGATAGTAGATGTTGTAATTCTTCCTCAGAGTGGGTCGTAATCGCAGCATCATCCGCAAAAAGCAACTCTCTGATTAGTACCCTGCTAATTTTGGTCTTGGCCTTCAATCTCTGAGCATTATAGAGGCCACCATCTGAGCGTGAGTGAATGTATATACCGTCATCCTGATCACGAAAGGCATATTTCAGTAGAAGTGAAAAGTATATCCCAAAGAGGGTGGGGGCTAGTACACAACCTTGCTTAACTCCACTCTTGATTTCAAACTCTTCTGAAGTTGAGCCATCAAACTTGATTATACCCTTCATGCCTGTGTGGAACGATTCCACAATGGACAGAAGAGTTGGTGGACAGCCAATCTTCTTTAGTGCTTTGAACAGACCCTCACGACTGACCAAATCGAATGCCTTTGTGAGGTCGATGAAGGCAATAAACAGTGGCTGATTTTGTTCCCGGCATTTTTCTTGCATCTGTCGCAATGAGAATATCATATCAATGGTAGACCGGTTCTGACGGAAGCCGCACTGTGATTCGGGGTAGACTTGATCTCCCAGGACTTGAAGTCTGCGCAGGACAATTCTGGCAAATACTTTCCCAACAATACACAGAAGTGAGATACCCCTATAGTTGTTGCAGTCGCTCCGATCTCCCTTGTTCTTGTACAGCGTTATGATGTTTGAATCTTTGAAATCCTGTGGGACTTGTCCTTCTCGCCAGCATAGCTCTATTAGCTGGTGGATCTGTAGAGCGAGGGTGTCTTGCCCACTCCTGATCACCTCTATTGGAATCCCATCCTTACCTGGAGCCTTGCCAGATGCAAGCTCATTTATAGCACACTTAACTTCTGTTATAGTGGGAAGTGTGTCCAGGTGGTCAAGAGTTGGCAGGGCCTCTATGGCGTTGAGGGCATCATCCGCCAGCTTGGTCTCACTTGAGTAAAGCTCTAAATAGTGCTCGACCCATCTATCCATCTGCTGTTTCTTATCAGTGATGATTTCTCCAGTCAAGGTTTTCAGCGGTGCACTTCTTTTGATCATTGGACCACAGGCTTTCTTTATCCCTTCATACATGCTTCTGATGTTTCCCTTATCACTTGCGATTTGAATGGACTCACATAACTTGATCCAATAGTCATTCGCACACTGCCTGGCAGCCTTTTGTACATCCTTCCTCGCTTGCTTCAGCTCACTCAGAGTGTTACGCGTTGGTCTTTCCTTGTTTCTTAAGAGAGCTATCTTCTTTTTATCAATCAAGGGCTGCAGTATCTGGCTGTTTTCCGCAAACCAGTCCTGCCTCTTATGATCCACAGTGCCGTAAACCGCTACCGCTGTTTTATAAATAGTTTCCTTAAGTTTACTCCATTTATCATTTACTATACAATTTTCTGATGTATCATTGAAAGCGTCCTCAAGTTGCTGTTGAAATTCAAAGCACTTTCCAGGATCGTGAGTGTTAATAATATTAATCCTGGGGCTAGACTTGTGTTTAGCTGTGTAGATTCTCTTTGGTCTCAGTCTAACCCTTGCAACAACCAAAGAATGATCTGTATCACAGTCAGCACTGTGGTAACTTCGAGTTAATGATGTATGGTTCAGATGTTGTCTCCGTGTGATAATGAAGTCCAGCTGATGCCAATGGCCGGATCTTGGATGTTTCCATGTGACCTTATGCATCTCTTTTGTTTTAAAAAAGGAGTTTGTAATACATAGGTCATTTCTAGTGCAATGCTCCAGCAGCCTTTGCCCATTATCATTCATGCGACCGATGTTGTATTTTCCAAGGCACACTGGCCATGAACTCGAGTCCTTGCCCACACGAGCATTGAAATCACCGAGCATATAAATGTAGTCGGATTTTGGAACTGCCTTGATCGCAGAGTCTAGCTGCTCATAGAACGTATCTTTCACATCATCAGAGGAAGTGAGTGTCGGTGCATATGCAGTGAGAATGGTGGCAAATCCACAAGAGGTTGCCAAGCGCAGTGATAATAATCTTTCATTACCTCCAGCTGGGATATCAATCATTCCCAGTAGCGAATTCTTCACTGCAAAGCCCACACCGTGTTGCCTTTTTTCTGCCTGCCCTCTTCCCTTCCAAAAAAAGGTGTAATTGTTTTCCCTGAGTGACCCTTCCTCAGCGAGGCGAGTCTCCTGCAGGCCAGCAATATCAATGTTAAGACGATTGAGTTCAGCATCAATCACAGCCGTTTTTCTCACATCGTCAATATTTGTCAAGTCAGTGGAAAATCCTGGACACATGGTTCTCACGTTCCAGGTTGCAAGCCGTAGCTTGAGGTTTCTATTATTCTTTTTATTAGTACCTGGTGCATTGGTTTTACAGCCTGCAATTCAGATTTTGTCCTAGCCCCAAGCACCCATTGAAGCAGGCAGGCTGTGGCGGATCAGCACCCAATTGGCCGGGGGCTGCCCAGCTTGAGGCGGGCGGTAGCTGATCAGTGACACCTGTAGGTGTCTCCCACCGTCAGAGGCAACGCGTGGCGCCCCATGTCTAAGCCAACTGACAAGGACTTATAACCCGTAACAGTTGCCTCTCGCTTTGATTCCGAGACCGGTTAAGACCAGGGATGGAGTTATTGCCTCTCCATAGCACAAAGCCTGGGCTAAAATAAAGAAACCATGTGTTGCCCATGCAGCATGATCCCTCTCTCGGCCTGCCTAGTTCACTCCAGAGGAAAGTTAACACCTATACATCTGGAACAAGACAAGCTGCAGAAGCTGCCGGATCAGCAAAGCAATGCTCTAACTGTCCGCCTGTCGGAGCTTCGATCCTAGACCAGCTGCCAACCAAGGCTTAGGGCCTGGTCTGCCCTGCCATAACTTATTTTGTCTTTGGGTTGCATTTCCTCGCACCAGGATAAGGCTAGTACCCTCCCAATTGCGCTCTTCCGCCCGAAGCCGTTGGCACAATGTGGGGTGTCGGGTTTGGTAAGCGCCGCCCAACATTCGGCGCTGACAGAAAGCAGGTAGTACCGTCTACTGTCATACGGTAGCTCAGTCATATCTGACTAAGACCTGACTCCATCCTCCTAAGCAGTGACATCCGGGTAAATAGTAATATTATTACAAGAGTGAATCGGTATAGTTATTTTGGTACAGTCATAACCTCTGACTGGGAGAGGAGAGGGATGTTCTTCAAAGAGATTAGAACAAGAATCACTATGGCAAAGATATTCTTTTGAAAAATGGAAAATAAGCTGATTTATAAAAAGATGTCAATTGCAACCAGAAAAAGAGTGTTGTAGTGCTACATAGAACCTGTACTTGTGTATGGATATGAAACGAGGGCGATGAGCAGACCAACCTGAAAAACATCGAATGGCAGTGGAAATGTGGTTTCTATGGGAAACACAAAGAATACCATGGCCAGACAGAAAAACCAATGAGCAAGTCCCACAGGAGGCACATGGAAATTACAAGCTGATTAGAGAAATTAGACGCAGACAGTCAAAATGTTCTTGAGCACGTTATGAGAAGAAATAAACTAGAGAAGTTGGGGACAACTGGCAAGATTGAGGGGGAAAGAACTATAAGAAATCGGAGAAGTAAATTTCTCGATGGCTTGACCACATGGTCTGGTCGGGACAAGAACACATAAGTGATCCACGACTCTGGTGATCGTGTGAGATGGCGAAATATGACTGCCCACACTTACCGGTATGGCACATGATGATGATTATTATCAGTGTTTCCCAGCCATAAAACGAATCCTTTCCGACTTCTGAGGTATTTGTAATTTATTTGTCCAAATCAAGGAAGAGAAGAGAACATTTTAATCCTCGACATCAACACACCGGAAGTGTAAGAGCGAGCGATATCATCCATTTGGCCATGCTGATATCAAGGAGCAAGAGATGACAGCGGAAATGGAGCAACAGATGAAACATCTGCAAATAATACTCCATGTCATATAAAATATAGGTGGGAATAGAAATAATGACACAGGGAAGCAAGCGGGTACAATGGTAACGCTGGATTTTATCGAGACGAGCGAGCTCAGTTACATGGCTCGGTCATGTAACAAGACTAAGCACCAAACAGCATACCCAGAAGAGTATTGCCCTTCTGATGCAGCGTGAGCAAGGCAAGAAGCGATTCCAGAAGGTGGATTAAGGGATAAACAGAAGCACAGAACACCACCGCCATACTTTCCTTCTCGAGAATGTTCTTCCTAACTTGACACTGAGGGGTTATATAGAAAAAAAAAGGTAAAGTGGATTCGCACAGATCGGGTGATGTATTACATGTGTAACCAACGTCTTGTAAGACGCACAAGGCAGAGTGTGGTGTCACGAAATGACGTATTCTGAACGTTTTTATTAGAAGTCAACGGTGGAAAGTATAATGACGCAGTGCCTTATTTCTCAACTTGTGAACCACGGACCCTGTCAAGGGTCCATGACCTTCTGCTAAATTGGGGAGGAGGGCCTCGGTGGTGATGTGGCACGGCTGACTGTCTCGCGCTCTGAATGAAGCGAGTTCGCTTTCCGACTGTTTGGTTCAGATCATGAGTGCGTTGTTTCTTCTCCCGGAAACCTCGGAGGGTCATCATTGCAGTACAAGCTTTGTATGGTTCTCAAGGCAGGTGACTTGTTATTCTGTCGAAAGAGATTGTACAAGATGAGGTTAAATCCAGTACAATGAAGTCGACCACTAGCTTTAACACCCCCTCCCCCCACCCCCTCCTTTAAATTATATACCCGTGGACAATTATATCGCAATCTGCATGAACCGAAGGTAACATTTCCATGTCAACTTGCTAGTAATTCAAGCGGTGATGGGACGGACAGTGCTTGAGAACCAGTCCTGTAGTATATACCCATCGTTCAATGCCGCTTTCTGACAACAGAATGGATTTTCTGTGACAATGACAGGCAAGACAACATGTGAACAGAGTGGGGCATACGAGCACAAGATTTCATGCATGTGAATGGAGATAAAGGCGGTCACGATATCCATAATTGTGTCTTTCCAAGTTTACATTGAGAAAGACGGTTATTGTTTTCGATTCTCAGTCTATGCTTGGCGTGATGCAGTATGGTTGATATGGCATTAATGGGCAGCACACACAGAATCGACCAACCTTCACCAGTTCAAGTGGGTTTACAACGCTTGAGTTGGCAACAACGATAGATTGTTAGAGCCAGCTTGTTTGTATCTGCGCAGTCTGAAGCGCTGACACCGATAACGGATGGAATGCTACAAGTTGAGATGTTGAGTTGAGCTAAGAACCGACATCACTGCACTCAGGACATTCCCATATGTGCTCCGTCCCCTCCTTCAACAACCAGCGAAGAGTCACACTGCTAATCATTCCCACCGCTATCTGATTGAAAGTTATCCTGTGGTCTTCCCACTCAGTTTTGAGATTCTATCAGAACCCCTGCCAATCCACCGCAATCTCATCCTTTCCACATAGGGGTTCTCAATCTGTTCCCCCACCTTCTCCACTTGGTCCCACAGGCGCGCGACCACGTCTACCTTGTCCATAGGTAATCTACCACAAAGAGGTGCATTCCCTGCCATGGTATGAGTGCAGGTCGTTCAGAAATCAATGGCCAACCACTAAACATAAACTTGCCAAGAAACCACAGCCTATAAATGCTGGGGTTGACAGCGACATCCTGTAACGAACGAACGAACAATCTTTATTTTCAAAGGGGTAAGAATTGGGCACACCGGTCCGTCTGATATTCTGCCCTTCTTCTCTATTTCCTCTCATACATTCTTTCATTCAACTGTAAAGGATATGCAGCTAACTAACTTCTGAATCCAGGATGATTTTGTCAGCTCGAGTATTAAAGTACACCCAGTCTTTGATCTAGGGTACGACGCCATTGATTGAAACACCTTGGAATCTCATGTGTCCGTTGCTTTTTATTTGTTTGTCTGTCGTTGCCTCCTCCATTACGTACTTCATATGAACAGATCTCTTCGTTCAACACAAACTACAGTGTTTGCTCTTCTTAACCTCATTTATAAAATATCTAATTTCTCACGAATCCAACCTGTTCTTGTCTAACTGTTCTCTTTTGATTCCGCTCACTAGGCGGTTTTTTACAGCGGTTTCAAGCGCTATAATTGTTTTGCCATTCCATGTCTTGATTTGTCGAAACATTTACGCCTCTTCATGCCGTTTTCCCCTTTATGTTTGAATTCTATTGACGACATATTTTTGTTTAACAGTGTCTAGTATGCTGCTGGTTACACATGTTCCTTAAAGTACATCAGACAATGTAATTGTTTATGTCACCATCTGTCAAAATGAACGCTCCCGTACATGTATCATGGGCAGTATTACCGGATCAGCGCTCTCGGTAGGTAGCATTTACCCCGCAAACCTCAGTGGGAACATATTACTAACTGTGAAGAGTGCATTGGTGCAATAATTAGCTAACCTTCGCTAAAGTGCATGATCACTTAACATGGTACTAAAAGTGAGTTGCGTGTCATTGCGTCGAAATCAACCCTAGCAAATTTTGGCTTGGTTTTGAATTACTGGGCAAGTTTGCGTTCAGTAGTTTGCCATTGCTTTCTGCACAACCGACCGACGCTTATACCGTTGTTAAACTCAACACATGACTAATGACGTTCTATACTCCTTGGCCACAGAGGCCGGCCAATCCAGTATAGCACTAGCTATTCACAGAGAAGAAATGAGAAAAAAAAATAAATTGAAGAACTTGGTGACAACAGGCAAGATCGAAGGGAAGAGAACAAGGGGAAGACAGAGAAGTAAATGCCTAGATGGCTTGGCCACGTGGCATGATCGAGAAAAGAACACTTTTCTGATCCACGGCTCTAGTGATGCAGTGAAATAGCGAATTATGACAGCCCACGCTCATCGGCATGGCACACGATGGATGGATGGATGAACTCACAGAGAAGTAAATATCTGAGAGGCTTGGCGACATTGCATGACCGAGACAAGAACACAGAGCTGATTCACAACCCTGTGATTGTGTGAGATAGCGAAACATGACCGCACACGCTTTTCGGTATGATAATTCACCTAACAAAAAAAAGACTAAAAGATTTTCACTTAAAAGAAGGAAAGTTCAAAAGTTGCCATTTATATAAATCATGACAGATTGCAACATGTATCAAACTGCATCTACCATTTTCCGGAATATACGAAGGGGCGTTCAGAAAGTAATGCACCACATAGTTTTTCTCAGGAGCTGTTAAATCAAAAACCATGAAATGTATAGACAATATACATGGATATGTCGTGTAAATATCGGTATTATGCAACGGAATCCCCAAACAACTTGTACGGCTTCATTCCAGCGCGAAGCAAGAGCATGTATTCTTTGCCCGTACATGATTTTGTCTTGATAATGTAGCCATTTCTTCGCTGCATAGATTTTGTCTTGATAATGTAGCCATTTCTTAGCTGCATAGATTTTGTCTTGATAATGTAGCCATTTCTTCGCTGCATAAATTACCCTTCATCATCTTCAAACCCTGACCACGGAGTGCATCTTTATGTGGACCAAATAGATTAAAATCAGAGGGTGCTAATTGGAACTATAGGGTGGATGGGATGGTGCAGTCCAACCCAATTTGGTGATTGCTTCCCGTGTTGTCAGACTTGTGCGCGGCGCACATCGTCGTGGATAAGAAGCAGGTCTGTTGGATTCTTGTGCGGCCGAAATCTGCGAAGAGGCTGAATTTTTTCAGTGTCTAAATGTAAGTTTGCGAATTGAATGTCGCTTCTCTTGGCAATGTTCACAACAGCTTTCTTCTCTGCAACAAGAAATTCTATCACAATTCGCTGCTTATAACGCAAGCTGAAACACGCTCAATTTTAACAGTTTAGGGCAGCCATATTATTTGGCCGGTTGGGTTGCAATTTGATGTTCACAATCGGCACATACCATATTTGAAGTGCGCAAAATTGCATGCTTCTATCTCGATTATTAGCTAAGACAAACAATGTGGTATATTACCTTCGTATATACACGAAATATGATCAGGAAGCTGAACGAAACGAACAATCACAGATCATCATCATGTGCCTTGTCAGCTGGTGTAGGTGTTTTATGTCTTTCCACATATCTCGGTACTTGGTATTCTGGATCGACTCTGCTGATGATATACCACCGTGTCAGACCACTCAGCATCATTTCTCTTGGTCTGCTTCTGCTTCTTATTTCACACGAATCCTTCCAGTTGTCACGATGTTCTCCAATGCCACTCTTCTCATCACGTGATCAAAGAATGCTGTTTATCTCTTTCTTATTGTTGTATATAATGTTCTCGCTTCATTAGCCTCTTCGGGACGCAGAGGTCTTTCCAAGGCACCAGGGCCGGGTTATATACTGGCCAAGACCTATTGACGCGTCCTCGTCGAGCGTCCTGGGCAACAGGTCCCTTCGGGGTCCTGGCTAAAGTCAGTAGGATCGCCGATTCCTCCGAAGTCGGAGAGTGTCTGCCTGTACGGCGAGGAACCACCAGTCTGCACACCAATAAGCCAGACATGGGACAACGGATACTCACGCAAACCTCAGGTCTTGTATGACATCACACTGATGTTGGACAATAGGATGCCTTCATCCGACATACAGGACTTCGTGTTGGAGCTCAAGCCAACGAACATAAGCAAGCAAGCAAGCATTAGCCTCTTCTAAACAATCATTGTTAGTTACTCTGCAAGTCTAAGGTATTCGCAACATTCGTCGCAGGAGCCACATCTCCGCTGCTTGCAAGCTTTCCCTAATTTGTTCATTAACGTTCCATTGTTCACGGTCATACAGCAAAACAGGCTCTACATAACATTTAAGCACTCTCTTTCGTTCAGATACAGGTTTATATTCTACACTCTTAGAGTCTACTTATGTAACATGAATAAATTAACACACTTACATAATCATGAGCACATTTCATCACTTCCATAAAAATGATGAAATTAACACTTACATGAACAAATTAACACACATAATGAACACATTTTATCAGAATTCCAAAAAAATGAATAAATTAACACTCTCACGAACAAATTAACACACTTACATAATAATGAACACATTTTACCAGACTTCCATAAATATGCATAAATTAACACTCACATGAACAAACTATAACACAGTCACACACACATGAACACCTGCACATAATCTGGTAGCGCTGGACAACCGATTAATTTTTACATTGTTAAAAAAGTTAGTTGCATATCCGTTACAGGACGTCGCAGTGAACCCCAGCATATTTTGGCTGTTTGTGATTCCTTGGGAAGTTTACGTTCATTAATTTGTCATTTACTTTCTGAACGACTGTACTCATACCTTTATATGGAAACCAACGCAAAGAGGTCTGCTTCAAACTCACAGCTGTGTGTCGAACGCTGTGAGCGGGATTACAACTTGCAGTCGCATCATCTTCCCCACAGAGCCGGTGACATTGTTAAACAGACTTATAAACTAGATTAGCAAACATCACTAAACAAGAACAACAACTTAACAGTAAAACGTGAGACGGGGAACAAGAAACTTTAATTAGGCATTTCACGTGCCGAATAATTGGCGAGTCTTGTGGCAAAAAAACACACACACACACACCAGTTTCAGTGTTGTATCGTGTTTTAAGGTATGGCGTTTGTTTGATATAAGAGCTCTTTACCACGTCTTTTGTAACTGAATCGCAGACAGTTGCATAACAAGTGAGAACTGATCCACAGATAGGTATACCTGAATAGTCGTGATTGAGACGTGGACGTCCCGATGTGGACGTCATTTATAGGAAGACGTTGCAGAAATGAGAACACGGGTACATATGTGTGAAATGGAGCTACGTGCATTAACTATTTGGGAAAAAAGGAGGGGGGGGGGGATGTTATGCCAATAAGGAATTTAAAATGGTGAAATAATTTGGTTTTTCCTGGCTGGCATTCTCTCGCTTTGAACTCAAGCGTAGTCCATACACATGCTACCGTTTCTAGTGCACTGGTACTGATTATTTTGCTTGAAGATAACTTTCCCTATTACCAGTGTCCCTAGCCCTCAGGCGAACCGACTTCAACTTTATCATCATCATCATCATGTGCCATGCCGATAAGCGTGAGCGATCCTTTTCGCCATCTTACACGATCAGCAGATTCCTGGAACAGGATCTGTGTTCTTGTCCCGATCATGCCATGTGGTCAAGCCATCTAGATATTTACTTCTCTGCCTTCCCTATGTTCTTTCCCCCTCAGTCTTGCCAGTTGTCATCAAGTTCTGCAGTTTATTTCATTATCATGACGTGCTCAAGAAAATTCGACTGTCTACGTCTAATTTCTCTAATCAGTTTGCGGTTTCCATTTGCCTCTTGTAGGACTTGCTCATTGGTTTTTCTGTCTGTCCACGATATTCTCTGCATTTTCCTCAGAAACCACATTTCCATTAGATGTCTTTCAGGTTGTCTGCTCATTGTCCACTTTTCACATCCATACAAAAGTACAGGTTCTATGTAGCACTTAAACACTCTTTTTTTCTCGTTGAAACTTACATCTTTTTTATAAATAATTATATGTTCCATTCGCAAAAGGATACCTTTGCTATGGCAATTCTTGTTTTAATCTCTTCATGGCACCTCCCTTCAGATGCTATGACTGTTCCGAGATAGCTGTACGGTTCACTAGTTTAAGAATATACCCATTTGTCCTTAAATTACATTATGGTATTTCTTTCTTTTTAGAGACGACCATAATCTGTGTCTTCATACAATTTAATTCTAACCCTAGACACTGTGCACAATAACCTTGTCTATTAAAAGGATGCAGCTCGTAATACCACATACCCGCGCTCCAAACACAGCTGCGGGCAATTTGACAGCAGACCGCCTTGCGTTGGTTTTTTAGAAATGATATGGGTGCCGGTCGTTCAGACTGCAATGGCAAACCACTGAACGTAAACTTGCCGAGAGATTACAACAGCAACAAATGTTGGTGTTGACTGCGACGTACTATAAAGGATATGCAACTAATTATTAAATGTTGTCGATCCTGTTCATTGTCTGCAGTCATCCGCATATCTAAATGTTATTGATGTTATGTCTTCCCAATGGTGATTCATCTCATATCTTGTAAGTTTTAACAATTTTCACTGTATAGGGAAAAAAAGGGGAAGAGGGGAAGAGAGGCAGAGGCAGACCACGAGAAATGATGCTGGATGAATTGCGACGGTGGCATGGAGGAATATCAACGGCAGAGTTGATCCAGAAAATCAAAGACATAAATCTGTGGAGAGTCATGAACGCCTACGCCAGTCGGCACGGCACTTGATGATGATGATGGTGAGGGAAAAAATATCTGGGGAAAGTACAGATCCATGCCGGTTGCCTGGCCGAGGGGTTAGTAGCTTTCTCCGTTAATCCCGAATACTCTCGTGGTCAACGTGAGCGGACGAGAATTAGAAGTGGTTCGAGTCACGCCAGTGACTTATGAGAGTATGCAGCCGGTCGCTCAGAAAGTCGTGGCGTGCTGATGAGCGTAATCTAGCCTAGAAATCAACATACAGCTGAAAGATGCTGGTGTTGACCAGCAATATCCTGAAACAGGATGGAAACGCGGAAAAAAAAAGAGTACAGATCCCTGTCTCACACATCTCTTAGTAGACTGATCTCGACCTAGTTCATTATCAATCTTGATGGCAGCTTGTTGTTTCCAGTATATGTTTTTAACAAGTCTAAAGTCTTTCCCATCAATTTTCAGATCTCTAAGCATTTTTATCAAGGTGACATGGCTGACTTTATTAAAAGCTTTTGTGTAGTCAATAAAGCAAAGTTGTAGGTCTTTGTTTACCTCTATCGAACGCTCGATTAATGTTCTCATTAAGTACACAGCTAAAGTAGCAAATTATCACTAGATCAGAAAATCAACACCAGGAATGGTAAGGTAGCAACAACAATGAACAGGGTAACAAAAAGAGTCTGGGAGAAGAGGAAGTTTACTGCCAAAACAAAAGTCATTGTCTATCAAGACTGTGTCACTAGTACTCTTCTTAATGGCAACGAAGCCTCGTCAACTTACTCACATCGAGAGAAACGTTTAAACAGCTTTCATATGAGGTGTCTGCGAAGAATATTCTATTAAGTGGCAAAACAAAATAACAAATACTGAAGTATTGGAAAGATCAGGTTGTGTGACGGTTTGTTCCATGTTCAATCTTCGTAGACTTAGATGGATAGGACACGTTAGGAGGATGGATGATGGTAGAATACCAAAGGACATTTTTTTTAGTGAATCACAGATAGGTAGGAAATCTCAGGGTCAGCCTCTACTAAGACATAAAGATGTGTGTAAGCGGGACATGACTGATACAGGCATTGGTAATTGTCATATATTTTTGAAGGGAGTGGGAGATCACTGTAGTGCATGCCCCATCCTCTTCTATCTTCAATAACCCCAGAATATGAACCTTGAGTTATCTGCAGGTCTCGTTCTATTAAGTATTGTCTAGGAGATATAGATTATGGCCCTGGTGAGAATGGTAATTACTAACTGGGAATCTGCCCCTTCTCCAATGATTCTGATAGCTCTGGAGCCCCTTTTAGTTTATCAAATCTGAGGAAAGTCTGGAGAATCTTCTCAGCCTGATTTAGATGAAGAAAACATGGATGTTGAGCAGTTGATAGATCTAGAGTCTTTTTATTTCCCCCTTTCAGTAAGTCATTATGAGTTAATTTATCTCCAAACAATCAAACACACAATCAATCACATTAGATTCTGACAACATGATGTACAAAGAAGTTGTTGACACAGATAGGTTTGAACTGACAAATTAACAGAAGGTCAATTCATGTTAATCATTTATTGACTGGCCTGAGCCTTCTGGTCAGTACATACATCTCTATTGTGATTTACACAAAGTAATAGAACAGTTGCACATTGGACCATTGTCCCAGACAATCAATAACAAGCATCAATATATGAGATGTCAACAAGTGTGAAAACATAGTAAACATTTTGATGTTGTACATATTAAGTATGATGGTGATGTCTCAACCATTAAATATCAGTTTTCCTGAAATTGGGTGTGGTGTCTACCAATGAGAAAAGTAACCTGGTGACTGGAGGATTAGGTAAGCCAGGGTCCATTGACTGATGGATCCACTTCAGGTCTGCCCGTATAGCTCCTCTGAAGGCCTCCCCATGCTCTGCTCATAGCCAAGTCATCCTCCATCTCACTTGTGGTTCATCTCTTTCTCTCGGCTTCCCTCCCTCAGGTCTGATTTAGGTGGTTAATTTGCTGATGTGTTGGGTGGTTGTTGGTATGTAGCCACCAAGATCACTCGGATCCAGACTTCTGCCTTGCCCATTGAATTTTTGGTCACACAATCTTCTCACATCCGTCCATGGAGCGAGTTCAGACAAAAGTGCGGGCTTATTAACATTTCTGATGAAATAGTAATATATGCTAATTATGCCCTGGCGCGAAGGCGGGTCACGTGTTTCTCCTATCCAATGGTTTTCCGAGCTTGGTCTGATGAAATCTTTCTAAGAATCCACGTCATTTGTCACTTGTTCAGTTCCAGTTTCGATGTTAAGTTTTAAGTCCCAATCTCCATTTGCGGTTGTGAAGTCAATTTCTTTTAATGTTGTTTCCTCTTTTTGTGGCAGGTGTTGATAAATGAACAATGTTGGCTGCGTTATGCCACAGTAATACACAATGGGAGCAAGTCGCCGCCGGTCGTGTGGCATGGAGGGTAAACATCAGAAATGGAGTAAAGAAATGGAGAAAATAATTGCAGATAAGTCACACACGGAGCGTGTGAGACGTCACATGGTGCGTCATGGTGGAAATGGCAATGCGTTCTAATGCATTCATTGTGGACGAATATTTACAGCACGAATTGGTCTGATCAGTCACATTCACTACCGCCTTGGGTTGTAGTTATTATGCCTTTATGAAGCAGAATATAACAAACTATCGTCTATCAAGACGCAAGGTGCCACTGTAAATGTAAGTACACAACTTTTACGATGTCCTTGCCTTCTACGAACCCACATTGTTCTTCCCCTATTTCAGATTGAATATCCTTCCTAACTCTTTGCATGATGGCAACATCTTCGTGATGTGACTGGCTCATTATATTAATTGTTCGATGTTGATCACAATCCAAGGCTCCTGGTTTCTTTGGTATTGCAACAACTACAGAATTACACAATTCATAAGGTATATCTTAATATAAAGTCCACAAGCTATAAGATACTATCCGCAGTATTACTAAATAGACTAAAACCATATTCAGAAGACATATTAGGTGACTACCAGGCGGGTTTTAGACAAAACAGATCAACAATAGATCAGATATTTATCTTACGACAAATAGCCGAGAAACATTGGGAATATAAAAGAGATCTCCATAACATTTTTGTGGATTTTAAAAAGGCTTATGGTAGTGTCCATAGGAATAGTCTATGGAATGCTATGCAGGAATTTGGAATACCAAGGAAGTTAATCAACATGACCAGACTATGCATGGAAGATACTTATAATATAGTAACATATAAAGACAGGAAATCAGACCCCTTCCAAATAACATCTGGCTTGAAACAGGGTGATGCACTATCGCCGCTACTCTTCAATCTGGCTCTAGAGAAAGTTGTAAGGAAGATAAAGGAGGAATGTGATATTGGAGGAACATCCAAGCTGCTTGGTTATGCAGATGATATAGATATTATAGGGCAAAGTGAACAAAAGACATTGGAAGTATTGACTCACTTAAAGGAAAAAGCCCAACAGATGGGGCTGGTTATCAACCAAGATAAGACAGAATATATGGTAATTTCAAGAGACGGAATGGCTAACAACTCTGGCCACATACAAATAGACAATATGACCATTAAAAGAACGGAAACATACAAATACCTGGGTACAATCTTCAACTGCTCCAACATCATAAGGGAAGAAATACAAACTAGAATCAACTCTGGAAATAAGATATACTATGCACTACAACATCTACTAAAATCAAAGGCGCTATCTCGTAACACCAAAATCACAATATACAAAACACTGATCAGACCAGTTGTGCTGTATGGCTCTGAAACCTGGAGTACAACGAAAGGAGACGAAGCCTTGTTACAAACCTTTGAGAACAAAATTTTAAGACGCATCTTTGGACCCATTAGGGATACACAAAGTGGAGAGTGGAAAAGAAGAAGTAACAAAGACATTTATGATCTGTTTAAGTCCCCGCTAATCACTGGTATCATGAAGGCTAATAGACTACAATGGCTGGGGCATATAGAAAGAATGGAAGATAATAGGGAAACAAAACTCGCTTACACTCAGGAAATAAATGACCGTAGACCCCGAGGTAGACCAAGAAGACGGTGGAGAGATAATACATGTACAGACCTACAAGCACTTGGAATCAACGACTGGCAAGAGAAGGTCCACCAGAGAGACGAATGGAGACGGATTGTATTTGCAGCAAAGAACCTCAATGGATCGGAAAGCTGAAGAAGAAGAAGAAGAAGATAAGGTATATCTCCCGTATCATGTAATGTGTTCAGCAGTCTGGTGACTTGGCCTTCATATTAGTCGTGGCGAAGTGGTCAAGCCGTTTGACTCGGGCTCCGAAGGTTGTGGGTTCGGTTCCGGGCCGCGTCCTTCGGTTCACGAGTTAAATTTTTCGGAAACTCTTGTGGGTCGTCGCTAGAGCTACGGAGTTCGTGCTGTGTGCGACGCTTTCCGCGCTGCGGAAAGAGACCGAGCCATATGGGATAAAACCCGGTGCAATGAAGTCGACCCTGTCGACTTTTAAGCGACTTTTTATTAGTAATTGTTAATTTATGTTGTGATTTTGTCTGGAATCCGGGTCTGACCAGATTTTCAAATGGTTTAGAACACACTGAACCTCTATCCTCAGAATTGATGGTTTTTGCTTTATTATTCCGAATATCACATCGGTATTTTCTGTATCATTATAAAGGTCTTCCACATAATTTGAACAATAATTTAAAATCTGATCTTTTTCTTTATGATTTTGCAATCTTTGGTTTTTAGGTTACCCGTTTATGTATGTGGTCTTTTCTTACTGGTGTCATTAATTCTTTTGTGCACGAATTTGGTATTCTGAGTGTTGAGCTGGTTTTCAATTTCCCAGCGATTTTCCTCAAGCCATGCTTCTTTTACCTCTGCACAAGTTCCAAATTTCCTGTAAATCTCTTAATATTTGTCACGGCTATTTTTGTTAATTTTTCTTATTCCCACGAGTTTTAAGATGTCTTCCGTCATCCATTTCTTATGTCCTATCATCATCATTTTTGGGATAGATGTTTCTGCAGCCTGGTCGACTGAACTCTTCAATATTTCCAGTTGGTCTCTGACATCTTGAAATAAAACGTTTAGATCATCCAATACATCAGATCTGTTCTTTACCTGTACTTTAATTTATCTTTCATCTCCTCATTCTTCGATATATATATATATATATATATATATATATATATATATATATATATATATATATATATATATATATATATATATATATATATATATATATATATATATATCAAATCGTGTGCTTCTTTGTGTATATTTGACATTCTGTAATTGTATATGTACATTGATATAACTAATCTGTATTCGCTAGAGCAGTCTGCATTTGGTATAATCTTTGCGACTTTTAAAGTCATTTCGAAATCTTCTGTTCATGAGAATGTAATCCGATTTCAGAGCTATTTGTAATGTATTGTTTTCAGAAAATGCGTGTTTATTTTGTTTTGTGGAGTTCTTATGAAAAGTTAAAAATGAGACAGATGGGTAGACAATGAGATTGATTGACAAACAGGTGGTTATGTAGGCAGAAAAATAGGCAGGCAAGCTGGCAGACTGACAGAGAGACACATAGATAGACAGACTTAAACAGAGAGAGAGAGAGAGAGAGAGAGAGAGAGAGAGAGAGAGAGAGAGAGAGAGAGAGAGAGAGAGAGAAATCAAACAAAGATAGAATGTGCAGGCGTTTACCCTCAACAGTTAGAAATGATCACATTTGAAATCCATCTTTATATCTTGGTATTTATACAAGTTAGTTGCTTGTCCTTTACAGAACGTTGCACTCAGTCCAAGCACTTATTGCTTGTTTGTGATTTTTCTAGGCAATTTTACGTTCATTAGTTTGAGATAGCTTTCTAAACAGCTGACGCTCATACCATGTGAAAAACAACGCAAAACGATCAGCTTCTGAATCGCTTGCGGCTGACTTCAAACCCGATGTGTAGGAACTGCGACACTCCGTTCACCACCCTAAAGCCACAGACACCGAGCTTGTCATGTACATAGATGTTAAATCCAGATATCCGATAATTATCTGCGTTAACTGTCAGGCGCGGTATTTGGACTAGCATTTCTGCCTTTATGATATATTGGCAAGTTTACGTTCAAAAGCTTGCCATTGCTTTCTGAACGATCGGCACCGGTACCAACACAAAACCAACGCAACGCGGTCTGCTGCCAAATCGCGCGCGGCTTTTTCGAACACGGTTATACGGAATTATGAACCACGTTCGTAAGTCTTTCGCCACGGAGACTGGCCACTCAGTGTTATTTGGTATAAATTATGAATATCATTAGAAGCGCGCTGCTAAAGAATTGGACATTGAATACAGTGCTACCCTCGGAGCTGCGACAGTGCAGTGGCTAGACGATTGTCTGTAAGCCCGGTGAGCATGCATTCGAATGCCCAGGAGACGGGGATATCCTTTCATTGACATAGCTCCCAGATCTACCCAGCCTAAAATGGGCACGTCCTTGTTCCCGCCTCTCCTCCCCCACTTATTTTCATTTACGGAGGGGCATAGGCGCTCTTTCAACTCATGTCAAAACTTGGTCTTGATTGACTGGACTTTGCTGCCATGTTTTTAAGAGATGATTTGTCTAGCTTCACGACCGCCCTCCCAGTGTTATTACTCTTTTCTACCCTTATGGACCACGGTATGATGGGATTCAGACTTTGAGGTATTTCAGAGAGTAATTGAGGACCTCGGCTTTGTCTCGCAGCAGGTGTTTCTTTATCTGCAACGAAACTGGTCCTTTACAGAAGAGAATTAATGCATTTATTTTCAGGGTCGAATGAGATTATTTTCTTTGGACATAAGCCTGTGAAGGACCGAACAAGAATAAGACTGCATAACAACACCCCACAAATCTATGCCATTGACAACTGTTTGAGCTATTTACAATAGGCTATTAATTCCTTCGTAGATATGATTTTGTAAGGTATCTTCACGCACCACAAGAAAGCTGTAACCCGGCTCATCCTCTGTTTTATTGTCGTGTGAACCGATAAAACGGCGCATTTTCCCGAAAATGTGGGCAGTGTTGCTGTCATTTTGTAAGGATCTTTGCCACGATGTCATCCATGCGAGCATTCTGAAGTTGTCTTTCTGTGTATTTTTTGTCTGCATGTGGCAGGTTGAGAGTCATTGTGGCAGGTTCGGAATGATTGTGCCAGGCTGAATTTATACAACTGTGTGTTTGACGTGTCTATTCTTCATCATGTTTCGATGGGCATCACAAAGATAAAAGCACGATGAGTGACAGTAAAGTACATGCTTCAGTTTGAAGACGTGGTGTGCAATAGATATCTCTTTAGATGGGATGCTCAGATGTTACTTTGTGCTAGGTATCCTCCTGCGTGGGTGATGTTCTTCCTACCTCACTTCGGATCCCTAGGAGTGGATATCGCCCACATTGCCCATCTAGTGCAGATTGGTCTATACACGATTGTAATGACATGGCATTACCAACACTCTTCATATAGGAATATGTCCTTTACTTATTTAATTTCATACATTTATGTTTATTTGGACATATCCCTCATCTTTCTCCCTTTCCTCTTCCTCTCATAGCCCATACCGTGTGGTGTTAGTTATCATGTCTATCCACAACCTTCTGTCTCGTGTACTCCTAATAATTTCTTATACCACTGTTCCTCAGTGCCTTGATGTCAACTAGTCTAGCAAAATCTCTAGATGTTGTTCGTCCTTCCCCAGTTCGGATCCAAGAGAATGGATAGAACATCTTGTCTTGCTTTTACGGCGAATGCAAAGACGATATTATGTGAACGTTGCGTGTCTTCTTCTGCTGCAGTTATCGCCCCATAGAGCACATTCCCTCAACTAACTCACACAAAACCCTGATTTTCTTCACTATGTTCTGCTGCTCTTTCCACGTCCTTCTCCAATTAATAATAGACGTCTCCAATTCTCTTCCCTCAGTATTTTGTTTAGGTATGCCCTTATTATTCTGCCTCGCTGGTTCCAGCCGAAGGACTTCCTAGTTAGAGTATTTTCAGGTTTTTCCAATGTGTGCTATTTCCACGCCAGCGTCTCTTCCTCGCCTCCTGAATCTCGTAGGTTTGTGTCGTGTGCACTTTAAAAGCTACTCCACCCAACTTCATCTTTCCGCCGTCCCTGTTATGGGCATCTGCATAAGTTTGAAAGAAAACATTATTAACATTTGTTAAAAGGAACGAGTAGGCCGGCGCAGCCGCTGCATTGGCCTCATTTCAAATATGAGGCCGCCAACCCACAAACCAATACCGACATTACTTGTTGTTACTGTTGGTTGTGAATCCTCTAGTTTGAACGCTGAAACCCGATGTATTATGATAAAGTTCATAACTTTGATTGATTTTTTTTTTTTGGGGGGGGGGGGGGGCATATCCTATTAACAGGACATCGCTGTCAACAACAGTACTGCTGTTGTTGATGTCTTGGCAAGTTTACGTTCAGAAGTTTGCCCTTGCTTTCTGAACGACCTGCTCCCTTACCAACACGTTGTAATACAACGCGAGACGGTCTGCTGCACAAATCGGTCGCAGCTGTGTTTCGAACGCCTGGTAAGCGGCTCACGAACCCTGTTGGTAAGCTTTTGGCCACTGAGACCGACATAAGTTTGATTGGCCACATGGTTTTAGATCATATTTGTATACACCTGTTGGCATTCAGCGACTGATCTGGTCAGTTCCACACCGGAAACCTTTACTTCCCAAAGCTTTTTCCGGTCCTCATTTTAGGCCGGGGCGACCTGGGAGCACAGGACAGTTTAAAAAATCCGAATCCGCCAGGATGTAGATCGAAGCTGTGACCACGGAAGCGGCATATCATCGTCTAGCCACTAGGCTACCGCGACTCCCATACCATACCGTGGTCACTGCTGACTGATCACATCCGATATTGCGTGCTGACTGGTGTCCGGCGTAGTGTTCTTGTTTGGCCACACATCTTTTAATTTCCTGTTTTCGCAGTCTGACCATGGTTGTAGATTCACAGTCATCACTTGGTTCTCGCAAAAGTCTTACTTCTCGTAGAGCATGTTGAAGAATGTTTTCGGCTTGACCCATCCACAACTGTCCTCTTTTTAACCTGCTGCCCTTTACCTTCTTAATTTCACTGTGCAGTGGATGTGTGATTGCGTTGACTCTGAGGTAGGCACGTGCTCTCCAAATTTGTATTCTGTCTCCGATGGTTGGAAAATCAAGAAGGCAGAGCATAGCCCTGTATGCCGTATCTCTTGTACATCCAAGAATAATACGCATAGCTTCGTTCTGTATCCTTTACATCCTTTCCATCTGCTTACGACTGATATTCAGGATCGCTATCACGTACTCCAAAACAGAAAGAACCAGACCCTCGTACAGGAGACATAAATGACGCTGCTCACAGTTTGCAGCCGCCATCACCCGCATCGCAGCTAAACTTCGCTTGGCCTTTGTTATCATCTGGTCTATGTGCTCATGATACGCAAGACTTCGATCAAAACGTATCCCCAGGTAGTTCATTGCCTGCGTTCTTTCCACCGTCTCTGAACCCAGAGTTACAGTTGGTGTTGGAATGTTGACAACATGTTATTCAAAGAGAACCATGTCACTGCTGCCTTCTTTGGATTGACCATTGCGCCAGATTCTACACACCAAGTGCTTATGCGATTTAGTTCTGTTTGTAGATCCACAGCAACTCGATCTCTATCCTTACCCTGCCGATACACTAATACATCTTCGGCATTTGACAATGTCTTCATCGGTCCTCTGATCTGCTCGCCCGTAATTCTCACAATGTAGGCGTTGAACAGCACCGGAGATAATGGTGATCCCTGCGGCAGACCCGGATATATTGTTGTTGGTTCAGAGGTCCAACTATCACATGTAAAAACTACTTTCCGTTGGAAGAGTGCTGCGGAGATCCAACTAAGGAGGCTTATCTTGAGTTCAAGAAGCTGAATCATTAAGACATCCAACGATACTCTGTTGTACGCATCCTCAAGATCAATCGCCGCAGCACATGTTTCAATGCCTGAGTGGAAACCTTCATTAGACATCATGGGCAAAAACTGCTGCATTGGTCCAGGTTTCTCTGTTTGGAAGGTACCGTCCAAGGGTAGGTGGGAAACACCTTGCCTCTCTAACTGGCTTGATATTTTCCTGGCAATTAACTTCTCCAGCAGCTTGCCTATTGTATTTTCCATGGTTATTACCCGATATCCCTAAATTTTTGTGTAGTCTTTGCCAGGATTCGGTAAGGGAATCATATAGTTGTGTAACCACTCTTCCTTGATGCTAGCACTCCCTATACTGTTGGTGTACAAATCTGCTAGTTCCTCTAGATCGTTGTCGGTACACATATTGATGTCGTCAGACCTTATACCATCTGGCCCTGGTGCGCTGTTTTCTGTTCGTCGAAGCAAAGCCCTGATTTCTTTCACTGTCACTGTGTCTTCGACTACAATGTTCTGGGCCTTACACCTAAATGAGGTAACCGCCTTGGCAAAATTTCGGCCTCTCATGTCTGTCTGGTTGCTCTGCTCTAGATAGCGTTCAAAAAGGGCTTTGCCCTTATTCTCATCGGACTTCTGCCAGATAAGATCAGCACTTTGGAAGTCAGGAACACTCTTAGTTAGTTAGTTAGTTAGTTAGTTAGTTAGTCGTGGTTCCAACTTCACGGCAACGGGTGGTCCCCATATTGCTCCGTTCCTGTGCCAGTGAATATCATACAATATGCTCCTCACTGCCCAATGTGAACAATGGAATAGACAGGAGTATCGGCAAGCCAACAGCTCACACAGGTACACTGTGCATAATGCCGCCGCCAGAATGCCAACACAAAATTCCTTCATGAAAAATACAGTTCATCGTCGATGGAAATGGCAGTCACCAGAAAGACTTCATTGACCCGGGTTTTATCCCATATGGCTCCGTCTCTTTCCGCAGGATGACCCGCTTAAAGCGCCGCAAAATGCACGAACTCCGTAGCTCCAGCGACGACTACCCAGGAGTCTTCTGAAAAATGTACTCGTGAGCCAAAAAGGCAAACCAGTCAATCCAGCAACAGCCGGCCACCATTGTTCTGAACATGCAGTTCACGCTACAAACAAACGCGGACAGATGTAAAAGCATTCCACGCAAAATTCACAGTTCACAGTGTCACGCCACGCACTCACTCAGTAGCAGGGCGACGGAACCATATCCTCCTTAGTCGCCTCTTACGACGTGCATGGTAGGCAACAGTGTTACTATTCTTTGCTCCCCCGTATGGGCCCCGGCAACACACGGGCACAGGAACACGCTTATTATTGACTACCCCATTCATGCTTTTATGTAGTCGCCAGAACAATTTCAGTGACTTGTCTGTGCTTATTCTTTGACACAACTCTGCCCACTTTTATTTTTTAACGACTTTAACCACGTTTTTGAAATAGCTAACTCTTGTGCCCATCTCTCTTTCCAACTGCACGATAAGACTAGGATGGTAACTCTGTTCTTCTTGGCGTTTTGCCATTTCCTTACAGCACCATGCTTATCGATCCAGGCCTTTTCCACCTCACACTTCCACCAAGGTGGCTGCTCTCAGCTTTTTTTTTTTTCTGCCATGATGATTCCTGCGCTTGTTTCGCCTTATTTTACTCACCACATCTTGCCCTGAACTGTCACACCTGAAGGTCTTGATTGTTGACTTGTGCTGCCTGGTTCTGCCTCCCTCCACCTGTATGCCGCAAGGCTGGTGGTCGCTGTCATTGTGCCCTAGGACACTCCATGTACATATTGTAGTGAGTGAAGGAGAAACCAGTGCCAGATCAATAACACTGTCCTCATCACCTGGACGACTTGTTGTCCTTGTGACACAGCCACTGTTGATACAAACAAGGTCACTGGTTTCAAGTGCCGCCTCGAAGCCCCCTCCCTCTTCCTGTATATTGGAAGAAATGTTACCCCACGATTTGCCTTTAGCGTTGAAATCGCCACAGAAAGTGACATTCCTCTCATGACATAAAATGTCACTCAGACACTGTCATCTCTGGGAATCCACACTCGAGTTACAGGCATAGACACTAACCAGCACGAATGGTAGACCTGACTGGACTCTAACAGCCTGTATTTGTATCTCGTCATTGTCCCATCTAGACATGTCAAGCTCTGAAGCCACTATGCTGTCTCGAATCATAATCGCCATTCCCAGGTGTCGCCTGTTGTAATAGCATTTGAAGCTGGCTATTTTGAGTGTCTTAGCACCCAGTCTCGTCTCCTGACTGCCTGTCTCCCTACCTGCTATCTCCAACAACCATTAGTATCAGCTATGTCATCACGACATTGTACACAAGAGTACACGGATGAGAAACGGAGCCACTCCACCAGCTCCCCGTTCACATGTCTCCTATAAAAGTACATCGGGCTCGACCTCGAAGTTGCGTCATTATTATATGGCTTTGTGGGAAAATGCTCAGGCTTTTCCAGACCACGCATGTCGAGAACACATGAAGAATGTTAAAAACACACGCTGATAGGAACACAATGCAACAGCAGCAACAACAACAAAAGTAGCAGCGGGATAACCGTCACCTTCTTGTACTCAGCTCCTAGGATATTCTGTGGACGTCGAAACCTGTCGATAGACAATAAGTTAGTTGCATATCCTTTACAGGACGTAGCAGTCAACTCCAGCATTTTTTTTCCCTGCTGTATGTGATTCCTGGGTAAGTTTACGTTCAGTAGTTTGCCATTGCTTTCTGAGCGAAAGGCACAAATACCATTGTATGGAAACAACGAAATCGGTCTGCGCGATTGACAATAATCCGGCGTTAAATTCCAAGGAATCACAAAACTTGAATCCTTCCCTGCCCAACTCCACGAATGGATACTGAATAATTGGCTATGACGAAATGCGATATAAAAGAGACCTAGATACCTTATCTTTTTTAACCGTGACCAAGTATACATAAAGACCTAATAAATACTCCGCGCCCCTGTGAACATATCTGACTTAGAATAGACGCTACCTTAATTTTTACAAGAAGAAATTCATATTATTGGCTTCCTCATTGGATAATATGCCCTCGATCACCCCAGGTCAAGCTCTTCAATCCTATGCTATCTCTTGCAGTTCCTTCCACGACTGTCCAGTATTGCCCATCTATATATCAATTTGTGTCTCTATTATCATGTGACCTCGCTATCATTTGCTTTGTGGATTCCGGAGGAAAGGCTTTCTAAGTATAAACCATTACATTATTTATTGCGTTCGCTAGCTTTTATCTCAAACGTAGTCCACACACGTGCTACTGCATCTTGTGCACTGGACTGATCATTGCGTGTGGATTAGCTTTCCATATTATCAGTGTCTTACACCATCAGGCTAACCCACTCCGACTTATGAGGTAAATTTACATACCTAAGTTAAGGACGAGAAGTCAACATTTTATTCTAACTGACCGGTGTAGGGATCGAACCCGCTACTCAACATCATCACAAGGAAGTTTAATAGCTAACTCTCTTATCCATTCCGTCATGATATTCCTGTAACGGGTTTTGTCGCCCTATGTCTTATCCGGAAAGATTTATGGAAAGAGAGATAGAGGAAGACTGAGTGGGAAACTTCTTGACAGTCTTGTGTCATGGCACGGAAGGGAGTCAACACGCGAATCGATCCATGCAAGTTGTGGAGAACCATGACAGCCCACGCCAGCCGATAAGGCACTGGATAACGATGTCTTATCCAGCAAAGACGTCCCAATATCCACTACTGATGAATTGCAATATGGTTAGTTCTGTTTACGAGCCCGACAATGTTGATTATGTCATTCGACATCAGTCATTCTATTTTGCACATGCATCTATTAATGAATGTAATGTATTAGTAATTAGTTTTTGTCTGTCTCCGTATTTCAATGTGCGAGCTGGATTAGTTGCTCCTCTATACAGCTGGTACAATAATAATGTGTATTCTCACAGAGCTCAGACAACACCTTATTTGCTATTGCACGCTGTAAATGGATGTTTACACCAAGGATCCATGAGTAGTAATGACCACATACCTAGTCATGACTAGCCACATCTCTCTCTCTCTCTCTCTCTCTCTCTCTCTCTCTCTCTCTCTCTCTCTCTCTCTCTCTCTCTCTCTCTCTCTATCACACATTTGTGTGTGTGTGTTCGCATATCCTTTACAGGACATCACTGTCAACATCAGCATCTTTCAGCTGATTGTTGATTTCTTGGCAAGATTACGCGCAGTAGTTTGCCATTGCTTTCTGAGCGACCGGCTGACATACCCCGTAAGCTACCGACGCAGAGAGAACCGCTACTGATTCTCGCGCAACGTCACGTCACTTACGTGAGTATACGAGATTACGGAGAAAGTCGTGTAACCTCTAGACCAGGGAGTCCGGCCTCTTACCACATACTTATACATATATTTCTGTTTGCTACAGACATGGCTTCACAGCATGCAATTACAAAGAAAGTGTTGTCTGAGCTCTGTGAGAATACGCACGATTATTGCAACGGCTTATAGAGTAGCAACCAAACCAGCTCGCACACACATATCTGCGTGACACTTTCGAGAAGATCGTGCTCAATCGTGAGAGGGCAGTGATTCAGCGTACTCTGACCACAGAGGATCTTACAAATCTTGCGTTTTCCAAGCTCATGTGGCGTAAGTTACGTTATGAGAGACGCCGGAATATACGTCACACAAACTAACAAGATTACGTAATTATTCCCACACCACCTCTTATACAGCCCTTCCTTGCATATTCTCTACCACTCTCCTCCACACAGCCCGACCATCCCACGCCCTATTCACCCTTTAGTAATAACAAAATTAGATAAAATCCATTATCATGTTGTTGATTGCAACGTCAAGTGAAGGATATGCAACTAACTTTGTTTTGTGCCTTTATAAATTCACTCTGTTCACCCACTAATTTCTAGTGTTATTTGTTTCCTATCCTTCTCTTTACAATTCTCAATAGTATTTTACTCACAGTCACAAGACTCCTTAAACTAACTGTGCAATGTTCTTCACAATCTATTGCACCAGATTTCTTTGATAGGTCCATGCAAACTGATATCAAGAGATCATCATGTATACGTCCTCTTTATAGACGACATTCAATGATTTTGTTATTACTTCTATACCCAGTTATCCAAGAGCTTTAATTTCTTCGAAAGTAATGTTGTTTTGTTCCTGCGACTCACGTTCTCGAATTTATTGCATACAATTTTCTATTTCTGCTTTCAGTATTGGTGGTCCTTCCATTGGTCGCGCATATGTGTTCCTGATCTGTATCAGCATCATATAGTTCTTTTAAAACTCCGTCCAACTTTCGGTTACCTTCTCTTTATCCATGAATACATTTTCGTCGTGTGCTATCAAACAACACGCGTCTGTATGCTTTCTAATGTCTTACAGTGGCTGTATCTTTTTTACTTTAATGTTATGTTTTCTCTTTGCTATTAACAGTTTACATTTATAATAATAATAATAATAATAGTAATAGTAATAATAATAATAATAATAATAATAATAATAATTGTTATTACCGGTCTCCCTGGCTGAGGAGTTAGCAGATTTCCCCGTAACCCCGAATACTCTCGTGGTTGACGTGAGCGCACGAGAATTCGAAGGGGTTCGAGTCGCGCCAGTGACTTACAAGACAGAAAGTCGTGGCGTGCTGATGAGCGTAATCTAGCCTAGGAATAAACATACAGCTGAAAGATGCTGATGTTGACCGCAATATTCTGAAACAGGATGGAAACGTGGAAAAAAAAATTATTGTTATTATTTTATTTGGCTGACACTCACAACTCAGAAGGAAAGCCAGATAAACATATGATCAGACTGCTGCTGGTAGCACTAGTATTGGAACTCTTCGCTGGCTGATGCAGATGAGGACGGAACACTATGATAATGTCCCGAGTGCTGGGATGTCCTTTCTTGATTCAATTACTTACAAAATGAAACACATGGTATGACGAAGGTAATCAGAAAAGGATTCTCATACACACCATAAGGCACATCGGACTTATGGTGTCGGATCCAGTCAGCGGACATATGATGCCGGACCCAGTCAGCGGACATATGATGCCGGACCCAGTCAGCGGACATATGGTGCCGGATCCAGTCAGCGGACATATGGTGCCGGATCCAGTCAGCGGACATATGGTGTCGGACCCAGTCAGCGGACATATGGTGCCGGATCCAGTCAGCGGACATATGGTGCCGGATCCAGTCAGCGGACATATGGTGCCGGATCCAGTCAGCGGACATATGGTGCCGGATCCAGTCAGCGGACATGTGGTGCACATCGGACATGTGGTGCCGGATCCAGTCAGCGGACATATGGTGTCGGACCCAGTCAGCGGACATATGGTGCCGGATCCAGTCAGCGGACATATGGTGCCGGATCCAGTCAGCGGACATGTGGTGCACATCGGACATATGGTGCCGGATCCAGTCAGCGGACATATGATGTCGGACCCAGTCAGTGGACATATGGTGCCGGATCCAGTCAGCGGACATATGGTGCCGGATCCAGTCAGCGGACATATGGTGCCGGATCGAGTCAGCGGACATATGGTGCCGGATCCAGTCAGCGGACATATGGTGTCAGACCCAGTCAGCGGACATATGGTGCCGGATCCAGTCAGCGGACATATGGTGTCGGACCCAGTCAGCGGACATATGGTGCCGGATCCAGTCAGCGGACATGTGGTGCACATCGGACATGTGGTGCCGGACCCTGTCAGCGGACATGTGGTGCAGGACCCAGTCAGCGGACATATGGTGCCGGATCCAGTCAGCGGACATATGGTGCCGGATCCAGTCAGCGGACATGTGGTGCACATCGGACATGTGGTGCCGGACCCTGTCAGCGGACATGTGGTGCAGGACCCAGTCAGCGGACATATGGTGCTGGACCCAGTCAGCGCTTGGTGGATGATGTGGTCAGTATCACCAGGTCGCCTTTACTTTTCAAAAAAATGTCATTGTAACCATGTTTGGTTGGTTCAATCTGGGAGATCAATTGTAAACATCCTCAACGATGCTGATTCAAACTCATGACCACAGCACATGCAGGCTGGCCTATAACCACCACGCTACTGTGGCTTTCCTTGGTAAAGGTAGTTAGTTCTAAGTTCATTACAGGATGTTGCAATCAACCCCATCATTTACTGGCTGGTTGTGATGTACTAGACGATGTCACATTCAGTAGTTTGCCATTGTTTTCCAAATTGCTGACGAAAATATCTGGATGGCTTGACCACGTGGCATGGTCGGGACAAGAACACAGAGCTGATCCACGACTCAGGTGATCGTGTAAGATGGTGAAACATGGCTTACCGGCATGACACATGATGATGATGTCTCATACCATCACAATCAACGCAAAGAGGTCTGCTTCCAAATCGCACGAAGCTGATGTAGAACCCTTTTGCCAGTATGACAGAGGAGTGTTAAACTTCGCATATTACAAAGAGACCTAAGAGACAACGCCTGTGGGTATACGTAACCGCCATACGTTATAGCCTACGGTATGAATACTCGGCTCCAAATGCCGATTTCCAGGTTTTTACGAGCAAACAAATAGGCCCATTCAGGGGCATACAGCGACACACCCCAACCATCCTTCGGCACCCTGAATACCTATCAAAGTCCGGTGCCGCATTGCTGTTGCTATTTTCACACGCCTCGCTCTTAAGCTTCACATTTCATGCTTGGTCGGCTATATCCAGGCAGTTTGCAAAATCCCAAACATCGTCTTAAGTGTCCCATACAACAATAAATATAATTAAAATAATGGCGCGTCTTGAAAATGTTTCAGAAGAATCAACATCCACGGCCACTTTTGGATGTGGGATTGAATGGCCAGTTACAAGAATCCGCCATTAGAACGTCACAGGTAATCATAGCTTTCAAGGGCACACCTATTGTCAACGCTGAAATCTAGTATTGACACAAAACTTAATGACGTCATTATGACAATAGTTTAATGTGCGATTGGTTGGAATACTGTATGAAAATATATCGTATGTAACTGTTACGCCCTGGCGGAAGAGAATGTTCCACGGTGTTTACTTGGGGTTATCACCCTTGTTACGGGACAAGGGGGTATAATTATAAGGGCGATAAACCTTATTATAAGGAAGAGAAATGCTGTCATGCAATAAATGGGAAATTGCGGCAAGCGTATTATTGTGAATCATTGGGGGAAATAACTAATTCAATCGCAAACAACTGTTCGCATATGGAACTCTGTATGAACTGTATCATCATTATGTAGATGAACGCAGCTTTCATCAAGGCCTACCGAAAAGTCTCTGTGTCTCTTGCCATCTCTCAATCCTAAGGAGTTTACATCGTCCTGTGTCCATCTTCGTTCTGGCCGACCTTCGAGTGGCTTGCATGGAAGTGAGATGGGAAGCATGGCTGATGGAAGAAGAAGAAGAAGAAGAAGAAGAAGAAGAAGAAGGTGGAGTTGGAGGGTGGAGGAGGAGAATAACAACAGCACGAATAATAATAATAACAATAATAATATTAACAATATAATAATAATAATAATAATAATAATAATAATAATAATAATAATAATAATAATAATAGTAATCCATCCATCCATCATGTGCCATGCCGGTAAGCGTGGGCGGTCATGTTCTGCCATCTCACTCGATCACCAGAGTCGTGGATCAGCTCTGTGTTCCTGTCTCGACCATGCCACGTGGCCAAGCCATCCAGGTATTTGCTTCTAGATATTTCCCTTGGTCTCATCCCTTCGATCTTGCCAGTTGTCACCAAGTTCTCCAATTCATTTCTCCTCATAACGTGCCCAAAAAATTTTGACTGTCTACGTCTAATGACTCTAATCAGTTTACGATCTTCATTTGTTTCTAATATAATAAATATAAAGCATTTATTAACAGATTACAAATGCGGTCTTAAGCAAGGGGAAGGCACTGCGTATGACTGTATTATACGAACAACAAACGATTACTCAAACCCTTCGAGGGAATAACCGTTAGGGATCTAAAACCAGGGTTATGCAAACATAAATAATTCATTGTGACTGCGATTACTGTAGGGATAACAAATGCTCATCAGACGAACATTATCAGTGTCTTAAGTATTTCAGCCAAAATATGATTAATCTATTCACTGCATATGAATTGGCGAAATGTGTCAAGCAACAAATCGTACAACCTTTTGCCTGTGGTCATAATGTTTACGTATTATAGTGAGCAGTAACATTTGTGTACACCTCACGCTGATTACAATCTGCCTTGCCTGTTACAAACCACTGGACATCTTCACTGCGTTGATTTTAACGTCTGTTAGTTTATTTTTCAGTAAAAGTAAATAAAATATACGCACTATTGTGTAGCACATTGCGAATGGGCAAAGCGCAAATGAATGAAAAAAGGAGTCACAGCAGGCTTGAACACAGTTGGTTGACCCTAAACGCAAAATTAAAATTCCCTGTAAATAACGGCCTCTTTGTTTCGAAACCACAATGTAAATATAATTTATTCGTGACGTCAGTTATGCGTACTTTGTCATATGCCGCATTGTCTGTTTAACCAAAACAACTGACAGCAGACGGGCCTGCAAGAAATTGGCTGAGACACTTGGATAATAAAACATCACATTAAGCCTAAATATAACCCTCTTGAAATTGAAAACCCCAGCTCAGAGGATCCTAAGGTAAGTGTGCTTAATATGGCGGTCTTGTGGTTGGCAAGATGTTCAAGTGACCATAGACGCTGGGTTGACCTCTATTTATGCTGTTGTCCCGCTTTGTGAAATGTGTGGCGTTAAGTTTTGATGACGTTCCGAGCTGCTGGCTTTGTTGACAACATGTTGGTGTTTTGTGGTGTTTCTGTTTGTCACTTTCTACGTTTGCTGGCGTGAGTGTGTGTGCGTGGACTCTAGTAAGTGAGTGTATGCATGGGTGTGTGTTTGTGCATTTGTGTAGGCTAGTGCATGTGAAAGGCGAACGGGGTTTGCATATACGTGAGACAATGTGTGTGTGCATTTTTTTGTTTTTTGTCTATGCTTTTTACAGGACATCGTAGTCAACACCAGCATTTTACTGCTGTTGTTGATGTCTTGGCAAGTTTACGTTTAGTAATTTGCCATTGCATTCTTCTTCTTCTTCTTCTTCTTCTTCTTCTTCTTCTTCTTCTTCTTCTTCTTCTTCTTCTTCTTCTTCTTCTTCTTCTTCTTCTTCTTCTTCTTCTTCTTCTTCTTCTTCTCTTCTTCTTCGTCTTCTTCTTCTTCTTCTTCTTCTTCTTCTTCTTCTTCTTCTTCTTCTTCTTCTTCTTCTTCTTCTTCTTCTTCTTCTTCTTCTTCTTCTTAGATATGTTGCATTTTGGGCAGTCTTCGAGTATGAGCTCTGCTGTCTGCGACGCCAATCCACATCTGCACATGGCTGATTCACCCATCTTGAATTTTGTATACATGTGGTTGCGTAATCTATTGTGTCCTGTTCTGAGGCGCAGAATAATGACCTGTTCTGGTCTCTCCATAATGTGGTAGTCATCTAGAGCAGGTTTTGGTGACTTTCTCCCTGATTTGATCATTCTTTTCTTTTGGTGGTATGTAACGGGCACATCAGGCTGTTCTTCTTTTGCTCCTTCCTTAGCCAATCGATCAGCTCTGTCGTTTCCAGGTATTCCACAGTGGGATGGTATCCGCTGTATGGTGACCTTATGCTGACTGCTAAGTTCAGAAAGTAGTGTCCTTAGTACTGGCAATTTCTCAGACAGGAGCGCCTCAAGTACTGATTTTGCATCTGTCAATAGCACCACAGGTTGTGCACCATGGCTAGTATTTAGTAATTTTTCCGTTGCTATCTTGATTGCCTCAATTTCAGCATCATAGTTATGGCAGCACTTTCCTGTTTGTACTCTGTCCGTGTCCCTTGCATTATTTGGGTATTTTATGTACACTCCATGGGCATGTTATGAGAAGAAATGACTGCAGAACTTGGTGACAACTGGTAAGATCGAGGGGAACAGACCAAGGGGAAGACCTAGAAGCAAGTACCCGAATGGCTTGGCCTTGTGGCATGGTCGAGACAGAAACAAGGAGGTGATCCTCGACTCTGGTGATCGAGTGAGATGGCAGAACATGACCGCCCACACTTACCGGCATGGCACATGATGGATGGATGGATGTACACTCCCGCTCCTCCATTTTGAACAGCATTTTGTGCTTACCCATCTGTGTCGACTCGGATCCAGAGGTCTTGTGGGTATTCTTCATCAAGGAAGCTGAGAGTGGCTGTTCTGCGCTGTACACTGTTATGTTCTTTCTTGTCAAATATTCCTCTCACTTTTGTCTGGATTTGTAATGATAGTCTATGTTCATCTTTCCTTGGAGTTCGCTCTGGAATAGTTTTCAGGGGGAGACCGACTTTGGGCAGATCGGTGGTTTCTCTGCAGAGTCGTTTGGCCTGGTGGATAAAACTGCTTCTTTTCAATCGCCCCATAGCTGTTTTCAAATCTGTTCTTCATAGTGTGACGTGGCAAGCTGAGGAACTTTTCTGCTTGTATTAGCGTTTTTGTATCTCTGCGCTCTCTCAGTGTTTGTCTATCCCCATATTCTCCATCTCCACTATAGGGGTTGATCTTATTCCCTACTGTGGTGACTCTAAGTGCTTGAATTTGCACCTTGTCCAGCTCTTGTAGTGTGGTATTTGATGCTGAACACCACGCAATTGACCCGTATTCCAGGTGTGGTCGTATGTTCTGTTGATAAACTTTGCTAAGTATTTTCCCACTGGCTCCCCATGTGGTTCCACTTAGTTTTCTCGCGATGGCTATTTTCCTTCTGGCTTTTGATACTGCTTTTTCGATGTGCTTTCTCCATGTCAGCCTGCCATCAAATGTTGCTCCAATGTATGTTGGTCCTTTATCTTCTCTAAGAGGTATTCCATTTATCTGGATGATCCCTGCCTTTTGTTTTGGAGAGAGGGTAAATAGAGTGGTGCTGCACTTGTCAGTGTTTATGGTGACACACCATCTATCTGCCCTTGCAACAAATACATGTACAGCTCTTTGTAGCGATCTGGTGGCCACTGATGCATGTTCATTTGTGCTCAATAGAATCGGGTCATCAGCGTACATTGCCGCTTTAATTCCTTGCGGTAGATTAACACCGAGATCATTGATGAAGTTTAGAAAAAGTGGGGGGACAAGACACCGCCCTGGGGAACACCGTGACGCAGTAGTACTTTCTTGCTCTTGAGTCCGTTTATCTGTACTCGGGCTCTTCTGTTGTGCAAGTATACATTCACTCATTTGTACATTCTTCCATTCATTTTATAGTTTCTCGGTGTCTTCATCAGACCTGCTTTCCAGACTTTGTCAAAGGCTTTCTTCAGATCTATCCATGCAGCAAGCACCAGCTTCTTCTCTTGGAATGCATCCTCATTTTCTTTTTGATTTGATTTTGATTTGAGAGAGGTAGGTTGTCTGATCTTCCGTAGAGTAGTTAGTTAGTTAGTTAGTCGACAGATCATCCTCATTGCACATCGAACCATTCAGTCCATAAGTGCTAGGATTCCCCCTCAGCAAATCCCGCAACGTGTAGCGGCTAACGACACCAGTTCTGTGTTGGTTTATCAATCTTCTTTGGCTTCCTGCGTAGTGTTCTTGTTTGGCCACCCCTCTTTTAATTTGTTGTTCTCGCAGTCTGGCCATGGTTGTAGATTCACAGTCATCACTTGGTTCACGCAAAAGTCTTACTTCTCGTAGAGCATTCAGAATGTCAGCCTGGTCCATGGCGCGTCCGCCCTCCACCGTAGCCTCACCTGCGAGCTTGTCAGCCCGCTCATTTCCTTGTACTCCCGCATGCCCTGGCACGAAGATGAAACTAATCTTTGCCAGCCGAGACCGCTCCAGAGACAGCAACCATTCTCTTCGGATCCACCCCACCTCTATCCTCTTGATCATGCTCATTGAGTCGCTAAGGAAACATGCCCTAGTGAATGTCTGTGTCTCGAGCCATGTTATTGCTTTACTTACTGCCATGACTTCCATAGTCAGGCTACTTGTGGTCTCAGTGAAAGCACCAGAGTCCTCCTTCACAATTCTCCCTCCGGCCCGAGCCGTAAAGGCCCATGAGCTTCTCACATGTCGGACGACCGACCCATCTGTGTAGATGACAGCATCACCGTCTAGCGAATTCTCGAAAATCAACGCTTGTACTTCAGCCTCCACAGCAGCCGGATTTTCTTGTCTGCATTTTCTATCTAGTTGGATGCAAACTGAACAGGATGTGCAGAAATCTGTTGGCACTTGTACCCACTCCTCGCCAGGTTCTAAGTCCTCAAGTGAACACACCTGTTGAAGAATGTCTTCGGCTTGACCCATCCACGAAAGTCCTCTTTTTAACCTGCTGCCTTTCACCTTCATAATTTCACTATGCAGTGGATGTTGTGTGTTTGCGCTAACTCTGAGGTAGGCGCGTGCTCTGCAAACTTGTATTCTGTCTTCAATGGTTGGAAAATCAAGAAGGTAGCGCATCGCCCTGCATGCTGTATCTCTTGTACATCCAAGAATAATGCGCATAGCTTCATTCTGTATCCTTTCCATCCTTTCTATCTGCTTACTGGCTGAGAGTCAGGATAGCCAACTTGCGTACTCAAAAACAGACATGACCAGCCCCTCGTACAGAAGACAAAGATGGCGCTGCTCACAGTTTGCTGCCGCCATCACCCGCATCGCAGCCAAACCCCGCTTGGCCTTTGTTATCACCTGGTCTATGTACTCATTATAAGCAAGGCTTTCGATCAAACCGTATCCCCAGGTAATTCATTGCCTGCGCTCTTTCCACCGTCTCTGAACACAGATTTACAGTTGGTGTTGGAGTGTTGACAATATGATTATTCAACGAGAACCAAGTCACCGTTGCCTTTGTTGGGTTGACCATTGCTCCAGCTTCATCACACCAAGTACTTATGCGATTGAGTTCGGTTTGTAGTTCCACAGCAACCTGATCTCTATCCTTACCCTGACGATACACTAAAACATCGTCGGCATATGACAATTTCCTACCAGGTCCAGTGTTCTGCTCACTGCTGATTCTCACTGTGTAGGCGTTGACGAGTGCCAGAGAAAATGGTGATTCCAGTGGTAGGCCAGGATATATTGTTGTTGGTTCCGAAGTCCAACTGCCACATCTAAAAACTACTTTTCGTTGGAAGAGGGCTGCAGCGATCCAACTAAGGAGGAATGGACTTATTTTGAGTTCAAGAAGCTGAAGCATTAAAAAATCCAATGGTACTTCGTTGTACGCGTCCTCAAGATCGATCGCTGCAGCAAAGGTTTCAATGCCTGAGTGGCAAAAACTGCTGCAATGGTCCAGGTTTCTCTTTTTGAACGGTACCCACCCAGGGTAGGTGGGAAAACACCTTGCCTCTTTAGCTGGCTTGATATTTTCCTGGCAATTAACTTCTCCAACAGCTTGCGTATTGTATTCTAAACTATTGCCTAAAGCCAGCCTGCTGTGGTACAAGGATGTTTTCATTTTCAATGTACCTCTGCAATCTGTGATTGATGATGCGCTCCAATATTTTGCAGAGACAGCTGGTGAGGCTAATTGGACTGTAGCTAGAGGCAATGGAACTATCTTTCCCTGCTTTTAGGAGGGGTATCATGATTCCTTCTTTCCGGGCTTGTGGAACACTGCCTAAGGTCCAGATGTTATTGAAGATCTACAACAGCTTTGCTTTTGCTTATGTTCTTAGGTTCCTGTTCAATTCATTGGAGATACCATCAGCTCCTGGTGACTTTCCCATTTTCAGTTTTTATATGACTACCTCCAGTTCGCTGATTGTGATACGTGCCTCCAGAACCTCATGTACTGTTTCATTCTGTCCTGTATGTTGTCATTTCTCTCGAATCTCATGTTGTTTCTCTGGGCTAATTTCGATATTGTTATCTTGTGAGAATGAGTCCGCAAAATGGTCAACTGCTTGCTTTCCTGTTAAGATGATTCCATCTTTGTGTAGTGCAGTTTTTGAGTTTCTCCCTGTGCCGTCAACATTAAGTTGTTTTATTAGCTTCCACAACTGCCTCGTGTCTCTTTCAAAGTTCAGTGACTCTGTTTTCTCTTGCCAGCCTTTCCGTCTAGCCTGCAGCTTGGCCCTATAAAATTTGGCTTCTGCGTGCTGGTATTTACTGTGGTGCTCTTGGCTGGGTTCTACACACTTCCACATCATTATACAACTGTTCCAGTTCACAACCCCAGTAGGGTTTATAATGTTCACGGGCTCCTCTTCGTACTGTTTCTCGTGCTGCCTGTAGTATGCATTTCCCAAACTCTTCAATTACTTTTATTTATGTCTTTCTCAGTATTCAGGTTTCTAATCAGTATGCTGGTGCGAAGCGTGTACATTGCCCAGTATGCGTTCGTGTAGTTCCACCTCGTGAGCTTTCACTTACACGCTCATTTTCTACAGTTAGAAAGACTGGCCGGTGGTCACTGCCACCAAGTTGTTTTCCAACATTTCGTGTAATGTTCCACTCCAGGTCTGGTGAATGAAAAGCCAGGTCAGGTGTAGTTGTAGTGTGCCATGATCCCGAGTAGAAAGTATGTGGGTCGGACGGCTTGTTAATCAAGATGAATCTATTCTCATTTTACGTCGTCTTTCACACAGGAGGGTAATAATTACGAAGATATGATTCCTATTCTCCCCAGAAAGGATCCGACTCTCAGCAACAACGACGTGCCAGCACAACCTCCTGTTAGCCACCAACCAGAGGCTCTAGTTGGTAGTCATTACATACCCATGAGACATCATCAGTACCCATTTAATTGTAATCCAGAATGGTTGCACCTCACGCGGTATAGCCCAGCTACACTTCGTCAAGCACTTATAATGTCGCTATACCAACAACCAACACAACCTGGTATTTACTAGCAACTTAGCACAAAGCTACACCGGATCTCGGTACAAGAAAGAGCCTCTCCTTAAACGTTTATCTGCATATTTGGTTATAACTTGATCTAGTAACGTATTAGGTTATAAGTTATTACAAACATTGACTGGTTTTGACTTTATATTAATTGATAGTACTTAGCTGTATAGCTTTTATAATAACTCTAATTGTGTTTTCACGGTGAGTGAGGGGGTCTTCACTGCTCTTCCTTACGGATCTGTGTACGTATTTTTATATATTTACAGAGATATTACTGTTTCTCTGTACTTTAGAGTGTGTTTTGTAATAAGGGACGTAAGTTGTATTCACTTTGTGTGTGTGTGTGTTTTGCTTTTAAACTTGTGATTACGCATTGTTGAAATGTCTAATAAGTACGAACACTGGCTCAGGAATAATGGGCTCAGAATCGGGCATGTAAACATATGCCATCTATTAGGGAAGCTGCCCGAACTATCACTTATACTTAATCAAAATTTTCACATGTTTGGCGTTAGCGAAAGTCGATTAAATGGCAACATCTCAGATGATGACATCGCTATCAGAGGTTTTAAAACCATTAGAAGAGATCCCTATCAGAAACAAGAGACGGGTATTGCAGTTTATATTTCCAACTCGCTTAACGCCCACCGCAGGCTAGACTTTGAAACCTGTGAGATTGAGTGTGTATGGATAGAGGTTAAACTTCAAAATTGCATACCGCTAGTAGTTGGCTATCTTTATCGAAACCCCAGTGCAGGAAATATTTGGTATGAAAAATTCACCACTATGATGGATGTAGTCTTTAGTAATGCTAGGGAAATAATATTGCTAGGTGACTTCAACATAGACGCTAACAAATCAAACAAAACATGGGAAAACATAATAGAGTCATATAATTTCCAACAGTTAGTCAAACAAGCCACTAGAATCACTAAATCATCTGCAACACTTATAGATCATATTTATACTACGTGTGCTGATAACATCACAGAATGTAGTGTACCTATCAATGCAATGAGCGATCACTATCCAGTATGTTGCACGTGGTCGAGAAGGGGCACCAAAACTCCCAAACACAAACATATAAGCATAAAATATAGAAATTACAAAAATTTCAATCGAGACGTCTTCTTACAAGATTTGGTCAACTCATCTCTAGATTATGTTTACCAGCTTCCTGACCCAGACGATGCTCTGGACCACTGGCTAAAGACCTTTCTAAGTACATTTGATAAACATGTTCCATTTAAGGAAGTTCGTGTTAAACATCACACAAAGCCCCCGTGGATCACACAGGAGGTAGTTGAACTTATGAGAGATCGCGACAGGGCTCACAAAAATAGAGATCTAACTATGTACCGTAGTCTGAGAAACAAAGTTCAATATGTTATTCGGAAGGAAAAGAAAAACTATTTTAAGAACATAGTAATAGATAAAACCAACACTAAAGATATATGGAAAGCAATTAATACCTTATAAACAAATACAAATCATCACAATCATTACCATCAAATCAGGTTACATGTGATCAATTCAGTAGATACTTTGAGTCCGACATAAACCAACTGAAGGCTGCAATACCAGATGCGCCTCATGACATATCTTTATTATCATCATTCTGTGAGAACAAATGCTATGGACACATTTCCTCCAACATACCGCTAATGACGACAACTGAAGTATTTACTCATCTCCGTAATCTAAAAAACAATAACTCATCAGGACTAGATGGAATTAGTAGTCGGATCCTTCGCCATGCTGCACCGGCGATCTGCGAGTCACTAACTTTTATATATAATCAATGTATAACCAGAGGTCACTTCCCATCAGCCTTTAAAATCGCTAAAGTGTATCCTCATTTAAAAGCTGGTCCTCTAGACGATCGTCTCATGAGTAATTATAGACCAATTTCCATATTATCCTCATTATCCAAACCGCTAGAAAAGCACATCCACAAAACAACACTAGATCACTTAGTTCGCCATAAACTGATAGTTGACAGTCAGTCAGGATTTCGGCCAAAATATTCTTGCCATACGGCACTAACAAACATGATAGAAAACTGGCATCAAAATATTAACAACAATACTCTATGTGGAGCGGTGTTTATAGACTTTAGGAAAGCATTCGATATGATAGATCATACTATTCTAATTAAAAAACTAGAAACAATGAAAGTAAGTTTTAATATAGTGACATTAATAAAAATCATTCTTATTAGACAGAAAGCAAGTAGTATCACATAATAAAGTTTTATCTCAAGCCATTACCATTAATATTGGAGTACCTCAGGGGTCTATTCTTGGCCCTCTATTATTTGCCATTTATATAAATGATCTTCCATTATATCTGTCGTCGTCCTGCGATCTATTTGCTGATGACTGCACAGTATATACGAACGCTGTTGATCGTAATGTGCTAGAATTATCCTTGCAACAGGAAATAAATAGTGTAGTTAACTGGAGTCATGCAAACCGCATGCAAATTAACATTACTAAAACAAAGTCTATGTTAATAGGAACCAGGCAAAGACTTCACACTCTAAACTCGCAGAGAACTCTTCAGCTGCACATTGGCAGCACGCCTGTAGAAAGTGTCACCGAGCACAAGACACTGGGTGTTATCATAGATCAAAATCTAACTTTTAACTCACATGTTCATGCTCTAGTTAAACAAATAGCCAAAAAAGTATACCAACTTGCCAAAATTAAAAATTTCCTTGACGAAAACACAAGAAAGATATTCTATACTTCTCATATACAAACACATATTGATTACTGCTCCACAGTCTGGGATGGATGCTCCAAATCAATAACAAAACGCCTATATTCACTCCAGAAAAGGGCAGTGCGTTTAATTAATGGTGAAAAGCTTACCGACAATTCTAACCTATATAAACGTCTCCGGTTACTGCCACTCCACAAGCGCCTGCTTTTTAATAAGACCAAACTAATTCACAAAATCCTATTTCAAAATGCTCCAAGCTACCTTTGGCCATTGTTTACATATAACGCTAGACATAGCGAACGACTAAATATACTTCATGTCCCTAAACCTAGGATAGACTTATATAAAACAAGCTTAGCATACTCTGCCGCTCAGTTGTGGAACAATCTTCCACAAGAAATCAAAGACACCACCAATCATGATTCATACATTCGCAACCTGTTTGAACACTACCTTAGTACAGACTACATGCCCCCATAACATATAACACAAAAAAGACAATAATGGTAACTTATCTCAAACGATAACTAGCCAAAAAACATTCCCTTATGTATGGCACGTTACACCCTCCTTAGGTATTTATAATGCCCATGTTAAACACTGCCTCAGTGAGTCATTTGTTATTGATTATTTTTCATGCGTTTTAATGTTCTTTTGTTGTCAAAAGTTGCTTCATAAGTGATGTTGAATGAAAGAATGTATGAGAGGAAATAGAGAAGAAGGGCAGAATGTCAGACGGGCCTGCGTGCCCAATTCTTAACCCTTTGAAAATAAAGACTTATTATTATTATTATTATATTATTATAGTCTTCTAGTCTCTCTCCTCTCTTGTCCATGTGATCATAGCCCCAGCTCTGCGAGTGGCTGTTGAAGTCGCCACACTCAATCATTTATTTTCTGTTAATGGTAGTGTGTCCAGTGCCTGTGGACAGTCGCTTGGACAATAGTAATTGATCAGATGAAGGTCTGTATCGCCTGTCTTAAGTTTAAGTCTGTGATACTCAGCCCCTTCCATGTAAACTTCAATTTGGGAGGCAGTGATGTTATTTTTGTATTTTCTTAGTTTACAAAGGTCAGTATCCCACCCTTTCGCTTGTCCTTTTGGTCAGAAAGGTAACACTGGTAGCCTCTGATTTTGAAGGCTATATTTTCGTTGAGGTGAGTTTCTTGCAAGCAACATATGCTTACTTTTTTCTTGGTCCAAGATGTTTTCTAGTTCTATTTTATTTTTGTTGTTGTTGCTGACTCCCTTCGCATTCCAGTGCATTATTTTTAGTCTTTGTTTGGTATGGCCAGACGCTCTATTCTCAGGCCCCCATGCTCCACAGGTCATTTGAGAAGGACCTCATGTAGTTGTGGTTAGACCCTTTCGAGGCATAGGGCCCAGAACTGCACGTACCTGGAGTCAAAAACAGGGCGAGCACCATAACATTTAGCAGTAGTCAACATATTTCGTGGCGTGATTGCGTGGCATCCTGATTTCTGTGGTGCGCCTCCTGGCTGGTTGCCTCCGTCTTCAGCACCTTTTCTTTGCTAAAGCAGACTGTGGTCTCACTCGAGTTTAGGTGTGTAGGCACGCACACACGTGTCTGCGCATGCATGTACATGCAAAGACATCTAGAGCGTTCTGGTTATTTCTCGGCGCCAGTGATTCCCCGCCGCCCCTTCTCCTGTTAATTAAAATAGGTCCGCTATGAGAAGACCAGGAGTTGGACTTTTGCTGCAGTGGTGATGAATGCATGAGCCAATGGGGTATTTATACAAGGTTGGGCGCCCACTTCAACCCCACCCTCGGCTACACAACAGCAACATTTGGAACCCGCCATTGCATTCTGAACAACCGGCTCCCATACCAACTCGTTAAAACCCAGCGCAACGCGGTCTGTTGACAAATCGGTCGCCGCTGTGTTTCGAACGTAGGTAAGCGGACTTACGAATCGTGGCGTAAGCTCTTTGCCACGGAGCAAATGTGTGTATACAAATAGTAAATTAAAGGACCCTGGTGTACGCCTTAAGGTGCATGGATAATATGCTGCTATATCCATATTTATATACTCTAATCGCCATCCATCAAATGGGTGATGTCGCCAGCATAACACCGACCGCCTTTACTTCTCACTGCATTTCCTGGTGCCCATTTAAAGCCCATTTATTGCTCCTTATAACTTGCCAGAAAATATTAACAGACTTTACCTAATTTCTATGATCTTTAAATAATCAGTTGGCAGAAGGAATACGGCGAAACTGTCTTGGATACAGATATGATTAGGATCAACATCACGGCACACGAGTGCATCCTATAAGTGCTCCGTTTTCCTCCTAACTAAAATCTGAGTCTGGAGAAACTCAGCGCAGTGCACGTACTCCGTAGCACCGGCGAGGGTCCAGAAAATATTTTGGGTAGATTTTTAACTTTAAATTTTGCCCGGGCAGCGTCGTTAGGCTACTCTTTTTCGATTTCCAACTGCCAAGGGATTTTTTACGTGCGCAACAATACACACGGGCATCCGATCTCACTACCCAGAGACCAGGGGAAATTTTATTACTAGAAGTCCACGTGAAAAGTCCCTGGGGCTTGAACCCGGGACCTCCAGCACTCGAGGCGGACACCATACCTCGAGACCACGCAGCCCCTGATATACCGAATACTCTACGAGAAGTAAGACTTTTGCCAGAGCCAAGGGTTGACTGTGAATCTATCATCGTGGTCAGACTGCGAGAAAAGCAAGTTAAAAGAATTGTGACCAGACAAGAACACTATGCGAGAAACCAAAGAAGATTAATAAACTAACACAGAACTGGTGTCGCGAGCTGCCACACGTTGCGGGATGTACTGAGAAGTGGACCCAGCACTTATGTACTGAATGGTTCGATGTGCAATGAGGATGTCTTTCAACTAACTAACTGTACTTCTGTAGATCCCATTTCTTGGGCAAATTTACCAGCAATCTTTCTCTCCAATCTGCTTGTGTTCAACCAATCTTTCATGCTCTAATAGTGTGTGCCAAAATTCCGTTAAGTTACTCACAAGGCAGGCATGGGCGAGGCAAACAGACATCACGCAGCTGGTGATATATGCTTGATGGATACATTATTGTGTTCTGATTGTCCTGTGTGTTATTTGTGATGAAGGCTAGTCGCCGCAAACGTCCTGTATTTTTCGTAATTCTTTTCTATAAAGCTGCATTACTTTGGGTTATTTTATATTGTTAACATTTGGGCAGAAGAACGATGTATGACATACTGGTGTCATTTGTTTCCTTTCGCGGTGTCTGCAGCAATTTCAATGCTCACTGAACAGAAATTTACATTATGATACTTGTTTATTTGATTGTGCGCCATGTTTGGTCAAGACCTTTTTTGTTTGTTTGGCACTGAATCAGTTAAGCTGATAATATTTAAAATAAAAAAAAAGAAACTAACAAATTGAACGCCGAAACTGTGCAAACAGAAAGAGTTGATGTTAAATGTGAAATTACCGTGGGGATAACAGATGTTCCACATTCGAACATTACCTGTGACTATGTGTTTTATTTGTTTCAGTTAAAGTATTATTCATTTATCCACTTCACATGATATATAACTCTGCAGTATGCACCTGAAGATATGCAGCGAAATATGCCTGGTTGGTCGTAGGGAGAAAGTTAACTTTATTCATTGCGAAGAATAATATATCACCAAATGTAACCCCCAATTTGGACAGCAGGATGACATATCACCTTACTAGGGTCATCGTGTTATTTGTTTTGTTTCGTGGTATCTTCCGCAATTTCAATGCTCAATGAACGGAATTAACATAATAATACTTCTTCATTTGATTGTGTCCCATGTCTGGCCCAAACCTACGTTTTGTTTGACATTGAATCTGTTAATAGAGAGACATACTACAGTTTCCACTTCCCAGTTCACACTGAAAGCATGTTTACTGAAACAGTTTCAACCTCACTGAAGCGCAACAATGCCGAGGACCAGACACGTTCGTCGTGACCGGTAACAGTCCGTGGCAGGATGACACCAAACACCGAATTCACATCACTCTAGTTCAATGATCACCAAGATGGCGACTGCATGGTGCTAATCTTGTCCTGTGTAGCGGCGCACGTGTGTGTGTGTGTGTGTGTATGTGTGTGTGTGTATATATATATTTATATATATATATATATATGTGTGTGTGTGTGTGTGTGTGTGTGTTCCCAACTTCTATTCAGTCGCATGTAAATAATCCGTTTGTGTGAAAGCCTTTCCATTGCCACTCTGTAGCACCGAATGAATGTGCATTGTCCGTTCCCAGATAGGAAAATCCAATGAAGTGACGGGCGTGTGACTTAAAGATGCATGTCATTTTTTTTTTTTTTTTTGGAGCAATAAGTATTTAGATAAACAAGCTTTTGGGTAGTTACTCCTGCCACACAATGTTTCTTCTGAAGCGTTTTGAAGCGCTACAGGCTTATCATGTTCCCAATAGAAGCCCAATAGGATCTTTATCACCAACAGCGCCTTGAAATCTTGCATGTATTCCACAGAAGCCGTCGTACCGTTTCTGGCATTATTAGTGTTCATTATCATCATACTAAGGAACTCCACAACACGGCCACCCAAACCGCAGTAAACAAATTAGTTGCATATCCTTTACAGGACGCCGCAATCAATCTCAGAACTATAGAAAAGCCGTGATATGTGTGAAACAGTGTCTGTCTGTCTGTCTGTCTGTCTGTCTGTCTGTCTGTCTGTCTGTCTGTCTGTCTGTCTGTCTGTCTGTCTGTCTGTCTGTCTGTCTGTCTGTCTGTCTGTCTATCTGTCTGTCTGTCTGTCCGTCCGTCGGTCGGTCGGTCGGTCGGTCTGTCTGTCTGTCTGTCTGCACGCACGCATGCATGCACGCACGCACGTGCGTACGTAGTATGTGTGTGTGTGTGTGTGTGTGTGTGTGTGTGTGTGTGTGTGTGTGTGTGTGTGTGTGTGTGTATGCATAAGGAATCTTTGTATAGTGAGTTTGTGATTGTGAGAAAGTATATATGTTTGCGAGGGAGAGTATTTTTGTGTGTTATCGTGTGGGTTAATAACTGTCAGAGATTGGTAAATAGTCTAAGTATATATGCAGGATTGTATCCATGTGTTTATGAATGTGCATGTGTACGTGTGTCTGCCTGCCTGTCTCATAAGATGGTTATATGCATTGCTTATGTTTACAACATTCATTTGACAATGTAGATTTTTTCTATATGAATGTAACGTGCACAAAGATGAACGAAAGATGAATGATTGGAATTGTTAATTGTCAGACGGGCTTGCGTGCCCAATTTGTGACCTTTTGAAAATAAAGTTCGTTCGTTTGTTCGTTCGTTCCCTCCCTTCTCCTCCTTTTTCCATTTACTTATTTCACATCTACTCCTCTCTCCTCTACTCCCATCTTCTCTACTCTCCCTTCTCCTCTACTTCCCCCTCCTCTACTCTCATCCCATCCAATCACATCCACCTCCCTTACCTTCCTCTACTCTCCTCCCTTCTACCCTTACTTCCCGCTTGTCTACTCCCCTCACCTATACTTCACTCCCCAACCCCTCTCCTCTACTCGCCTCTCCTCTACTCCTCTCCTCTTCCTCCTCGTATTTACTCCTCACTATCCCCTCTCATCTACTCTCCTCAAAAAGTCGCTTAAAAGTCGACAGGGTCGACTTCATTGCACCTGGTTTCATCCCATACGGCTCTGTCTCTTTCCGCAGCACGGAAAGCGTCGCACAAAGAACGAACTCCTTAGCTTTTAGCGACGATCCACAGGAGTCTCCGAAACATTTAACTCGTAAACCGAAGGACGCGGCCCGGAATCGAACCCACAACCTTCGGAGCACGAGTCAAACGGCTTGACCACTTCGCCACAGAGACTCCCTCCCCATCTCCTATTCTCGGTTCCCCTCTCCAACCCGTCTCATCTCCTCTACTCGCCTCCTCTACTCCTCACTTCTTCCTCCTTGCATTTACTCCCCTCTACTCCCCTCTCATCTACTCTCCTCCTCAACGAGCTATGCATTATTGATTATTTTTCATGCGTTTTAATGCTTATTGTTCTTTTGTTGTCAAAGAATTGCTTCATAAGAGATGTTGAATGAAAGAATGTATGAGAGGAAGAAGGGCAGAATGTCAGACGGGCCTGCGTGCCCAATTCTTAACCCTTTGAAAATAAAGATTTTCGTTCGTTCGTTCGTTCGTTCCTCTCCCCTCCCTTATACTCAGCTCCCTTTTCATCTACTCCCATCTCCTCGACTCACAATTCTACTCTCTCCTCTCTCTCATCTTTATCTTCACAAGATACAGCAAATACAGGTTCGTGTTTAATATTTTCCGACGTCTGTGGCGTAGGTGTAGTGGACGCAGTTTCACAATCCCGACATATCGGACTCGAATTTAGCCTCAGGTGACTCAGGAACAGACTGTTTTGAGATGCTTTTCCACAACGTTATGAGCGTCGGCCAATCAGAAAGCAGTAGCAAACTACTGAACGTAAAATTGCCTAGAAAATCAAAAACAGCTAATCAATGCTGGAGTTGATTACGACGTCCTGTAGAAAAAGAATGTCCAGTTATTTTTATTGAATAGATTATATGAACTAACAACGTGCACTAAATATCTCAATTAAAAACCCGAGGGTTGAACATAATATTGCCTTGACAATATAAAACAAATGTAAATAACAAAAATACCACGCTCAGTGATTGAAGAGATTTCGCGACCTGAAATCCGTCCGCCATTTGAGACACAAAAGCCAACTCCTCTGATGGTTGAACCAGTCAGGACAGTCTTTACGTCAGATATTGAATAAATCTACATGCCATTACGATCAAGACATTGTGTAGTAAATTCAAAGGAATAATTGCACAAGCTAATCTCACAGAAGGTGGCAAAGTTTGGGAATCCAAACCGGCATTTCTACGCCTTCGGATTGCAGGCGTGATATAAAGCCTATAATTGGTGAAAGGTGCACCGCGCTTGGAGAGCGCATGCCATGAATGTGTACCGACGAATGGCCTTCATTGCATGTAACTAGCAAATCAGTGTCGAACTTCTAAGTCTAGTCTTTTAGTGAAACTAGAACATTATACACAACTTTAATGAAAGACAGGCAGCATTCTATGATCATGTTTCTCTGCTATTTGGCTAAGATCAAAGTGTAGATTTATCGGCACTTGGTCTGGCCAGGGCGCAGAGGCAATCATGCAAACTGGCAATCACGAATTGCAAACCATTTAACACTGGTAGACAGTCTTTGGTGGACCACAATGGGCCGAAAGGCACATAGTGGGACTAGGAGGCCTAAACAAATTCTTTGGTCATGGCATGAGAAGAGAGACATTGCAGAACATCGTGACAGCTGGAAAGATCAGTGGGAAAAGAGGCAGAGGTAGACCAAGAGAAATGATGTGTGTGGACCGAGATGTGGAATGGAGGAACATCATCACATAGTTGATCCAGACCACCAAGGACTGAGAGCGGAGGAAAGACATGAACGCCGGCGCCAGCTCCCAAGGCACATGATGATGATACCTTTTTTTGTCACAAAGGTCAATACACGTTATTTTGTAACGGTAATCTGTAATCAATGTTTAAAGCAATGTATGATCACACATTTATATTAATTATTTTCAACTACTGCGAGTTAGCGTAGTTGATAAATAGTTTAGCATCGTGGCTTAGAGATTATGACTTTTCTCCGTAATCTCGTATACTCTCGTCGGTAAAGTGATGACGGTGAGAATCAGCAGTGGTACTAATCGCATCGGTAACTTACGGGGTATGTGAGCCGGCCGCTCAGAAAGCAATGGCAAACTACTGAGCGTAATCTTGCCAAGAAATCAACATACAGCTGAAGATGCTGGTGTTGACAGCGATGTCCTGTAAAGGATATGCAAGAAAAAAAAAATCTAATGAACGCAGTCGGACGAGGATTGGACGCCTGCGCTTGTCGTCTGGCTAAGTGAGGGAGTTGAGTTGAGTTGAGCTGAGCTGAGCTGAGTTGAGTTGAGTTGAGTCGGAAACCGACTTCACTGCACTTATGTCATTCCAATAAACGTCCAGTCCTCATCTTCAAAAACCACCGTAGAGTTCCAATACTAAAGGTACCCGTCGCAATCTCATTATATTTCCTTCTTGCTTTACCCCTGAGTGACGACTGTCCACCAGATCCCTTGACCACCCATTGCTGCTGCATTCTCTCTAGAACATGATAGTCCATCTGTTCTTCTGCATTATTCACATTCTCTCAGAGGACCTTCACCACATCTGCCTTATCACGCTGGAAATCATCTCTTAATGATGCGCCACCAGCCAAACTGTCTGCCTGTTTATTTATAACCACACCAGCGTGTCCTGGAGAAAAGATCCAGCGAATGCTGACAACCCGCGACCTCTGAATCGATGTAAACCATTCTGTACGAAGCATGCCAATTTTCACCTTTGCCAGCACGCTTTGTGAAACAGTTACAATCACCGCATGCATATATAGTTGGTTCTTCAACCAGCGGAAAGCTGCAGTAACCGCTATTACCTCCTTCTTCTCATTTAGGTTGTGATATCTTATCCCAAGCTCTCAAGTGTGATTTGATTTGATATGATTTGATTTAATTTGATTTGATTTAAGTTTAATTTCAAAGGTTCACAAATTGGGCACGCAGGCTCGTCTTACGTTCGGCCCTTCCAATCATTCATCTTTCGTTCATCAATAGTGCATGATACATTCACATAGGAAAAAAACACATTGTCAAATGAATATTGTAAACATAAACAAGCATATTACCATGTCATGAGAGACATACCCCACCCACACATCCCCACCTACCACATATCCCCCACAAACACACACACCCCAGGCACACATATTTTCCCCTAAAACCCACTCACCACCCACCCACCCACACATCCCCACCTACCACATATCCGCCACCCACACATACCCCAGGCACACATATTTCCTCCCAAAAAACACCCACTATCCACCACCCACAAACACACACAAATCCCACACATATACATCTCCCCACCCACACACCATCCCCCAAGCCACACAAACAGAACCATGCACCCACATCCGCCACTCACCCACCCACACACGCCACAACCACCCAGCCAAACACACATTTCTCCAAACACATATCCCCCCACACACATATCCCCCCACACACTCATCCCCAGACCAACTAACACATCAGCCACCACCCACACCTCCCTCACACACCCACACACACATCCCTCTCCACACGCCCATCCCCACCCACTGACACATTCCCAACCCTCACACACATCCCCCACACATCCCCACACATACATCCCTTATACACACATCCCCCACACACATATCACTCACCCACATATACATCTCCCCACCCACACACACATCTCCCCACCCACACACGCATCTCCCCAGCAACACACATATCCCCGCACACACACACCCCCCACATGCATACACATCACCGACCCACACACTCATATCACCACCTACACACACCGCCCACAGTCAATCACACACATTTCCCACCCACACACACCTCCACAACCCACATCCCCCACCCATACACATATCCCCCACACACCAATGTGGTAAAGATTGACCAACCCCGTAAATGTTACAGCCCTATCTCAACACAGGCACACAGCCCAAAACTGCTTTTCGACAAATTTTTAAAAATATTATCAGTATATAAGGTCAATTATCAGTATCTGGTACATGGCACATGGGGTACCATCAATCTTTATTGACGACGCCGAACTAGAGATGGTAGACCATTTTACATATCTGGGATCAGTGGTAAATAGCAAATTATCCCTAGATAAGGAAATCAACATCCGGATTGGTAAGGCAACAACAACAATGAACAGGTTCAGAAAAAAAGTCTGGGAGAACAGGAAGATTACTGCCAATACAAAAGTCAAGCCTGTGTCCTTAGTACTCTTCTTTATGGCAGTGAAACCTAGACAACTTACTCACACCAAGAGAAACGTTTAAACAGCTTTCATATGCGGTGTCTGCGAAGAATTCTTGGTATTAAATGGCAAGACAAAATCACAAATACTGAAGTATTGGAAAGATCAGTTTGTGTGACTGTTTATTCCATGCTCAGTCTTCGTAGACTTAGATGGATAGGACATCTTAGGAGGATGGATGATGGTAGAATACCAAAGGACATCCTTTTTGGTGAATTACAGATGGGTAAGAGATCTCAGGGTCGGCCTCTACTACGATACAAAGATGTGTGTAAGCGGGACATGAATGATACAGGCACTGATAATGCACATTGGGAGCAAGTCGCCGCTGAACGTGTTGCATGGAGGGCAAACATCAGAAATGGAATAAAGACAAAGGAGAAAATTATTGCAGATAAGTCAAACACCAAGCGTGTGAGACGTAAGATGGTGCATGCTGGTGGAAATGACCACGTGTTCACATGCACGCACTGTGAACGAACATTTACAGCGCGAATTCGCCTTATCAGTCACATTCGCTACTGCCATGGGTAAAAGTTATTATGCCTTTTTGAAGAACAAACTATCGTCTGTCAAGACGGCAAGGTGCCAATGTATCAGTATCTGATGTCAGTTGTCAGTATCCAAGATCAGTTATCAATTTATGAAGTCAGTTATCTGGTGGACGATTACTATGTATACAGTTTTCTGGCGCACTCTGCACACACTGCAGAAATCACACAACGTAAACTAAAGCAATTGTGCCAACGGCTTCGGGCGGAAGAGCGCAACTGGGAGGGTACAAGACTTACCCTGGTGCGAGGAAATGCAACCTAAAGACAAAATGTCATGGCAGGGCAGACCAGGCCCTAAGTCTTGGTTGGCAGCTGGTCTAGGATCGAAGCTCCGACAGCCGGACAGATAGTGCATTGCTTTGCTGATCCGGCAGCTTCTGCAGCTTGTGTTGTTCCATATGTATAGATGTTACCTTTCCTCTGGAATAAACTAGGCAGGCCAAAGAGAGGTATCATGCTATAAAGGGTCAATAGCACTAAAGCAATACGATTAATTCTTCAAGGTGAAATATACAACACACAATTCCACCCTCTCACGGTAATTTTAGACTGATCATCATGTCAATTTGCACAAAAATGGATTTTGTAAATGAATGGCAATTGTATCTGCCAGCTTTAACAAGGAAATGCGGCCACCTCGTTTCGTACAATGTTTTATCATAATCAATGTCATATGGAAAAAGGACTTAAAGGACTAACTGCATTGGACAGAAGAGTTACAGTAACGGATGTAATGTGTTAAAGCAATAAATACCATGGAACAAAGCTATTGGGGCGTCGTTAGCAACATGGATTTGGAATGTTTTCAATATCAGCAAGGTCTTGTCAGTATCATTCTTTCTGGTTATTCCATGAACTTTTAAATCGGTTAGATGTTTAATAAACTCTTTAACGCATATTCTTAAATTGAAATCTTTAAATCGTAACTGGAGTAATGATTATCGTGTAGTCACAATCATCATCATCATCATCATCATCATCATCATCATCATCATCATCATCATCATCATCATCATCATCATCATCATCATCATCATCATCATCATCATCATCATCATCATCATCATCATCATCATCATCATCATCTTCATCATCATCATCATCATCATCATCATCATCATCATCATCATCATCATCATCATCATCATCATCATCATCCTCATCATCATCATCATCATCATCATCATCATCATCATCATCATCATCATCATAATCATCATCATCATCATCATCATCATCATCATCATCATCATATGCCTTGGCAGATCGCATAGGCATTCATGTCTTTCCACAGATTTCGGCCTTTGGTGTTCTGGATCAACTCTGCTGATGATATTCCTCCATGACACCGTCTCGGTCCATCCATCATAATTTCTCTCAGTCTGCTTCTCCCTCTTTTCTCACTGATCTTTCCAGTTGTCACGATATTCTACAATGCCTCTCTTCTCATCACATGACCAAAGAATACCGTTTGCTCTTTCTTATAGTTACACATAATGCTCTAGTTTCATTAGCTTCTTCCATGCAATCGTTGCTAGTTATTTTGGCAGTTGAAGGTATTCGAAGCATTCATTTCATAAACCACATCTCTTCCTAATTCATCTCAGGTCTAACTGTAAACAAACACATCAAGCTTAGCTTACCTCCCACAATAATGCCTCATGACATGGATTAGGACAGCTGGTTACATTTCCATTACACGACGTCGCGGTCAATCCCATCATTTCAATAATTTACCATTGCTTTGTGAACGACCTTTGTACGAAAATCAATGCAAGACGGTCTGCCTCCAAATCGCCTGCAGCTGTGTTTCGAACGCAGTATGCGGGAGTGCTAACTGCATTCGTAGCCCATTAGCCATATCGCCAGTTATGGATTAGGAAAAAAAAAACAGGCACAACGAATGCGAGCAGTGATTTAAGGCATGGTTCCTGGGAAGAGCCTGGGATCGACCAGAGCATAGATGGTCCCAGAACACTGCAGACACCTTGGGTAAGAGGGTGCATGAGGCAAGAAAAATTGTAAGAGAACAAGATATTTTTCGGCAGACTGTCGTGAGTGCTGTGACGGAACTCTTCGGATAGTATCAGAATGAATTTCCCATTCTACAACCAAGATAAAATCAAGGAGGAATGAGAAGATAGACAAATAAAACTACACAGCGCTGCTTAGCTTCTACAAATCTATGACGTAAAATTGCGCAAGTACAACAGCCATTGTACAAAACGAGCAGTCTGGTTTCTACAACAACCCTCAGTTATCTGTGTAATTTCAGACTGAAGGGAAACTTGCAGCTAGACTAATGTGTGAAGTGACAAATGTTGGTACAGAATAACACCACCTGTGGTGACACATATTTGTCAAATGCAGATAAGTTCAACGGTCGGCCAATAGGAAAAGGCCATAATCAGACATGGGTATAATATATACTAGGGCTTGGAAATCCTCCATTAGATCGTCTTCTGGAAGAATCAGGTAAAGATCGACTTTAATATTTATATTTCATTGGCCAATAAGTCTTGCTTGCTTGCGTTCGCTGGCTTGTGAACTCCAGGGTGAAGTTCTGTATGTCGGATGAAGACACCCTTTTGTCCAACATCAGTGTGATGCCATACAGGACCTGAGGTTTGCGTGAGTATCCGTTGTTCCATATCTGGCTTATTGGTGTGCAGACTGGTGGTTCCTCGCCGTGCTGGCAGATACTCTCCTGCTTCGGAAGAATCAGCGATCCTACTACGTTAGCCAGGACCCCGAAGGGACCTGTTGCCTATGACGCACGACTAGGACGTGTTAGTAGGTCTTGGTCAGTATAGAACCCGCCCCTGGTGCCTTGGAAACACCTCTTCGTCCCGCCGATGTTTTGATTCTTTTGCTGTTTAGAATTGCCTATGGATTTATTTCCTAGTGACTATTCAGCTAAGTAACGAGTCTCCGTAGTGAAGGTGTTACTGAAGCGGTTCGTAATCCCATATACCAGCCTTCGAAACATAGCTGCGCGCGATTTGACAGCATACTGCGTTGCGCTGTTTTTATTTTAACGAAAAGGAATGGGTGTCGGTCGTTCAAAAAACAATGGCAAACTACTGAACATTGTTTAGTTTAGTTTAGTTAAGTCGATGGATCAACATCACGGCACACGGGTGTAACCCATAAGTGCTCCGTTCTCCTCCTAACTCAAACCTGAGTCTGGAGAAACTCAGCTCAGTGCACGAACTCCGTAGCACCGGCGAGGATCCTGAAATACTTTGGGTAGATTTTTAACTTGAAATTTTGCCCGGGCAGCGCCATTAGGCGCCATTTCGATTTCCAACTGCCAAGGGATTTTTTACGTGCGCAACAATCCGATCTCACTACCCAGAGACCAGGGGAAATGTTTACTAGAAGTCCACGTGAAAAAATCCCTGTCCTCACCGGGGCTTGAACCCGGGACCTCCAGCACTTGAGGCGAGACCACGCAGCCCCCTAGTCAAAGGCAACAAGAGAAGACCAGAGCTCAGCTGTGTCAGCTGTTGAAGAACTGACCTCGTTAGACCTCGCGGCCTCATAGAGGAGTTCCCGCATAAGTTCCCGAGTGCTGGGAATCAATGCACAGGTACCCCTACTGAACATAAAACTTACCAAGACATCAACACCAGCTAAAAATGCCGGTGTTGACTGCAAACGTCCTGTAAAGGATATGCAACTAGCGAGTCTCTACATCTGTGGATTGTCATTTCGTCTGTCCGGTGTATGTTATTTCATCGAGAGGTATTATTTTCTCGTTTTGTTGTATATAGTTGTATTACTATATTTCTTTTATTCTTACCACACAAATGGGGATATCATGCTGTGTTAGGAATAGTTTCCATGCAAGTTGTGTTTTTTGTGTTTTTGTTTTAAAATTATAATCTTGATATATGGAATGTATATGATGTTTAAAATAGTTATAAAACACCCGAGTGAATGTTAGTTGTGCTATTATTATGAGTAGCTTTCTTTATAAATATTGCTTATTACAGTATGATTCAGATGTAATGTTACCCTATGGTGAATATTATACACTACTATCGTGGTTATTTTTGAAACATAGGTATTGTGGTGTATATGACTGGTATATGGTATGCGTAGCTCTTACACGTGTGTGATGAATGTCCGTTCACCGGCAGGTAAGCCCGAAGGTCAGCCACTCTTGTATTAACCCATTGAACACTTAACCTGCCGAATCAACTTTGGTGAAGGAGCGGCTGCATTTATACCTTGTGTCTGAACGAGAGACGTGGACTTAGGACATCCCATTCCTCGTAATATAACCGATAAGCGAAGGCGGCATTTGAAACGACGGGATCTGATCGACTTCGGAAAAGGCCTTCCAACTCGATAGAGTGAGAGAGAGAGAGAGAGAGGAGAGAGAGAGAGAGAGAGAGAGAGAGAGAGAGAGAGAGAGAGAGAGAGAGAGAGAGAGAGAGAGAGAGAGAGAGAGAGAGGAGAGTAAAAGGGTTAAACCTGAATGAGAGACATTACCAGGCATTATCACTATGTTTGTATATGTGTGTGTTGACACACACACACACACACATACACACACACACACATACACACACACACAACACATACACACACACCATTTTATATGTCTAGATCTGAAAATAAAACTACACATTCTTGAGCGTCTAGCTATCAATCAGAGCGACAGGTTATACGATTCGGTGACAATGAGAAAAAAACCTGGCGGAGAAAATAACTTGCATTCGCAAAGAAGAGTCCAAGCTGACCCATGACGAAATCCTATTGTGTTATCAGTAACATGTTAAGTTACGAATTTTATCGTACCTGTTGATGAAAAGTCCTATTTTTGTTAACATCATTTCATACGACTATCATTTCACATCACTACTAGTATATGTGAATGTCTTATGTCTATAAATCACCAATTCATTATCATCATACCACAAATCATCATGTTTCTGAATGATTTATCTTGATAATAAATAAACACAGTGGTAGTTTGTTTACTCATAATCATAAACTGTTATTTACTGCCAATATAGTACCTTGCGGTGTATGGCAGGGTGTCTTGAGCCTGAGGAATTAAGGCCACCTGGCTAGTACAGTCGCCGCGAACTGTGCAAGCTAGAGTTTTCTTTTGTTTACTCATAGTTCTATATTAATATTTTCCAAGTGTACGTAATTGTGTTTGTGCACTTGTTACTTACAATGCTTAGTGGGGGACGCCTTATATTAACCAGGGAGGGGTGATTATCAGCGAGGAAATATACCCTGTCTAATAGTCAGTTAAAAAATGTAAACCTTGGCACCTAACCTCCTCCTTCCCACTCATTGGGGAATACCAAGGCCAACTAATTTTACCTTTTTACGAGCCTTTTCCAGCTGTATACATGTGTATCCAGGGACTTGGTCGTTATTCAGCCTAAAAGAGACAGTTGTCCCTAGTTTGCTTGCTTGGACTGGAAGCGACGGGGAAGTTAACCCGCACCCTCTACAACGCCAGTGTGATCGCTAACTCAAATAGATAACACACCGGAGTTAGCAAAACTTCTCTAGTTAGTTATCCATGACAATTGCAACGTTCTGCAATGGAAATGATGATGAAAGATGCCTGTCTGTTCTTCCAGTAACCATGATTTCCTCCACCATTCTCATCAATCTCTGAGACTTTTACAATGGCCTAAGTATACCCGTTTCAGAGGCATGGGACTGTTTACGAACCAGTTTCCTTCTGTCACACCTTGGAGAACACCAAGTATTGTTCTTCTTCTTGATCTACGTTGTTCTAAGAACATTTCTCTAACATTTAAGCTCAATTACGCCTGGTTTTCTTCTGCACTCATTACGTAATGATCCGTGACTCTGTGTATGAATAAGTAAAAGGGTTGCAGATAAGAATAATGACTCCCACACTTTAAGTTCACCTTCGCAGGTCCGCAAGGCCGAATGGATAAGAACGCGTGTTCTTAAACATCCGGTGTGCTGATGCCGAGGTTAGCGGTTCAACTCCTACACCAGACAGCTGGACTAAAATGTTGACCTGTCGTCTTGGACTTCGGGACGTAAATTACAAGTACCTCGGAGTGGGTTCGCTTGATGGCGAGGGACACTGCTAATATGGAAATCTAATCCACACGCAAAATTCAGTCTATCACTACTATAAATAGTGTGTATGGACTATGCTTGAGTTCAAAAGCGAGCGAGCGCAAACAAGTTCACCTTCTACTTGTACGGCATCCTCATAGTCGTATCCTTGATGAAAACTGCTGGTTGCTTCTAACAGCCCAATTGCTGTCTCCATGATTGTGACCTGTCTGTGTTATGAACCTCTCCAGGAAAGCCCCTCCTTTTTCCATGTCTGTTGTCACGGGCTTGAACTCCTCAACTTTCTCCTTTATCACCCTCTCCGCCATCTCCAGTCCTCTTGTGTGCTTTGCGTATTTTCTATAGTGTGTTGGCTGCCGCTCTCCTAGTCTTCCACACACGTTCAACGTCGGGGTCTATCATGGGCGATGCACAAAAGTGTGCCTGCTCGGCATAACCCATACCTTCTGTAGGATGCGTCCAAAGAGGTGTTGGTCCGCTCGTGTTTGCAAGCCCTGTGTGCTCTGTAGAATGATCTTACTCTATTTGGAAATCAACACGGATCACAGCAGGTGATCACTTCCATGATACTTGAAAGCGGTCCACTTCGTTTCTGATACCACTGGCCGGGTGACAAGTGCCAAGTCAATCGAAGTAACTGCGTCCCCAGGTCTCGTTGCCACTCTAGTTGATCCTCCATCTTTAATGCAGACTATCTCTTTCTCAATTATGGCAAGTATTCACTTACCTCAGTAATCTAAAAAACACAACATCATATGTGTTAGATGTAATCAGCAACTGGATTCTCCGCTGTGCCGCGCCAGTGATCTGTATATCACTAACCTATGTATATAATCAGTGTCTCACCAAAGGCCACTTTCCATCAGCTCTCAAAATCGCTAAAGTGTACACTCTTCTTAAATCTGGTTCATTGGACAATGGCCTCCCTAACAATTACAGACCAATTTCCTTACAATCATCACTATCTAAACCACTAAGAAAAACACACTCATAAAATAACATTAGAGTATTTAGTTCGCAACAAGCTTATTGTTGACAGTCAATCAGGATTTCGACCAAAATATTTTTTGCCATACGGCCCTAACAAACATGATAGAAAATTGGCACCAGAATATAAACAACAACAGTCTATGGGGATCTGTGTTTGTTGATTTCAGGAAAGCATTTGATATGATGGACCATGTTATTTTAATTAAAAATCTAGAGACAATGAAAATTGGCCCTACTGTAGTCACTCTAATAACATATTTTCTATCAAACAGAAAGCAAGTAGTATCACACAACAAATCTCTGTCTCAAACCACTACCTTCAATATTGGAGTACCGCAAGGCTCTATTCTTGGTCCTCTATTATTTGCCGTATATATTAACGATCTACCTTTGCATCTTTCGTCGTCCTGCGATTTATTTGCAGACAACTGTACAGTGTATTAAACGCTGAAAACTGTAATTTGCTGGAGTCGTCTTTGCAACAAGAATTAAATAATGTAGTTGGGTGGAGCTATGCAAACCCTATGCAAATTAACATCTCTAAAACAAAATTAATGTTATTAACAACCAGACAAAAACTTCAAACTCTAAATTCACACACATCACTTCAACTTAACATCGACAACATGCCAGTAGAAAGTGTAATTGAGCACGAAACATTAGACCTATCATTGATAGAAACCTAACCTTTAATTCCCACGTTCAAGCGCTCATTAAACAAACAGCGAAAAAAGTCTACCAACTCGCCAACATTTAAAACAAATTTCCTTAATGAGTACACAAGGAAAATATTCCATACTTCTCACATACAGACACAATTTGACTACTGCTCTACAATCTGGGACGGTTGCTCTAATTCAAGCACCAAGCGACTTTACTCACTCAGGAAAAGGGCAATGAGTTTAACATATAGCAAACATTTATCTGACAATCCTAGCCTGAATAAACGCCTTCAATTACTACCACTCCGCAAACGCCTGCTTTTCACTCAGGCCAATCTAATTCACAAAATCCTACATCGGAATGCCCCAAATTACCTTTTGCCATTGTTTACATATAATGCTGGACACATTAAACTATTAAATATATTACACATTCCGAACCCTAGGATTGACCAAACATGGTTGAACATCAAGAATACAATTCAAACTACCGCAGAAGAATGTCTCGGTGTTTTAACCACGCATAGAAAGAACAGATGGTTCAATCAAAAATGTGAAGAAGCAGTCATTAGGAAAAAGAATGCCAGACAGCTATGGCTAAATGACATCAACAACATCCAAAAGGAAGAGCAATATAGAAATGAATGTAAAGAGGCTACAAAAATAGTTCGACAGCAGAAGCGAGAATATATGAGTAATATAATCACAGATATGGAAACTAATCACCAGAAAAACGAATCCAGAAAGTTTTTTTTAAAGAACTGAAGTCAATGAAACGAGGGCACCAACACAACTCAATTGGTTTAAAATACAAAAATTGGAATATGATAAATACCAATGAGGAAATGTGCAACACACGGAAAGAATATTTTGTTGAATTACTAAATTGTGAAGCTCCAAGTAACACTTTCCCACAGGAAGAGGTTCTAACGTGTGAACCAAAAATTGAAGAACCTGCATTTGAAGAAATCCTATATGTAATCACACGACTTAAAAACAATAAGGCAACTGGGGCTGATGGAATTGCTGCTGAATTTATAAAGGCTGGTGGCCATGCATTACATCTAAAGCCATACGAACTTATAATAAAAATCTGGAGGATAGAAGAATTACCCCATGACTGGAAAGAGTCATTATTGATACCTATCTTTAAGAAAGGAGACACGTTCCAGTGTGAAAACTATAGAGGGATATCACTACTGTCCACAAGCTATAAGATACTATCCGCAGTATTACTAAATATACTAAAACCATATTCAGAATACATATTAGGTGACTACCAGGCGGGTTTTAGACAAAACAGATCAACAATAGATCAGATATTTATCTTACGACATATAGCCGAGAAAAATTGGGAATATAAAAGAGATCTCCATAACATTTTTGTGGATTTTAAAAAGGCTTATGATAGTGTCCATAGGAATAGTCTATGGAATGCTATGCGGGAATTTGGAATACCAAGGAAGTCAATCAACATGACCAGACTATGCATGGAAGATACTTATAATATAGTAACGTATAAAGGCAGGAAATCAGACCCTTTCCAAATAACATCTGGCTTGAAACAGGGTGATGCACTATCGCCGCTACTCTTCAATCTGGCTCTAGAGAAAGTTGTAAGGAGAGTAAAGGAGGAATGTGATATTGGAGGAATATCCAAGCTGCTTGGTTATGCAGATGATATAGATATTATAGGGGAAAATTAACAAAAGACATTGGAAATATTGACTCACTTAAAGGAAAAAGCCCAACAGATGGGCCTGGTTATCAACCAAGATAAGACAGAATATATGGTAATTTCAAGAGAAGGAATGGCTAAAACCTCTGGCCACATACAAATAGATAATATTACAATTAAAAGAACGGAAACATACAAATACCTGGATACAATCTTCAACTGCTCCAACATCATAAGGGAAGAAATACAAACTAGAATCAATTCTGGAAATAAGATATACTATGCACTACAACATCTACTAAAATCAAATGCTCTATCACGTAACACCAAGATCACAATATACAAAACACTGATCAGACCAGTTGTATGGCTCTGAAACCTGGAGTACAACGAAAGGAGACGAAGCCTTGTTACAAACCTCTGAGAACAAAGTTTTAAGACGCATCTTTGGACCCATTAGGGATACACAAAGTGGAGAGTGGAAAAGAAGAAGTAACAGACATGTATGATCTGTCCCCGCTAATCACTGGTATCATGAAGGCTAATAGACTACAATGGCTGGGGCATATAGAAAGAATGGAAGATAATAGGGAAACAAAACTCGCTTACACTCAGGAAATAAATGACCGTAGACCCCGAGGTAGACCAAGAAGACGGTGGAGAGATAATATATATACAGACCTACAAGAACTTGGAATCAACGACTGGCAAGAGAAGGTCAACCAGAGAGACGAATGGAGCAAAGAACCTCAATGGCTCGGAACGCTGAAGAAGAAGAAGAAGGAGAAGAAGAAGAAGAAGAAGAAGAAGAAGAAGAAGAAGAAGAAGAAGAAGAAGAAGGATTGACTTATACAAAACAAGCTTAACGTACTCTGCAGCTCAGCTGTGGAACAATCTTCCACAAGAAATCAAAGACATCACCAATCCCTATACATATAATCGCAAGTTATCCGAACACTATCTCAGTACGGATTACCTTCCCCATTAATAATAGAAATAATAATAATAATAATAATAATAATAATAATAATAATAATAATAATAATAATAATAATAATAACAAAACCCTAGTATAACTGCCAGGCCCCTTTTGGTAGACCAGTATATTCCACATAGCTGAAAGTGTCAGACCATTATCTAATATTACTGAGTCGTGTAGTATTAATGTTCGCATTTTGCCCATGCCTTTATAATGCATATCTTTTATATTGATGCTGTTCTCTGTTAGCCTTGAATGATATATGCATGAAATAATGTATGAAAGAGAGTGATAGAAGGGCAGAATTTTAGACGGGCCTGCGTGCCCAACTCTTAACCCTTTGAAAATAAATTTCGTTCGTTCGTTCGTTCGTTCTTGCCTTATCAGTCCGCATGCTCACACGGCTAGCCTCACTTCTTGCTTGATCAATAAACCTTGTCTATGTCTTCCCTTACCACAAGGGTTTATGTAGCAGACATAACCAGGGCACTGATAGTTATTAACATTAAGTTCCTAACGGAAGACGACACTGAAGTCTTAAATCAACTTCTCCAGTACCTGCCCTCTCTGCCTGGCACTACGGCAGTTCAAGTAGCCTACAGTAACACGTTTCAGTGCCATACGCTCTATTTTGCTTCTGAATCTTCTGATCCCCGCTCTCCTGTTTCTCTGCATCCTTCTCTCACCATTCACTCTTCTTTTCCTATTCACTCTCTCTTCGCTGACTATTGTAGATGACATAGAGCACAGAACACGCACTCCCTAGCGATGGCGTTGATTTTTATGTATTGGTTACATATAAGTACTGTACGAAATACACTGTCGCCCTAGTAGAGCCTGCCTGCTAGGGAATAGGCCCGGAACGTCCAGGATTGGTAACTATTAGCAGATACCCTGCACTCTCGTAGAGTTGCTCTACGCAAACGTTCATGGACCTCGGAGTGTGTATTATTACCCCGAGACCTGCAATATTGTCTGTGCAATTCAATGTGTATACAAGCAATACTGCAAGCATTGAAACACCAGGTTTAGGAATGATGCTGACATTTTCACATGATGTTCTTGCGTATAGGAAGGGGAGAGACAGGAAATAAATAACGCAAGAGTTACAGGAGACAGTAAACAAATTGATCGACTGGTGTACAGAGATGAGTAGTTTCATTAACCCAGATAAGACGTCTGTGTTATTGTGCTCTCTGGATAATATGATTGCCAAGGCTGACGACCTAAGTCTTACAACAAATAGCAGCAATGTTAATAGAGAGAGTAAACAGAAGTACCTGGGAATCACCTTCGATAGAAGTCTGTCATCTAAGGATTACTTGAAAGGAGCGGTTACGGGATCTAAGAAGGAACTCTGTGTGCTGAAGATCATTGCAGCAATGGACATGGGGCAAATAATGTTGTTTATAATCTATCAATATTTGATTCTTTCAGTAACCGAATATGGATTGCGACTGCTCACAGTATAGGTGTACAGACAACAAGCTAGAGGAACTAGCAGACATGTACAACAACAGTATAGGGAGTGCTAGCATCAAGGAGGAGTGGTTACACAGCTATCTGATTCCCTTGCCGAAACCTGGCAAAGACCACACAAAACTTCAGGGATATCGAGTTATAACCATGCAGAATACAATAGGCAAGCTGCTGGAGACGTTAATTGCCAGGAAAATATCAAGCCAGCTAGAGGGGCAAGGTGTTTTCCCACCTATCCTGGGTGGGTACCGTCCAAAAAGAGAAACCTGGACCATTGCAGCACTTTTTGCCCATGATGTCTTTGAAGGTTCCCACTCAGGCATTGAAACCTTTGCTGCAGCGATTAATCTTGAGGACGCGTATAACAGAGTACCAATGGATTTTATAATGCTTCAGCTACTTGAACTCAAAATAAGTCCATTCCTCCTTAGTTGGATCGCTGCAGCCCTCTTCCAACGGTAAGTAGTTTTTAGATGTGGCAGTTGGACTTCGGAACCAACAACAATATATCCTGGCCTACCACAGGGATCACCATTATCCCCGGTACTGTTCAATGCCTACACTGTGAGAATCACCAATGAGCAGATCACTGGACCTGGTAGGACATTGTCATACCCCGACGATGTTTTAGTGTAACGTCAGGGTAAGGATAGAGAGCAGGTTGCTGTGGAACTACAAACCGAACTCAATCGCATAAGTACTTGGTGTGTGGAGGCTGGGGCAATGGTCAACCCAACAAAGGCAACAGTGACTTGGTTCTCGTTGAATAATCATATTGTCAACACTCCAACACCAACTGTAAATCTGTGTTCAGAGACGGTGGAAAGAACGCAGGCAATGAATTACCTGGGGATACGGTTTGATCGAAGCATTGCTTATAATGAGCACATAGACTAGGCGATAACAAAGGCCAAGCGGGGGTTGGCTGCGATGCGGGTGATGACGGCAGCAAACTGTGAGCAGCGCCATCTATGTCTTCTAGGGGTTGGTCATGTCTGTTTTTGAGTATGCGATGGCAATCCTGACTCTCAGCCGTAAGCAGATAGAAATGATGGAAAGTATACATAATGAAGCTATACGTATTATTCTTGGATGTACAAGAGATACAGCATGTCAGGCGATTCGCTACCTTCTTGATTTTCCAACCATTGAAGACTGAATACAAATCTGCAGAGCTCGCGCCTACCTCAGAGTTAACGCAAACACACAACATCCACTGCATAGTGAAATTATGAAGGTGAAGGGCAGCAGGTTAAAAGAGGACGGTCGTGGATGGGTCAAGCCGAAGACATTCTTCAACAGGTGTGTTCACTTGAGGACTTAGAACCTGGCGAGGAGTGGGTACAAGTGCCAACAGACTTCTGCACATCCTTTTCAGTTTGCATCCAACTAGATAGGAAATGCAAACAAGAAAATCCGGCTGCTGTTGAGGCTGAAGTACAAGCGTTGATTTTCGAGAATTCGCTAGACGGTGATGCTGTCATTTACACAGATGGGTCGGTCGTCCGACATGTGAGAAGCTCATGGGCCTTTACGGCTCAGGCCGGAGGGAGAATTGTGAAGGAGGACTCTGGTGCTTTTGCTGAGACCACAAGTAGCCTGACTATGGAAGTCATGGCAGTAAGTAAAGCAATAACATGGCTCGAGACACAGACATTCACTAGGGCGTGTTTCCTTGGCGACTCAATGAACATGCTCAAGAGGATAGAGATGGGGGGGGGGGGATCCGAAGAGAATGGTTGCTGTCTTTGGGGCGGTCTCGGCTGGCAAAGATTAGTTTCATCTTTATGCCAGGGCATGCGGGAGTACAAGGAAATGAGCGGGCTGACAAGCTCGCAGGGGAGGCTACTGTGGAGGGCGGACGCGCCATGGACCAGGATGACATTCTGAATGCTCTACGAGAAGTAAGACTTTTGCGAGAATTGAGTGATGACTGTGAATCTACAACCATGGACAGACTGCGAGAACAGCAAATTAAAAGAGGGGTGGCCAAACAAGAACACTACGCAGGAAGCCAAAGAAGACTGATACACCAACACAGAACTGGTGTCACCAGCCGCTACACGCTGCGGGATTTGCTGAGAAGCGGATCCGAGCACTTATGGACTGAATGGTTCGATGTGCATTGAGGATGATCTGTCGACTAACTAACTAACTAACTAACTAACTAACTAACTAACTAACTAACTAACTAACTAACTAACTAACTAACTGCTCACAGTATCAAAGAGTCGGCTTACAGAGCGCATACAGAATGAAGCTATGCAGGTTATACTGGGATGGACAAGGGACATGGCAGTAGTGTGTATGCGATACGTCCTAGCCTTACTCACGATTGCAGACAGGCTCAAGGTGGTGCATGCTAAATCATATCTCCGAGTGGCTGCAGACACAGAACACACTCTGCATGAAGCCCTGGACACATTTAAGGCCCACATGCTGATCAGAGGAAAATCATGAATTGCTCAGCCAGAGGACACAATCAGAGCAGTGTGGGTGCTTGAAAACACTGGGATAGGAGAGGAGTGGGTCATAATTCTAGCGGAAAAGGCAGACCTGTGCAGAGTCATAATAACATTGGGTCGAGACTGCAGGGATTTGCCGGCAGGTTGCACAGAATGAAGGGTGCAACAACTGATCCACAACAATTCGAGACCAGATGATCCGATCATCTACACGGATGGTGCTGTGCTAAGAGGTAAAACACATGCCTTTGGGTTCGTTGCGATGGTTTGTGGACGGTGTTAGGTGCAGGAGAGCCTGGTATGTGATACCACACCTTTTAGTCTGAGAATGGAGATTGAGGAAGTCACCGTGGCGATCAGCTAGCTAGAGGACACATAGCATACGCCTGTCGTGATTGTAACAGACTCACAAAGAATGATGAAAAAGATGCAGACAGGCATGCTTCGGGCAAAGTTTCAGGCTAAATTCAACAATACAGAGAGCATCTGTTGGATATTTTTTAATGCATGACATTTTAGTGTCGTGGGAAACGGGCAGGCGGAATGATTGGCTTGGCCTTCCCCCTTAATGGGGTATTAGGGCATGATAAGGCAGATGTGAGCGGAACCCTTTGGAATCATGCTTATTGTGCAGAAGAACGAGTAAATCATCACGGTGTGGAGAGAGGGTGCTGCAGGGAGTGAACCAAGGATCCGGCCGACACTCACAACTCCGAGGAAAGGCCAGAAGGAGATATAATCACCCTGCAACTGATACATTAGTACTGGACCTCTTCGCTGGCTACTGCAGATGAGGACTGAACACGCATGGGGATGTCTCGAGTGCTGTGATGTTGGTTCTTGACTATACATTCTTCCTACAAGTTTTCATGTCCTGATATGTTTGTATTTATTTGACTGTTTTCTAGATATCTCTCCTGACACATACTTCTTGATTATGTTTGTGTATAGAAGTCATAATCCCGAAATAAATAATATTTAAAACCGATTCTGGGTCTGAATTATGCTTCGGCTTACGGGACTTCTTGAAATTGGGGTTCAAGTCGCGTTAGCGGCTCATTGAGTGCCAATTCAAGTGTGAAGTGTGTTTCAGTGTTAGACTGTTATTGTGGCCGATACAGGAGAGAGAGAGAGAGAGAGAGAGAGAGAGAGAGAGAGAGAGAGAGAGAGAGAGAGAGAGAGAGAGAGAGAGAGAGAGATTATTCAGTATCCACTGCAGCGTGGGTTTCTAGAAGGAGCCAGTTATAGAGGAGAGGATAGAGTCATTTATAGAGTAGAGGAGATAGTGTAGGGTCGTGGTCTGCCCTTGTGTTGCGGTCGATAGAGGAGTTTGGTGGTGGTTGGCTTACAACGGACAGCGAGAGGGGAAATGAAACAATCCGGGGGTGTATGAGAGAAAAAAGAGGAGGAAATGGAGTAGGACGAGAGGGAGTAGTTAATACAGTAGCAGCAACATCAGTAGCAGCAGTAGTAGTTGTAGTAGTTGTAGTAGTGGTGGTGGTGGTGGTGCTGATGATGGTGGTGGTGCTAATGGTATTGGCAGTATTAATAATAGTCCTTGTAGCAGCAGCAGTAGCAGCAGCAACGCAGCAGCAACAGCAGCAACAGCAGCAGCAACAGCAGAAGAAGAAGAAGAAGAAGAAGAAGAAGAAGAAGAAGAAGAAGAAGAAGAAGAAGAAGAAGAAGAAGAAGAAAAAGAAAAAGAAGAAGAAGAAGTAGAAGAAGACTATATGGTTTATATCTAATCATTGGTTTATTGCTGTTAAACCAGTGATCAAATATAAAGCCACTCCCATACCTGCTCCATCTGTAAAAGAATCATTGCCCCGGTACACCAAATCAAATTGCGTTTAAAAACTCTAGTGTGAGTGCCAAGTAACTTAAGCTGACTGAACGGAAAGACACTCGGCAAATCGAGTAAATTGAAAAGACAGTTAACCAGTCTTCAGGAATCCTTGTGCAGTCGAAAGGCATAAAATGGTGTCATTGTCGATTTCTCAACATCTAACAAAAATACGACCATAGCGTGAACAAACAAAAAGCGTTTTGTATACAGTGTTCCACGAGCAATAAACGAGTGCTCAAGTATTGTGAGATGTTAGCAATTAGGCGGTTCCGGCAGGTATTATGCAAACAGAAAGAGTTCGTTGTAAATTTTAATTAACAGATATTCCACATTAGAACTATACCTGTGATTATGTGTTTTAACAGTTTCTGCTTAAATAATATTCGTTTATTCAACTTTATATGATATGTAAATAACTATGCAGTATGCACCCGATGAGATGCAGCGAAATAAGACAGGCAATAAATCGTGCAACATATTGTTTGAGGCTTCTGTGTTTGAATAGCCTGGGTATATAGAAACGTCTCAGATTATTGGCAACGGGCAGTGATAGTTTCCATGTGGGAAAATAAAAATACTATGATGGAGGGATGTATCACTCTTGAGTCATATAGGGACCATGAGCGCAAAACTGCTGGAACAAAGAGCTAGGTCCAGAGTCGAACAACAGTTAAGCAAAGTACAATATGAATTCAGAAAAATTCAAAAGTTGCACTATAATCACTAAGACAATTATGTGGGAAAAAAGAATCATCGCATACAGTGACCAGCATAATATTTTGTTTGTAGACCCGGAAAAGGATTTCAACAGAGTAGATACGAGGGCGAGTCAATAAGTAAGTCATACAGTTCTGTGAGATGGCAGGTAAATGTAGTTGGTGTTTTCTACAGGTGTCATTAGGTGACAGCAACATTGAACTTTGGATGTCAAAGATACAGCAAACACACGAAACTAAAATTCTTCAACTCTTGTGTGATTCCAGTGCTAACTTATGGATGTGAGAGTTGGAAATCAACGGTAGATTTAGATAAGAAACTAGACAATTTTGAGAACACATGTCTTAGAAGAATTCTAAACCTCTACTGGACAGATTTCAGAACCAATACGCAAATAAGACACGGGACTAAGTAAGATATTGTTTCCAACTTTATAATTCAAACGCCGTTTGAATTACATCGGCCATGCACTCAGAATAGACAAGACAAGAATCCCCTACCAAGCCCACATATGGTCATCAGTAGGGAAAAGAAAACGGGGAAGACCAAGAAAGACCCTGAGTAGAACCATCATCAGAGAAGGCTCATTCAATGGCCAAGTAAACATCCAGGATCTACAACAGGTAGCAGCGAACCACCAAACATGGGAAGCCATGACTTCTGCCCTATGCGCCGCCTTGGGCTCAAGAGGAAAGACTAACATCGAACTTTATATTCAAGTTCTTCAGGTGGCACTAGGTGTCTCATGCGCATGCGCAGCGCATAAATAAAATGGCGACTGTACTTACGGAGTGTAAAACCAAAGAGCAACGTGCTGTTGTGCGGTTTTTTTTTTTTTTTGGGGGGGGGGGGGGGGAACAAAAGGACTGCCTGCAAAGGCCATTCATAAGGAAATGCTTCCTGTTTATGCTGACAAATGTTTGTCCCTTATTAAAGCGGTGCAGAGCTGGGTAGAAAACATCCTTCTTCGCCCTGTGTCAAAAAATTCAGCGGGAAGGTTATACTGACAGTGTTCTGGGATTGTGAAGGAGTGCTTTTAACCAATTTCAAGAAGAAAGGTGACAATGTGAATTCTGAATCGTACTGTGAAGTTCTGTCGATGCTTTATGGTGCACGTCGAAGAAAACGTCCAGGACTGCTGAATAGAGGAGTGTTGCTTCTTCATGACAATGCCAGACCACAAACGGCTAGATTATCTTTTTTTTCTTCAGCGTTCCGAGCCATTGAGGTTCTTTGCTGCAGATACAATCCGCCTCCATTCGTCTCTCTGGTTGACCTTCTCTTGCCAGTCGCTGATTCCAAGTGCTTGTTGGTCTGTATATATATTATATCTCCACCGTCTTCTTGGTCTACCTCGGGGTCTACGGTCATTTATTTTCTGAGTGTAAGCTGCTCGATTATTGCAGGAGAAAATTAACCAACTAAGGTGGGAAGTTCTGGAACATCCACCTTACAGCCCCGACTCAACCCCTAGCGATTTTCACCTTTTTGGTCCACTGAAAACCCACCTTGGCTGGAAACATTTCGCAAATGACACCCAAGTTGAATGTGAAGTGAAAACGTGGTTTAGAAAACAGCGCACGTAGTTCTATGCAACCGGTTTGGAGGACTTATAAAACGATGGGATAAGTGCATCAATATTGGTGGAAATTATGTTGAGAAATAAAGGGACAATGTATGTATAGAAATAAACTGGTCTCAAATTGTTATCATATTTAGTTATTGTTCTACAGCCATGTGTGACTTACTTATTGACTTCACCTCGTGGATATAAATTATGAACTGCGAGATGCAGGGGCAATTACTACAAACATCATATCCTTGTACCACTCGAGTCAAACTACAATAATAAAATAATAACACAAGAAGGTATATCATATATGTTCAAAGTCAATACAGGAGTGAGATAGGGTATTCTCTCTCTCTCTCTCTCTCTCTCTCTCTCTCTCTCTCTCTCTCTCTCTCTCTCTCTCTCTCTCTCTCTCTCTCTCTCTCTCTGCCTCTCGCTCCCTTGCTAGTTAATATCGACATAGATAGAATACCCAAAGAAGCAAACCTTGAAAAACGGATTTAGAAAATTTCGAACTCTTAAGACGAAACATCAGATCCACCCGCAATAAATGAGCTGTATGTGCAGATGATCAGTGCCTGTTGTACAGCGACGAGGGTAGACTGCAACATCGTAATAGTAAACTGGGTTTAACGTGCGGAAGATATAATATGAATATAAATAGCACAAAAACTGAAGTAATGCAGGTTAGCGGATTTGCTGGTCCATTAACTGTACTGAAAAATAATACATCTCTGGAATAAGTTAGAGAATTTAAATATTTAGAAAATATGACCTCAGAGGATGGAAGAATACAAAGGGAAATGGAAATGAGATATCAAAAAACAGGTGCTCTTACATATCCACTATTATCCATGTTAAAACATCCAAATATACCTGTGTCCGCAAAACGACAGATACTAAATAGCATATTCACACCAACCCTATACTACCAGTGTCAAACTTTGACATTATCCAAATCACACAAGCAAAATCAACACCTGCGAGATGGGTTGCTTGATAAGAGCTGCAAACTTAACTATCCGAGACTGAGAAAACATGATGTTATCTGACAGACAGTGGGTTGAACACCTTGATCCATATTGGTTAAAAGGTAGAAGATCAAATAATTCGTCCATCTCGTTAGAATGCAACACCACCATTTACCATAGATTAACAATGCATTAAAATGAGAATGTTCAAATGATATGTATATTCAATACTAGTATATGGAGCAGAAGCCTAGACAATGAAAAAGCGATTAGAAAGTCGAATAGAAGCCTTGGTGATGTATAAATGCGATACATCAAAGAAGATCTGATACGAAAGCAGGAGGACTCCCAAGAAGATAATTGACTGACAACATCAAAGACAGGGTGCTGGAACGTCTGCTATTCCTTCCCAAGCGGATTGATGCCAAAAGTGGAAGATGATGATGATGGTAACTAATTCGTACATACTTCATATCGTTATCGCATGAGATCTCGTCTGTCCAAACACACATGGGTCGCCTGTGCGTGTCGTAGGCGTGGACGAAAAAGTTGGGAGTCATTCACACTGCCAGCGAGCCAACGATGTAATACTAGTTCCCTCCCCTTCCTCCCCTTGTGGTGTTTGTCAACATCACCTGGTCTGTTGATGATTACTTTCTAGAAGGATTCAGAAATTCAGGTTTACATAAACCATTCGGATGATCCTCCTTTCAAGACATCATGTTTACATAAACGAGTTGGATAATCTTCCTTTCAGAACACCATATTTACATAAACGATTTGGATAATCTTCCTTTCAGAACAACAGATTTACACTAACAGTTAGGATAATCGCACTTTCAGATTCAGGTGTGTTCTTTCAGAAGGGAGAGGTTGTTTTTCAAGTTAACTATATTTATTCTTACAGTAGCGCAGTGGCTAGAACGCGTGCAAGCCGACCTTATGGTCATGTGTTTGAATCCCCATTTCAGGTTTTCTATTTTTCAATCAATCAATAAAGTACCGTCTCCACAAGAAAGGTTGGCTGCAATGGATATCCAACACTGTCTGTATTTCGACTTGATTGTACATTCTGTCAGACGCCCAACTCTTGCTAATTGTGTCGCTGTCTACCTCTTGCTCATTTGCCTTCAACCTTACCCTCCAGTATGGTTTTTATAAGAGTGTTATGTCTCTTAACGTGACCGAAATATTTAACGTGCCTCTTTTTTAAAATTTCTTTCAGCAACTCTCTTTACATTCACAGTTTTCATATACAAATTGTAATCGATTGCTTTTGTTTCTATGAAATACGAGACATTCTTCTGTAAATCCACATTTCCGTGGTCTCTATTCGACTTTCTAATTGCCTTTTCAATGTGGCTTCTGTACCACTGAGTAGTGCTGCTTATACATAACATTTGAGCGTTCTCATTTTTAATGCGTTAATCTCTCTACATGTTAATGCGTTGTTAATCTCTCTACAGTTAATACGTTGGTAATCTCTCTACATGTTAATACTGATTTCTGTTTGTAAATTGGCCTATTATTTCAGGTCGATCCATCCTGAAAGAGTAGTAAAGAGCCAATCTACACACCTTGAGGCCTACTACGCATATAGTCAGTAAAGGACACCCTGAAGGCGCATCAGGAAATAGGTGCTAGACCCATATTTGTAATGACCAATAGGCTACTCGTGGATGATGCGAGTGAGTATCACACGAGCCGCCAGTACTTCCCAAGGACATTCTTGTACTTGTGACGACCTGGGAACTCAGATCATCTTCTTCTTCTTTCGTTCGCTTGAAATATGTCTATAAATGCAATGTTGTTTCTTGTATGAATTTAACTGTCTGTTTTAGTTCACACAGCGGTCAATAGAGTTTATCTTCCACTGTCGTCTCTCTAGGCCAGAAGGTTTGCCTAGATATGTTATATTTTGGGCAGTCTTGGAGTATGTGCTCTGCTGTCTGCGACGCCAATCCACATGTGCACATGGCTGTTTCATCAATCTTGAATTTTGTATACATGTGGTTGCGTAATCTATTGTGTCCTGTTCTGAGGCTCAGAATAATGACTTGTTCTGGTCTGTCCATAATGTGGTAGTCATCTTCAGCAGGTTTTGGTGGCTTTCCGACTGATTTGATCATTCTTTTCTTTTGGTGGTATGTAACGGGCACATCAGGCTGTCATTCCTTAGCCAATTGATCAGCTCTGTTGTTTTCGGGTACTCCACAGTGGGATGGTATCCACTGTATGGTGACCTTATGCTGACTGCTAAGTTCAGAAAGTGAACTCATGTCAATTTTGAAAACTCCGAATTCGTCCAGCTGCGGATCTGACCGATGACTTTCTGGTCGGCAGGCGAGTGTCTAGCCTTTACGCTGCCGAGGCTCCCAAGGCATATAGTTCTAGCCTATCGGCACTGGAAAAGAGATGTGGTGAATGCCTTACCAATCGCCTTTACTTCATGACACATTTCCTGGCACCCGCATTAGTCTTGATCCGGGGTCTCCATGGCTAAGTGGTTACACCACCTACCTCACGCCCCGAAGGTGGTGGGTCTGATACCCGGCCTACATCATTCGGTTCGGAGAATAATTTTCTCGGAGACTCCTTGGGCTTGTCGCTGGAGCTATGGAGTGTGTGCTTTGTGCAGCGCTTTAGACAGACCGCCCTAAGGAAATAGACACAGCCATATGGGATAAAACCAGGTGCAATGAAGTCGATCCTCTTGTGTTTTAAACGTCTGGATTCAGCAGGGAGCCCAGGTCAGTTCTAACGACCCGCCTTGATGCCACATGGAATCTATGACTCCCGCAAGCACACCAGCCACTGCGCTACCGCTGCACCAGAGCATTAAACAAATTTAAAAATTGGTGCACGCCCTTTTGCAGAACCCTGCAATCAACCCCAACCCCAGATTCATTTACGAGGAAAGCTAACGTTCAGTAGTCGGCCATTGGTTTCTGAACGAGAAGTCAACGTCCAAATGACCCGTGTAGGGGATGAAACCGGCACCCCGCCATCAGAGCATCGGACGTTTAAGCGCAAGCGTATCAAGTCTCCACAAGGGCACACTAACTTCTTAAAATAAGAAAAGTTCCAGGAAATATCTTGGGCAGTAAAATTGACCGATGTTATATTGACCGTACCATTCTTCGAGTGCATATATGAGTATACAAATATGGGCGTTACATCATATATAGGGTGTATTTTTAATGACTGTGCAGTTTTTGAAAATATTGTCGTTCCAATTTTTGTATTTACTTAATTATGCTGTATGAACTCCACAGAGGGCGAGTACAAAACTTGGAATAGTAATAGTTTCAAAAACTGCACAGTGGTTAAAATACACCCTGTACCTAATACGCATGAAGGTCTTGGAAATCCTTTGGCTATTTTATGACACCATATGCCTTCAAGGAGGCAGCTATCGGAAGGATCCTTCTATACTTGTATAATAGATTACGGGCTAATTTTCACAACTGTCTACGAATTGTCTGGGAGTAAAGAACACGAGGAAGGGAACTAGTTCCCTATATTTATGCATTGCATATGTTCACAACGTTGATTTAACAGTTTTGTTTCTATGTGAATGTAACATGCACAATGGGTAATTGATGTACGAAAGATGAGTGGTTGGAAGAGTAGATTGTAAGTCAACATTTTAGTCCCAACAGACCGGTGTAGGGGTTGAACCCGCTACCTCGGTATCAGCACACATGATGCTTAAGAACGAATTCTCTTATCCATTCGGCCTCGCTGGCCTTATGAGCACTTGTGAATCTAGCCCTCTCTCAATTTGCAGGTGAATTATTTTGACTGTTAACAGATTCGGTGCCAAACAAAAAGTAGGGTTGAACCAAACACAAATTGATGTCACAATTATGACATAAAAGTTGTTAATATGGTAGCAGACATATTGTATTATAACACGTTGACAACAGTTCGCCGATTTATAAATCCTATGCCATAAACCACAGCGTCTATCGCTGCTCCAATTGTGTAAGTACCATCCATCTATCATGTGCCATGCCGGTAAGCGTGGGCGGTCATGTTTTACTATCTCACTCGATCACCAGAGCCGTGGATCAGCTCCGTGTTTCTGTCTCGACCATGCCACAAGGTCAAGCCATCCAGGTACTTGCTTCTAGGTCTTCCCCTTGGTCTGTTCCACTCGATCTGACCAGTTGTCACCAAGTTCTCCAAATCATTTCTTCTCATAACATGCCCAAAAAATTTTGACTGTCTACGTCTAATGTCTCTAATCAGTTTACGATCTTCATTTGTTTCTTGAAGGACTTGTTCATTGGTCTTTCTGGCTGTTCATGGTATTCTTTGCATTTTCCTAAGAAACCACATTTCCACAGCCATCAGATGTTTTTCAGCCTGACTGCTCATTGTCCAAGCATCACATCCATATACAAGTACAGGTTCTACGTAGCATCTCAAACCTCTTTTTCTCGTTTCAATTGACATCTTTTTATTGGTCAGTATGTTTTTCATCTTGCTAAAGGCTACTTTTGCCATGGCGATTCTTGTTCTAATCTCTTCAAGGCATCTCCCATCAGATGTTATTACTGTTCCGAGATAGTTGTACCTATTGACTTGTTGAAGAATATTCCCATTTACTTGTATATTACATTGTGGTATTTCGTTCTTCCTAGTGACGACCATAATGTGTGTCTTTTTGGAAGTACCAATATAACAAACATATCGCCGCGCAACTATAAGCTACTGAACTCGGGTTCTGGTCTTAGTAAATAAGTCTATTTATCACTTTGCTACCGCGGATACACATATACTAGGCAAAAGTTTATTAGGTGGGTGACCATCTTTCCCTAGTCATGACAATCCCTATCCAGACAACGAATTACAGTTTTGAATATCCGTTACCTAATTTGTGATACTTAAATCCTCCAAGAAGACGTCTATCAGAAGAATCCTTCCATCCCTGTAGATTGAATCCACATTATTGTGTTTTTAATCGAAACCAATAATCAATACGCCACCGATTTTCTAATCAAAACCAATAATCAATATGCCACCAATTTTCTAAACAGAGCAGTTTCCCACTATGTGGCGAAGGGATTGCGAATTCAATTTGTAATCCCAGTTACCGCGTTCTAAACACAACTGCGGGCGATTTGGAAGCAGATTGCTTTGCGTTGGCTTCATTACAAAGGTATGAGTGCCAGTCGTTCAGAAAACCATGGCAAACTACTGAGCGTAAACTTGCCGAGAAATCACAAACAGCCAGCAAATCCCGGGATCGACTGCGACATCCTGAAAAGGATTTGCAACTACTTTAATTAACTTTCCCCACGCCTTGATGTACATGATCCAATATGTTAAAAAATAACCAAAAAAAAAACAAACTCACAACATTCCATCTCGTTCAACCTGCTTCTTCAGCCTTTGGTATAACTGAAGTAGTTCATAGCGCGTGGTTTGCTCTTGTCGTGGTCCTTAGCGCCTTACACAATTTCCATTGATGCATGCCTGGCAGGTTCCGCTTTGCATTAGCCCCTCATGTCTTCTTTCTCTGACGATATCTTCGATGCTTGGTATATGATGCTAGTAACACACGCATGCATGCACACACACACACACACACACACACACACACACACACACACACACACACACACACACATTTATATATATATATATATATATATATATATATATATATATATATATATATATATACACACACACACTAGCTGACCCGGCCCGGCTTCGCCCAGTCCCTGGAGGGGATCTATCTATCTATCTATCTATCAGTCTGTCTGTCTGTCTGCTTGTTTGTCTGTCTGTCTGGCTGACCCGCCCCGGCTTCACCCAGTCCCTGGTGGAGAGCATCTCATTTAATTCATATAAGTAGTCATATAAGCTCCCGTTCCGACTATCTGTCTGTCTGTCTGTCTGTCTGTCTGACCCGGCCCGGCTTCACACAGTCCCTGGTGAGGAGCATCTCATTTAATTCATATACGTAGTCATATATGCTCCCGTTCCCGACTATCTGTCTGTCTGTCTATCTATCTGACCCGGCGTGGCTTCGCCCAGCTCCTGGCGGGGAGCGTCTCATTAAATTCACACAGTAACTTAAAAGAATGTCCTTCCACACACCATCCATTATTTTTAATGAAAACTGTTTCTAATCACCTACATGACTGTAGATAACTTCTTTAAGCATAAAAAGATGAGTTACAATGTTATGCATTATGCATTATTTTTATGAAAACTTTGAAAATGCCTTAAAGATTATATCATTATTTATTATAACTCATATGCCTGAAAATAACTATAGACAAAGAGTTTATAAATCTTTGAAAGCGATGCAACAATATGACTATAAAGTATATAGAAATGTTATTAAAAGTTTTGCCCATTGAAAAAACTTTTCTAGAGTTAAGTCCCCTTGCTATATAGAAATATACAATGAAAAATGAAATATTACATTTTAGTAAGTAAGTAGCCGAAAAAAAACTAAAAAAACTATGACAGTAAGTTGCACAGGAATGAAAGGAAAACGTGTAGAAAATTTCATCTCTATCGGATGGACCGTTCGCGAACGCATAATGGACGGACGGAAATACATACATTGTGTTTTATATATATATAGATACTAGCTGACCCGGCTCGGCTTCGCCCAGACCCTGGTGGAGAGCATCTAATTTAATTCATATAAGTAGTCATATAAGCTCCCGTTCCCGTTCCCGACTATCTATCTATCTATCTATCTGTCTGTTTGTCTGTCTGTCTGTCTGTCTGTCTGTCTGTCTGTCTTCTGTCTGTCTGTTTGTCTATCTATCTGTCTGTCTGTCTGACCCGGCCGGCTTCGCCCAGCCCAACCCTGATAGCCACGCTGGGAATCAAGGGTCGTGAGGTGAGTTGATTTCCTTTCTTTTGTGTCATTGTATTATAGCCATTTGCGATTATTGTCGTTGTGTAATCAAGTTTGAGTTCGTTGCATGTCCTTTACAGGTGTCGCATTCAACTCCATAATTTATTAACCGTTTGTGATTTTTAAAAGCGATTTTATATTCAGTAGTTTTCCAGTCCTCTAAAATACTGGAGACGTTTGACCACTATAGACCAGATCATAACTTTAGAAAGGGAAGATCCCAACTGCACCTCCCGGTTGTAGAGGATGGGAAACACACCACCGTGTGGCTAATGCAGCCCTGGGGACCAAGTATCCACCGGAATAAGTGGACAACTCTGCAGCTGAGCAGAGCAGGGCACTTACTTGCCCTGACAGCTGGAAATAGCTGCCATAGGCAGAGGTAAAAGTTCCCCATGAGGATGTGGAAGGAAAGGGGAAACCACCACATTATTGTATCAAGATTTCATGAATAAAACAAATTAGGTAGAACTGAAAGAGGCCAATGAAACTAGAACATTATACAGTATACACCAATAAAAAAGAGACAATGGGCTTTCTTTGGTCATGTGATGAGAATAGAGGGACTGGAGAACATCGTAATGACTGGGAAGATCGAGTGGAAGAGAGGCAGAAGCCGACCAAGAGAAATTACACTGGATGGATTGAGACGGTGGCATGGAGAATATTAGCAGCAGAGTTGATCCAGAAAACCAAAGACCGAGCTATGTGATTAGACATGAACGCCTACGCCAGCTGGCATGGCATTTGATGATGATGATGAGTTTGTCATAGCTTTATGAACGAAACAGTTTCATACCATTGTGAAAATCAACGCAAACAGTTCTGCTCCTAAATTGCATGCAGTTGACTTCGACCAGGTGTATCGGGATTGTGAAACTGCGCAGATTGTGAAACTCCTAAGCCGAAGACGTCGAATGTATAATCGAACTTGCGAGAAATAGAATTCACAACTAAGAAATGATAATGATACAACGGTGAAGACGGGCATGCGCTGTGCCGAGTGGTAGGCTTCCTTTCAACAATAAAAAATAGAGAGCATCGGTTGGATTTCCCCAATACCAATGTCCTTGGCAATCAGTGGAATCCACTGAGAGTTGTGAAGGCATTGTAATTTACGTCCCCAAGTCAAGGAGGAGAAGTAAACATTTTAGTCTAAATGCCCGGTATAGGAGTTGAACCCGCTACCTCGGCATCAGTACACCGGAAGTTTAAGATCTATTCGGCCATGTTGACCTCGTTGTGATATTTATCTCAGCACCAATCGACTGTCGACTGACCTACAAATACATGGGGCTTGCACTATATTCTCAGCAGTCTCAGGAAGAGTGTCCTTTTGTTTCTACTAATCGGCGTTGTTAAAACGCCTCGAAAACAAAACATGCCAATCTTTATCGTCTGGTAAGCGGATGAACTAAACCAAGGTAGGTCAGCATGGCTGAATGGATAAGAACACGTGTTCTTAAACATCCGATATGCTGATGCTGAGGTAAGGAGTTCAACCCATATACCGAAAAGTTGGACTAAACATGTTGACCTGTTGTCCTTGACTCGGGGACGTAAATTACACGTACTTCTGAAGTCGGAGTGGGTTCGCCTGATGGCGAGGGACACTGTTAATAGGGAAAGCTATACATAGGGAATTCATACACAAAATTCAGTCCAGCACTACCAGAAATAGCGTGTATGGACTACGCTTGAGTTCAAAGCGAGTGAGGGGAAAAAATGAAAGAGAACTGGATCCACGTCGATGCTGATCCGCTGGTGCAGCTTGCTGAGATTTGCCATGTATGACCCATGGCAAAGACTCGACACTTGTTAATTGTTATCTATTACCAAAGCTAGTTACCAAACCCAGAGTCTCGTTGCAAATTGACTACTACTCATTCGCATCTTTACGTCTTGACAGATTATAATTTATTCCATTGTGCTCTGAAAAAGGCATAATTACTACAACCTATGGAGGGGATCGGGGATAGAGTTATTTCTCCATAACACAAAGCCTGGGCTGAATTTTAGAGACCTTATGTTGCCCATGCAGCATGACCCCTCACTCGGCCTGCCTAGATTACTCCAGAGAATAGGTAACACCAATACATCTGGAACAAGACAAGCGGCAGAAGCTGTCAGGTAAGCAAAGCAATACTGTAACTGTCCACCTGCCAGAGCTTCTATCGGAGTCCAGTTGCTAACCAAGGCTTAGTGCCTGGTTTGTCCTGCCAGTACCTTAAGTATTTAGGATACATTTTCTAGCACTAGGATAAGTATTGTAGCCTCCCAATTGCCTTCCTACGACCGAAAGTAACTACCACACAGAGCGACGAACTAGCTATTGAAATTGTTACATAATTACACCTTAACAATATAATGTTAGAGATACATTCCAATGTGAATACCAACACCTTGCTATTGCTCTCAAAGATCAACAAAGTTGAATGAAAGAGAAAAACACTAAGTCTATCATTGTACTAAAGCATGCGCGGATAGTGAGAAATCAAAGAGGAGAACAGAATTAACTATGTGGTACTGCCATTATGTCAGAGAGTTTACTAAAGGATTCAATAGCTGGTAATGTCACCATATTAGAGTTAGCTAAAAGATCTATCTGACTGGTAGTGTCATTATATCAGCGAGTTAAATAATTTATCTAACATTCTGACATTGCCATTATATCAAAGTAATAGATCGAACGGCTATAGTATGTCCACATTTGTTTGCCGTCATTCACGATCAATTATTTTGAAAACTGTCTGTTGCATCGTTATGAAATTTTTCCAGCCGTCTTATATTTACCCCCACACAAGGAATATGTCTTTGATAGGTCCAAAAACAACTTAAATCATTGAAAGCGGCGACATTCCTTTGATGTTTTGCTTAACAACTAGTGATTTCTCGCTAAAAAAGTTATGTTTACGGTAATGGGGACCTGCAAATTCAGATGACAAACAAAGGCGTATCCGGATTCGTATGGGAGTGGGTGCAATGAAAGAAGTAGCTTACAATCAACAGAGTCGGCTGCATTGCACCGGGTTTTTATCCCATATGGCTCAGTTTCTTTCCGCAGCGCGGAAAGCGTCGCACAAAGCACGAACTCCGTAGCTCCAGCGACGACCCTCGGGAGTGTCTGAAAAAAAAATGCACTCTTGAAATGAAGGACGCGGCCCGGAATCGAACATACAACCTTAAATCCATCCTTTCTCCAATAGTCCTCTTCCTCTCTCAACACATGGTCCTGACGTTTTTTCCAGTAACTTTTATCAATATTTAATAGCGCGGACAGACAGACAGACAGACAGACAGACAGACAGAAAGGTAGGTAGGTAGGTAGGTAGGTAGGTAGGCAGAAAGGTAGGTGGGTGGGTGGGTGGATGGCTGGCTGGCTGGCTGACTGGGTGGGTGGGTGGGTCGGTCGGTCGGTCGGCCGGCCGGCAGGCAGGCAGGCAGGCAGGTAGGCAGACAGATAGATAGATAGATAGATAGATAGATAGATAAGCAGGCAGGCAGGCAGGCAGGTAGGCAGGCAGGCAGGCAGATAGATAGATAGATAGATAGATAAGCAGGCAGGCAGGCGGGCGGGCAGGCAGGCAGGCAGGTAGGCAGATAGATAGATAGATAGATAGATAGATAGATAGAAAGACAGACAAATAGATAGATAGATAGATAGATAGATTAGATAGATAGATAGATAGATAGATAGATAGATAGATAGATAGATAAGCAGGCAGGCAGGCAGGCGGGCGGGCAGGCAGGCAGGCAGGCAGGAAGGCAGATAGATAGATAGATAGATAGATAGATAGATAGATAGATAGACAGATAGATAGATAGATAGATAGATAGATAGATAGATAGATAGATTAGATTAGATGGATAGATAGATAGATAGATAGATAAGCAGGCAGGCAGGTAGGCGGGCGGGCAGGCAGGCAGGCAGGTAGACAGATAGATAGATAGATAGATTGATAGATAGATAGATAGATAGATAGATAGATAAGCAGGCAGGCAGGCAGTCAGGCACGCATGCAGGCGGGCGGGCAGGCAGGCAGGCAGGCAGGCAGACAGGTAGGCAGATAGATAGATAGATAGATAAGCAGGCAGGCAGGCAGGCGGATGGCAGGCAGGTAGACAGGCAGGTAGGCAGATAGATAGATAGATAGATAGACAGATAGATAGATAGATAGATAGATAGATAGATAGATAGATAGATAAGCAGGCAGGCAGGCAGGCAGGCAGATAGATAGATAGATAGATAGATAGATATATAGATAGATAAGCAGGCAGGCAGGCAGGCAGGCGGGCGGGCAGGCGGGCAGGCAGGAAAGCAGGTAGGCAGTTAGATAGATAGATAGATAGATAGATAAGCAGGGCAGGCAGGCAGGCAGGTGGGCGGGTAGGCAGGCAGGCAGGTAGGCAGATAGATAGATAGATAGATAGATAGATAGATAGATAGGATAGATAGATAGATAGATAGATAGATTAGATTAGATAGATAAATAGATAGATAGATAGATAGATAAGCAGGCAGGCAGGCAGGCAGGCAGGTAGGCAGATAGATAGATATATAGATAGATAGATAAATTGATAGATAGATAGATAGATAGATAGATAGATAAAGCAGGCAGGCAGGCAGTCAGGCACGCAGGCAGGCGGGCGGGCAGGCATGCAGGCAGACAGGCAGGTAGGCAGATAGATAGATAGATAGATAGATAAGCATGCAGGCAGGCAGGCGGGCGGGCAGGCAGGTAGGCAGGCAGGTAGGCAGATAAATAGATAGATAGATAGATAGATAGATAGATAGATAGATAGATAGATAGATAGATAGACAGACAGACAGATAGATAGATAGATAGATAGATAGATAGATAGATAGATAGATAGATAAGCAAGCAGGCAGGCAGGCAGGCAGATAGATAGATAGATAGATAAGCAGGCAGGCAGGCAGGCAGGCAGGCGGGCGGGCGGGCAGGCATGCATGCAGGCAGGCAGGCAGACAGATAGATAGATAGATAGATAGATAGATAGATAGATAGATAGGTAGATAGATAGATAGATAGATAGATAAGCAGGCAGGCAGGCAGGCGAGCGGGCGGGCGGGCAGGCAGGCAGGCGGGCGGGCGGGCGGGAAGGCAGGCAGGCAGGCAGGCAAGTAGGCAGATAGATAGATAGATAGATAGATAGATATATAGATAGATTAGATTAGATAGATAAATTAGATTAGATAGATAGATAGATAGATAGATAGATAGATAAGCAGGCAGGCAGGCAGGCAGGCAGGCTGGTAGACAGACAGATAGATAGATAGATATATAGATAGATAGATAGATTAGATAGATAGAAAGATAGATAGATAAGCAAGCAGGCAGGCAGGCATGTAGGCAGATAGATAGATAGATAGATAGATAGATAGATAGATAGATAGATAGATAGATAGATAGATAGATAGATAGATAGATAGATAGATAGTTAGATAGATTAGATAGATTAGATAGATAGATAGATAGGAATAGATAGATATATAATAGATAGATAATAATAGATAGATAGATAGATAGATAGATAGATAGATAGATAGATAGATAAGCAGGCAGGCAGGCAGGCCAGGCGGTCGGGCGGGCAGGCAGGCAGGCAGGAAGGTAGGCAGACTTATACAGATAGATAGATAGATATATAAATAGATAGATAGATAGATAGATAGATAGATAGATAGATAGATAGATAGATAGATAGATAGATAGATAGATAGATAGATAGATAGATAGATAAGCAGGCAGGCAGACAGGCAGGCGGGCGGCAACAGGCAGGTAGGCAGATAGATAGATAGATAGATAGATAGATAGATAAGCAGGCAGGCAGGCAGGCGGGCGGGTGGGCAGGCAGGCAGGCAGGCAGGTAGGCAGATAGATAGATAGATAGATAGATAGATAGATTAGATAGATAGATAGATAGATAGATAGATAGATAGATAGATAGATAAGCAGGCAGGCAGGCAGGCAGGCGGGCGGGCAGGCAGGCAGGTAGGCAGGCAGGTATGCAGACAGATAGATAGATAGATAGATAGATAGATAGATAGATAGATAGATAGATAGATAGATAGATAGATAGATAGATAGATCCCCGCCGGAAGCCGGGCCTTGTCAGCTAGTTTATTTATATAATCACGTTTCATGAAAGAACCCCCATTTGGAGACACCTCTGAATCTTCGCGCTGTTTGTTTCAAAACGGAAATCACGTGAAAATTTCAAAAAATGCCCGGACGTCTCTTGGTGAAGCTGTAATACTGTTAAAATCATGAACGTAATCTCCATTTCGTAATTAATATACCGCATATAAACTAACTTTGAAATTTGCTGTAAAATCTCCAGAACAAAATTTTTTTTTGCTGGGTGGACATAATGATAAGGTTATATACTAAATCTCATCATTTTCCCTCAGTTGGTTAATGAGATATTGAATTTTATATTGAGGCAACAAAAACACACACTATAGTACTATCATTATATAAGATATATATATATATATATATATATATATATATATATATATATATATATATGAATATATATAATATATATCTATATATATATATATATATATATAGCCGATTGGTACTGTCATTATATCAGATAGTTAACTAATAGGTATAACTGGCTAGCACTGTCATTATATCAGAGAGTTAACAAACAGATCTAACTGGATAGTACTATCATTACATCAGAGGGTTACCAGATAGATCTAACTGGCCAGTACTATCATTATATCAGAGCATTAATTAACAGATCTAATTGACTAGTAATGTCATTATATTAGAGAGTTAACTAACAGATCTAACTGGATAGGACTATCATTATATCACAGTGTTAACTAACAGATCTAACTGGATAATACTATCATAATATCAGAGTGTTAACTAGCAGATCTAACTGGATAGGACTATCATTAATATCAGAGTCTTAACTAATGGATTCACAGGCTGACACAACCTTTTGATTAGAGTTAGCAAATGGATCCAGCCAATATTATGAGCTACGTTAGAGAGTTGGGGAGCCGCATTAGCCTAGTGATTAGATCTTTGTTTCCCACGTTAACCCAGTCTAATTCATCATCATCATCCTGTGCTATGCCGATAAGCGTGGGCGATAATGTTTCGTCATCTCACACGATCACCGGAGTCGTGAATCCGCTATGTGTTCTTGTCTCGACCATATCACATAACCAACCCATTCAGGTATTTACTTTTCTGCCTTCCCCTTGTTCTTTTCCCCTCAATCTTGCCTGTGTCACTAAGTTCTCCAATTTATTTCTTCTGATAACGTGTCCAAAAAAATTGCGACTGTCTAGGTCTAATTTCTCTAATCAGTTTACGGATTTCATTTGTTGCATGCAGAACTTGGTCATTGATTTTTTTGTCTGTTTAGGTACCTGGGAATGTTTTTACGAAGTAAAGCCGACCGGCATGATTCTGACAATAGCGCCTACTTCAGTGCCGTTTGGTCCTTAACACTAAGTCTGGCACCGTACGCCCTAGTGCACTCTAATGCGTATAACGGGATCTCTTACTTTACTTACTTACGTGGATGATGTTTATATCGCATGCCACATTCATATTCAGCTACAGATGTCTTAAAAGCAGACTACCGTGTGCTTATTTGTTAACAATAGTATGAGTGACGGTCATTCAGAGAGCAATGGCAAACTATTGAACGCAAACTTGCATAGTATATCACAAGCAGCCCCCCCCCCCCCCCCCCCGCTAAAAAAAAACTGGTATTGATTGCTATGTTGATTAGTTTAGTTTCGTTTAGTCATTGGATCAGCATCACGGCACACAGGTTTAAGCCCATAAGTGCTCCGTTTTCCTCCTAACTCAAACCTGAGTCTGGAGAAACTAAGCTCATTGCACGAACTCCGTAGCAACGGCGAGGATCCTGAAAAACTTTGGGTAGATTTTTAACTCGAAATTTTGCCCGGGCAGCGCCGTTAGGCTACTCTTTTTCGATTTCCAACTGCCAAGGGATGTTTTACGTGCGCAACAATACACACGGGCGTCCGATCTCACTACCCAGAGACCAGGGGAAATTACTGGACGTCCACGTGGATTTTTTAAATAAATCCCGGTCCTCACCGGGGCATGAACCCGGGACCTCCAGCACTCGAGGCGGACACCATATCTCGAGACCACTCAGAAAAAAAATAAGTAGATTGAAGATGTTTTTTTTTTTTGTTCGCGTATCCTTTACAGGACATCGCTGTCAACATCAGCATGGTTCAGCTAATTGTTGATTTCTTGGCAAGATTACGCTCAGTAGTTTGCCTTTGCTTTCTGAGCGACCGGCTCACATACCCCGTAAGTTACCGACGCGGAGAGAACCGCTACCGATTCTCGCGCACGTCTCGTTACTCACGAGAGTATACGGGATTACGGAGAAAGTCGCGTAATCCCTAGACCAGTGAGATCGGCAGATTGAAGATCAGACCGTAAAAATAAAAATAGGGCAACATACCAGGTATTTGCGTCAAGCAACACCAAACTGACACGATGTTTGTGGCTTTCTCATGGTGAAATTATTATTGGGCGAGGGGGCGGGGTGTCAAGGGCGGATGAGGACATCTACAGATATGTTAGGAGTGCAATGAGGATACTCTGAGTTGACATAACTGAAAGAACGAAAAGTCGAAGTATGCGCTATGTGACTCGAAAAGAAGTGATTAGTATCACAAGAAGTGACAGAGCATGGCGGTGGTGAGATAAAACGAATGTAGAAACCACGACCAGATTAAAAGATGTACAGAGTTTAAACAATAAAACAAACAGTAAAGGACGATTTTAGAGGTCGTTAGATGTATATGACATATGATGTTAACCCTATATGTGGTAATCCGGGTGGCGAAGTGGTTTAGCCGTCCTGTGGGTTCGATTCCGGATTTCGTAATTAGGTTTACGAGCGTAGTTTTCCCGGAGACTCCTGGGGATTGTCCCTAGAGCTATACAGTTGCTGCTTTGTATGACGTTTTCGGCCGGGCGGCCTGCCGAAAAATACCAGGTCATATGGGATAACACCCGGTGCAATGAAGTCGATTCTTGCGCCTTTAAACCCAGAAAAACCTCAAATTGGGGCCAGAGCCCTCGATCTTAAACTTCCGATGTGCTGATGCCGAGGTAGCGGGTTCAACCCCTACACCGGTAAGTTGGAATAAGGTGTTGACTTCTCATCCTTGATTTGTGGGCGTCAATTACAAGTGCCTCAGAAGTCGGAGAGAATTAGCCTGATGGCGAGGGATACTGGTAACAGAAAGCTAATCCAGACGCAAAAATCAGCCCAGTGCACTAGAGTAGTAGTACTAGTAAGAGTATGGACTACGCTGAATTCAAAGCGAGCTATCGCGCGCGCGCGCATGCACACACATATACACACAACTAAATAACCTATATGAATAGACGAACCTGCATTAGGTGGATAACGTAGCTAACATCCCGTAGGCCGACAGTACTGACCAGAACATTTGTTGGTATTTATTTCGGTACTGTTGCCTTAATTCACCCCTAACAAACGGAATCCCAGGGGATGACGTCACATCAAGGGATTCCCTGTGTTGCGCCGCAGCTCGGTGCGCAGTTTTATCGGTGTGCATTGTTGTATGCGGTGCGCCATTCTTGCAGTGGCTAGAATCGAACAATGTCTTCAGCAAGAATGGTGTTGAACACATCGAGACCAGCGCATTTAGTCCGTCGACGCCACATGAATTCGCACATGTAGGACTCTAGTAGCCGGCTTCGTGGCTTAGAGGTTATGACTTCTCTCCGTAATCTCGTATACTCTCGTCGGTGACGTGATGACGGTGAGAATCAGCAGTGGTTCGAATCGCATCGATAACTTAGGGGTATGTGAGCCGGCCGCTCAGAAAGCAATGGCAAACTACTGAGCGTAATCTTGCCAAGAGATCAACATACAGCTGAAAGATGCTGGTGTTGACAGCGATGTCCTGTAAAGGATATGCAAAACAAAACAAAAGGACTCTAGTAGATGCCTGTGTGTTCCATTCTGCCTCTTGTTTCTCTCCTTGGCCGTTCTCCACATTCGCTCGATGCATTGAGTATGTGCATCAGTGGTATCGGTCCTGCCGACATGGTGAATGTTGGCATCTCCATCTGTCCTGACGCTCAGTCAACGATAGCACCATGACATGATTATGAGAACAGTGTCTAGAAGAATGTCAGATGCGCCATGAAGCTGCAGAAAAGCAACGTTACTCTGCTTGTCATGGACAGCTGCTGCCAGTTCCAGAAAACTCATGATGAGACAGACATAGACACCCCCCCCCCCCCACACACACACACACACTCACACAGAAACGGTAACAAATTGTGGGGCAATTGAAAAACACTGACACGCACTGTTCCCGAAAACAGGAGATCACCGTCAGTGCTAAATATAGCTGATGACCCTAAATATAGCTTGTGACGTTTGTTTGGGGTGACTTAAGGCAAAAGTACCTTTATTTCAGACCGGGTTGACCGGTGTGAGACCGACCATATCATCCACCGAGTGTCGGCTGGTCCATAAAAATGGGTGTAGAACCATATACCCAAAGAGCCTATGGTGTGTAAAATAAAGCCTTGTTGCGACATCCTGTTCAACTATTCTGGGTTATAAGTGGGTTATATAGTGAATCCCAATTATAAACAAGAAGAGATAAACGGATATTTAAAAATATGTTCCTAAGCAGTTTCTTGCTATGAGTCTGTGATGTGATAGCGCTATCGCATTTTCAAGGTCTGAAAGAAAGGAAGAGTAGATGGCCAGTCTTTCTCTCATCTTGGCAAGTGACGAGCGCAGACGTCGAACTTCGTCCTACCGTGCTCATGACACTCCCAGTGTAGTTAGTTATCAACTTCGCTAGTGCGCCCGCCAAACGTGGTATACATTAAGATGTACATACTGGCATAAATGCTGTTATGGGAGTCTCTGTGGCGAAGTGGTCAAGCCGTTTTACTCGTGCCCCGAAGGTTGTGGGTTCGATTCCGGCCGCACCCTTCGGTTTACGAGTTAAATGTTTCGGAGACTCCTGTGGGTCGTCGCTAAAAGCTACGGAGTTCGTGCTTTGTGCGACGCTTTCCGTGCTGCGGAAAGAGACCGAGCCATATGGGATAAAACCCGGTGCAATGAAGTCAACCTTGTCGACTTTTAAGCGACTTTTTTCGACTTTATTTATACTGGTACAAATACTGGATCAATTGAAACTAGAAAAAGAGTGTTCAGGTGCTACATAGAACCTGTACTTTTGTATGGATGTGAAGCGTGGACAATGAGCAGACACGCTGAAAAACATCTGATGGCGTTGGAAATGTGGTATCTGAGGAGAATTACAAAGAATACCATGGACTGACAGAAAAACCCAATGAACAAGTCCTTTAAGAAACAGATGAAGATCGTAAACTGATTAGAATCATTAGACGTAGACAGTCACAATTTGTTGGTGCATGTTATGAGAAGAAATCACTTGGAGAACTTGATGACAACTGGCAAGATCGAGGGGAAGACACCAAGGGGAAGCCTGAGAAGTAAATACCTGAATAGCTTGGCCACGTGACAAGGTCGAAACAGGAACACAAAGCTGGTGATTGAGTGAGATGACAAAACATGACCGCTCACGCTTATCGGCTCGGCACATGATGGATGGGTGGATACATACTGGTATAGATACTGGTATACACACAATACACAGATAATGCATACATATACAACTACTATGGAGAAGAAATATATGTTAATGAGGACAAATTAGATGTGGTGGAAAATTTCGAATATCTTGTGTCTTCAATTACCAATGATGGTGACACAATGAAATAAATTAAAGACGAATATTTATTACTCCTCAAAAACTAAAATAAATGAATAAATTGTGGCTTGGGACAGACTGATCTACAAAAATTAGATTTTTAAGAGCATGAATCTTTCTCATTACAACGTGTCCATGTTAGACATGGACACTTACAAAAAAAAAAATAAATAAATAAAAATAAAAAAAAAAATAAACTGCGCATAAATGCCTTTTAATATAATGTTATAGACGGGTTCTAAGAACATCTTGAATACAAAAAAGAACAACTGCACCCATACGACAAGATTTGAATATTGAAGAAGGTTGGCTAGTATAGACGATAAAACAAAGGAAATTGAAATAGTCTGGTTACTTGACTGACACGTCATGAAAGTTTGGAGAGAACAATAATGGAAAAAAGGGGGGGGGGGGGTTGTAATATGCCCGGGAAGAGAGGAAGAATAGGGCCAAAGAGAAGACAGGTGCAGGATGTGGCAGATGATCTCCTGATGGGTGTATCAGATGCGGGACTGCGGGACACCTTGTTTATGACTGAGAAGTTTTCCGGAAAGTTGTTGTGAGATCAAGGATTTGCATAAGACATGCTACTGAGTGAATGAATGTATGGAATTACACAATAATCCATTACGCTCTGTGGACAGTAACAGGACAACAACTATAGAAGTCGATAAAAAAAAAACAGCTTAACAGGACCTGAATATCTGCCGATAGAGAATGAATTGGGTTAGATTAGCACACGAGAATCTGAAGCTGCCGCATTCACGTGGCAGGGGCGACTCCCTGAAGCAACAAATGTATGTAGATTTTCATTGGTGGACAAATGGCTAGAAAAAAATAGTTCAAGTTAATGATAGAACGTATGATAAATGTATTCGAAGCGCTTGCATATATCT
>JACEFZ010028204.1:162500-197500 GCA_014155875.1 Cepaea nemoralis
CGATTCTAGTAGCTCCTCCAAGGTAGGTCCCCGAGGCCTCTCCGTGCCGTCATCAGGGTGCTCATCTCGGTTTTCATCGGATGTCTGGCAAGATATTGGTTTCTCCTTGTCGGTCTCGGGCGTCGTGGTTGGGCTGCTGGCTTTAGCTGGCGGTTCAGACTCGGTCTCTTGGTTTTCATCTTGCGGTTTCTCTGTGGTTTCTTGTCTGGCTTCTGATGGTTTGTTTTGGAAAAGTTCCATTTCAGCTTTCTGTAGTTCTCACTCTGATGTAATGGTTTATAGGATTGCTTCGTTCTCCTTCTTTATTAGTGCCATATGTTCCACTTCTTGCTTGATGTTTTGATGGATCTCCTTATTTCAGCCAGCAGTTTCTCGTTGTCGCTGGTCGTAGTCGGCGTCAGCGGTGCCTTGACTTGCTTCTTCAACTCGACTATCTGTTTTTGCAGTTGATCTCTTTCAACTTGTGATATACCCGTGGCTGTCTCGCACCTCCGCATTGCGTCCTTATATGGTGTCTTTGTGGTGATGGCGAACTTTAATACGTCTCTGTGTTTTTGAAAGTACGGACAGCTTATGTATCTTGCTCCATACTGCCCAGGCAGTTGGCGCACTTTCTTTTGTTGTTGGGTGCTCGGAAGTCTTTGTCTAGCTTGGCCAGCGACACTCCTTGAAAGCGTGGTGATCGGCGTAGTACCGGCGGATTTCCGTCTTACTGCGCCATGCTGCTCTGCTGTGGCCGGCCCTCTGGCATCTGGAACATTGACTGACTCTTGGGATGAATCTCTCTGGCTGTTGTATTTTCTTGTTGATTGATACTGTTGTCGGTATCTTGTTGCCCTCTGTCGTCACCACCGCCAAGATTGTAGGAATCTTGGAGTAGGTGAGGAGCCGCCCCGCCTTCAAGAATCGGATGTGGAGATTCCGTTCTCGAAGCTGCTTCGGGATTTCTTCGTCAGATAGCTCCATTTGGATACGCTTGACAACTCACTTGCTTGTCGGTGAGTTGGTGTTTCCTACTCTGGTGTCTTTCTCCTCCCTCTGCTTCTCAGTAGGTTTGGCTCTTGTTTGTGGTGGGTTGTCGTCGTCCTTCCTCGTGGTAGCTTCGGTAGATGTTCTTGTTGTTTGCTGCAGCTTGCAGGTAGATTATCTACGCTCGTCTTCTTGTCGGCTGCCACGCTGAACATCTTGAATGCCACGTGTCTTTTAGTGTTCTTGCCACGTGCCATTTTCCCCCGTATGAAGCTTCTTGAACTGTTCGGGTGACTTGTCTTGTTAGCGCTGGCAGTTGCGAATGCACGATAAAAATACTGGTGAAAGGTTCGAATCCTGGTCGGTAGCTATAGCTTTCAACTGTTACGTTGTCTGGTTCGTCCTATAATCCCTACTTCTACTTCTATGAGCGCCAAACAATATCTGTGTATTTATTTATGACCTGTGTTAGTCGGCTCAAAGGTCCAAGAAAAGTGCCGTGTATTAATGACGTTTCAAACAATATCTGTGTATTTATTTATGACCTGTGTTAGTCGGCTCAAAGGTCCCAGAACAGTGCCGTGTATTAATGACGTTTCAAACAATATCTGTGCATTTATTTATGACCTGTGTTAGTCGGCTCAAAGGTCCAAGAACAGTGCCGTGTATTAATGACGTTTCAAACAATATCTGTGTATTTATTTATGACCTGTGTTAGTCGGCTCAAAGGTCCCAGAACAGTGCCGTGTATTAATGACGTTTCAAACAATATCTGTGTATTTATTTATGACCTGTGTTAGTCGGCTCAAAGGTCCAAGAACAGTGCCGTGTATTAATGACGTTTCAAACAATATCTGTGTATTTATTTATGACCTATGTTAGTAGGCTCAAAGGTCCAAGAACAGTGCCGTGTATTAATGACGTTTCAAACAATATCTGTGTATTTATTTATGAACTGTGTTAGTCGGCTCAAAGGTCCAAGAACAGTGCCGTGTATTAATGACGTTTCAAACAATGTGATTTTATGGTCACAAGTTTAAGAACGAGCGCTGTTATCCAATCGGTCCGGCTGACCTACCCACATAATTTTATGATTCACAGGTTGTCACGGGAAATATACATGTTCTCACAACGTTTGCTTTCCTTTGTGTGCTGGTGTTGTGCCGTCTGCCCTTAATACTGTTTGCCGTCTGCATGACTAGAGCCAGTCTTGTTCTGACTTCGTTTGAGCGATCTCCATCCATTGTTATTATCTGACTCAGTGCAAAACAACAAGTAGGTTTATACCAAACATGGGACACAATCAATGGAACAATTATTATAATGTAAATGTCCGTTCACTGAGCATTGCTATTGCAGAAGATACCACGAAACAAAACAAATAACCCTAGTATGGCGATATATCGTCCTTCTGTCCAAGTGGGAGGTCACATTTTACGGTATATAGGGTGTATTTTTAATAACTGTGCAGTGTTTGAAAATATTGCCGGTCCAAGTTTTGTATTCACCCGCTGTAAAGTTCATGCAACATAATAGGTAAATACAAAACTTGGACAGCCAATATTTTCAAACACTGCACAGTTATTAAAAATACACCCTGTATTATCCTTAGGCGCTGAATCAGTTAATTATGAAGCGAAGGTTAGTGAAATATTCAATATCGACACTACTGAATTTGATTTATGGTCGATAAGTTGCGAATGATATCATCAGCATGCACCTTTGAAAGTGGTGTAGCGTTGATCTCTCTCCAAAGATCTCGGTCTTTTGTGTGTTGGTTCATTTCTATTGATGGAATTCCTTATGTCATCATCTCGATGTTAGATATTGTGTCTAGATTATACTTTATTTATTCGTTATGGCGACCTGTCCACTATCAGTCGGCTGATCTTCAATTCCGTTCTATTGTACTCTTTCAATCGCGTGGAGATATTTACATCCGCCGAATTGCATTCTTTTATACTGATACTGCAACTCAAACCTGGACTTTATCCAAATAACACTTTCCCAAAACCAACACCTGCGAAGTTAGATGCCCGAGGAGAGCTGCCAACTTAACCATCCGAGACCGAGTAAGAAATGCTCAGACAGACTGTGGGATCAACACATTGTGCCACATTTATTGAAAGACAGAAGATCAAGTGGTTTGGCCATGTCGTTAGAATGCAACATCAGCAACTACCATTACTGGCCTTACATTAAAGATCATCTGCCACGAGACCACGAGTACGCCCAAGAAGAAAATGGATTGACGACATCAGAGACATTGTACAACCACACGGAATGACACTATCCAGTGCAGCCCACCGGGCGCTGGAACGCAAATTATTCCTCCCCACAACGCTTGACGGGCAGAAGTGGAAGATGATGATGATGATGATGATGATGATGATGATGACTGCATCAAGAAAATAAAAAGAATTCTGAAAAACTACATAGAACCTGAACTTTTGAAACATGGACGTTGAGCAGACAAGCTGAAAAATATCTAAAGGCAGTGGAGATGTGCCGGCTTCGTGGCTTAGAGGTTAGCGATTTTTCTCCGTAATCTCGTATACTCTCGTAGGTAACGTGATGACGGTAAGAATCAGCAGTGGTTCGAATCGCATCGGTAACTTACGGGGTATGTGAGCCGGCCGCTCAGAAAGCAATGGCAAACTACTGAGCGTAATCTTGCCAAGAAATCAACATACAGCTGAAAGATGCTGGTGTTGACAGCGATGTCCTGTAGAGGAAATGCGGGAAAAAAAAGTGGAGACGTGGCTTTTGAGGAATTTGTAACGAATACAGTGGACTGACAGAAAAGCCAGTGAGCAAGTCCTACAATAGGCAAGCACAAATTGTAAACTGGATAGAGAAATTAGAAGTAGACAGTCAAACCGTTTTTGGCACATTATGAGAAAAAATAAACTAGAGACATTGACGACAAGTGGCAAGATTGAGGGGAAAGGGACAAGGCCGGGGCAGAAAAATAAATAACTGGATACCTTGACCACATGGAAATGTAGAGACAATAACGCAGAGCTGATCCACGACTCTAGTGATCGAGTAAGATGACCAGACATGACCACCCACGCTTACCGGCATGGCAAATGATGATAATGATGACAGTTACACATCTAGTTCAAACAATAATGGGCTGTGTTACATCCCTTAAGGCAGTGGTTCTCAACCGGTGGGGAATTCCACCCAGGGGAATTTTATGGTTTCCATGGGGGGGGGGGGGGGGGGGGGGGGGGGGGAATTAAAATTATTTCAAGATCGCGTTAACACAAGAACCGATTACTTGATATTGTTTTTCCTTTCATACTTTACTGTTCTGTGCGTCTCACCCTTCTAAAATTCATTTTATAAAGTAGACCCACAAATCACGTTTTATGTGGACGTCTAGTCGTGTTTTAGTATGTGCTATTAAATTTAGCTTCCATTATTACGTATACTGCGTAGGGGGGCGGGGCGGAATTTTTAGGTAGAAAATACGAAAAGGGGGGGGGGGGAATGACGTTCTGAAAATATAGTGAAGGGGGGCACGGGCCAAAAAAGGTTGAGAACCACTGCCTTAAGGCGTACTAGGTATATGGTGCTAGACACAAATCTGTACTCGGTGGATAATGTGGTCGGCATCATGCCGGTCGCCTTTACTATCCAAGACATATGCTGGTACTCATTTTATGCTAGGACGACCTGGGAGTCCAGGTCACTTTCGCAAATTCTAATCCAGGCTGTGCAGAAAGCGCATTAGAAATTACTCGTTGGCCACCCTTCCACAGGATAACCTCTTGGGACTTGTGTTTGTGCATGTCAGTCATTCTGTATCAGTCACATACACTTCTATCATGTCGGTCATTCTGTATCAGTCACATATACTTCTCTCTACTTTGTCTTTCAAATCTGTCAATTATTCTAATTATGTTTCAACTCATATAAACCCATTGATGGAGCCGCACTATCGTAATGGCTAGACGCTCTTCTGCAGATCCGGTGATCATGGGCTTCGAATCCACATCAGGGCAAATCTCTTAAAACCCTAGCCTGGGCTTCCAGGTGAACCTAGCCTTTAATGAGGACCAGGGAAGGTCGTAGGAAGTAAAGGCGGCCGGAACGGCACTAACCACACCATCACCGAGTGACGAATAGTCTTAATTCTATAGGTAAAGCACAATTTGACCAGTGGCCTAAGTAAAAAGATAACGTCACTTACACCCTATTTTCCTACACCGCAAGGTTCAATATGAAGCAATAACGGTTTATACAACCTCTTATTATACATAACATGGTCAGCTGTATACAAACTGTCATCTGTTGTGTATAGTACCTTACGTGGGGGGGGGGGGGGGGGTCTTGAGCCTGAGGAATTAAGGCCGCTTCCTTAATTAAAGCTAGTGCAGTCGCCGCGAACTATGCAGGTTAGGGGTTTTTTGGCCCCCGACAGAAAAAATTCAAACCTTACCGGAGTTCGAACCCCGGTCTCCCAAACTAGAAGCTAGCATTCTAGCCACTAGACCAACCGCTTTGCTTGAAATACACGCACATAATCTGACAGTACCATTGTGATGTCGTTAGATCTATTTAGTGAGTTGAGTTCAAAGCTTCTCTCAGGTCTTAGTCATATATAACTGAGCTAGCGTATGACAGTAGACTGCATGGGGGGCTTCGTGGTCTCGAGGTATGGTGTCCGCCTCGAGTGCTGGAGGTCCCGGGTTCAAGCCCCGGTGAGGACAGGGATTTTTTCACGTGGACTTCTAGTATTAAAATTTCCACTGATCTCTGGGCCCGTGTGTATGACAGTTGAAAATCGAAAAAGAGTAGCCTAACGGCGCTGCCCGGGCAAAATTTACAGTTAAAAATCTACCCAAAGTATTTCAGGATTCTCGCCGGTGCTACGGAGTTCGTGCACTGAGCTGAGTTTCTCCAGACTCAGGTTTGAGTTAGGAGGAGAACGGAGCACTTATGGGTTACACCCGTGTGCCGTGATGTTGATCCATCGACTAAACTAAACTAAACTAATCACAGTAGACGGTTTACTTGCTCTCTGTTGGCACCGGATGTTGCGCGGCGCTCACCAACCCAACAACCCAATGGCGTCGTGCTGGAGGAGCGAAAATGGGAGTGCGCAAGCCTTATCCCATGAGAGGAAATACAACCTACAGACTAAATGTCATGGCGGGGCACACCATAGTGGTCGGCAACTGGCCAGGATCGAAGCTCAGATAGGCGGACAGTAAAAGCATTGCTTTGCAAATCCGGCAGCCTCTGCAGCTTGTCTTGTTCCACATGCATTGGTGTTACATTTCCTCTGGAGTAAACTAGGCAGGCTGAGTGAGGGATCATGCTACATGGGCAATACATGGTCTCTACAATTCAGCCCGGGCTTTGTGCTATGGAGAGGTATAACTCCATCCCTGGTTCTCGCTATGGGTTATATTTATTATGATGTTTTTGGAAGCACAACGTAGCAGACTGTCGTCTGTCAAGACGGCAAGTTGCCAGTGGTAGTTGTGAGTTCAGTCCTCAGTAGTGACATGCTACCCCTTGTGGCTACTGATTTTTGTGTGTGGGTTATCTTTCCCTATTTTGGGTCCCTTTCCACCAGGCGAACCCACTCCGATTTCAGGGGTATTTGTAATTTACGTACTTAAATCAAGGACGAGAAGTCAACATTGTAGTTCAACTGACCTGTCAATGGGGTTTAACCCGCTACCTCGGCATCAACGCACAGGAAGTTTAAGAGCGAGGGCTTTTATCCATTCGGTCATGCTGACCCTTAAAAAGTATTCGTAACCATCTCAAAGAATCGAATTAATGGAATTAATGTGACAGCAATTCACTGCCATGCCCAAGATGTCAGACACACGAGAAAAGAACAGGAGAAAACTATCACATAAAAGGTCATAAATAAACACACAAATACTGTTTGGCACTGGTAGAGGTAGAAGACAGAAGTAGAGATTAGAGGACGCACTAGACAACACACAAAGTGAAAGCCATAGTTACCGACAGGTAACCTGTCACTTCCAAGTGGCGAATCCCGTTCGGTAATTATAACTTTCACTTCTGATGCAGTCATGTGTGTTCTATAATCTCTACTTCTGTCTTCTACTGCTATGAGCGCCAAACATTATTCCTCGTTGATATTTATGTATTATATGAAAGGGCATACCGACTAGCTCAAGATAAACCACATGAGAGAGAGAGAGAGAGAGAGAGAGAGAGAGAGAGAGAGAGAGAGAGAGAGAGAGAGAGAGAGAGAGAGAAAGAGAGAGATTGAGAGAAAATGTGGGACAGAGAGAGAGAGAAAGAGCGAGAGAGAGACACACACACACAGAGAGAGAGAGAGAGAGAGAGAGAGAGAGAGAGAGAGAGAGAGAACGAGAGAAAGAGAGAGAGAGAGAAAATGTGGGACAGAGAGAGACACACACACAGAGAAAGAAAGAGAGAGAGAGAGAGAGAGAGAGAGAGAGAGAGAGAGAGAGAGAGAGAGAGAGAGAGAACATGTTAGAGGAGCACAACGGTATTCACGGGAAATGAAGATCGTATAAAACAATTGGCTGGATGAGTGATTTAGATTGACCCACCAGAGCTCGACACACGGAAGACATACACAATCGAACGTTTTGAAGAAAATCTGCTTCAGCGATCACGAAAACAGACAACAAAACTTCAAGGACATGCATAAAAACAAACTTATCTGCCAATCGTAATATTACATCGGGACACTACACGAACCAGCTAATGCAAACATGGACGGACTACATACCTGCATATCAATCTAATCGTGTAGCACACACACTTAAGAAAGCAATAAAAAGTTACTTGCTTATCCTTTACAGGACGTTACAGTCAACCCCAGCATTTTTTGGCTATTCGCGATTCCTGGGCAAGTTTACGTTCAGTAGTTTGCCATTGCTTTCTGAATAACCAGCACCCATACCATTTTATAAAAGGAAAACCACGCAAGGCGGTCTGCTACCTAATCTCCCGCAGCTGTGTTCCGAACGCGGTATGTGAGATTACAAACTGCATCCGTAAATCCTTCGCCACGGAGGCAGCAATAGCAAGCTAAATAAAGCTTGTCTGATGTCCTTTGCGGGACGTTGCAATCAACCTCAGGTTGATGTTCTAGGCAATTTTACGTTTAGCATTTTGCCATTGCTTTCTGAACGAGAAGTCAACGATTAACCTCAACTTAATGCCGGTGCGCGCTCTAATCCTTTCCTCTATGTCGACGTCTATGCAAACTTTTTTTTGGTTCGCATATCCTTTACAGGACATCGCTGTCAACATCAGCATCTTTCAGCTGATTGTTGATTTCTTGGCAAGATTACGCCCAGTAGTTTGCCATTGCTTTCTGAGCGACCGGCTCACATACCTCGTAAGTTACCGACGCGGAGAGAGCCGCTACCAATTCTCACGCACGTCTTGTTACTCACGACAGTATACTGGATTACGGAGAAATTCGTGTAACGCCTAGACCAGGGAGACCGGCCTATGGCAAACTGCTGAATGTAAAATTGCATAATACATTACAAACAGGTAGAAACTGCTGGGTTTGATTGCTAGTTCTGTAATGGACACGCAACTTACTTGTAATCATACAAGCAAATCAGCTAATGCAGCAAAGAACCCAGGGCTACAACTGTTAGTTCTAAAGCATGGCTACAGTTTGTTTGATCGTGGAAAGAAAGAGCTCTCGTTCATTGCTTACTCGACGTTCCAAGATCCGATAAAGGAAAGTAGTTTAATCAATGGTTGATGACACGAGAAAATTGCCCAACCTTACCTTGCACCTCAAGGGGTGTACACACAATGTTAAGGTCACCTTTTCAGGCTATAAGGCATGTTAGGTATGTGGTAATACTTACAATAATTACAATATGTGGTAATAATTACAATAATTACAATATGTGGTAATAATTACAATAATTACAATATGTGGTAATAATTAAGAATAAGCACATCGTTACTGGTTGTCGCAGACAACTCCAGCGTGTTTTGTTGCTAGCTTTTTGTGATTTCTGGGCAAGTTTACCTTCAGTAGTTTCTCATTGCTTTCTGAACGACCGGCAATCATACCTTTGTATGGAAACCAACGCAAGCCGGTCTGCTGCCAAATCGCCCGCAGCTGTGTTTCGAATGCGGTATGTATAATAACGAACTGCATTCGTAACGCCTTCACCACAGAGCCGGTCTGTGGTAATAATAAACATACATTATCTCAAGGCAGTTTCTTGTTATGGGTCTGTGATGTGCTAGTGCTATACAACATTGTAAGCCTGAAAGCCACGTGGCCAATAGTTCCCTCATTTTGGCAAAGACGAGCCCAGGCGTCAACCCGTATCCGACCGTGCTCCGTGCTTCACAATTTTAGATACATCGGCATTAGATGGATGAGCATGGTCAATACTACATCGACCGCCTTTTTTCGATTCGATATCACCATTACCCCTACCCCGTTCAACTTCAAAGAGAAGTTATAGTTATCCGTTATGTTATCCCCACGGTAACTTCAAATTTACAACGAACTCCTTCTATTTGCACAAAATTGGCTGGAACCACCTAATTGCTAACGCCTCACGAATAAACGTACCTGGCGAGATGCAGCGAAATATGCCATGCTATAAATTGTACAACATAATGTTTGTGGCTTTTGTGTGTGTAAATCGTTGTAGGCCACTTGTACCACTGTACGCCCTTTGTTTCCATACCTTCAACTTTACTCTACAGTATGGTTGCTATAGGAGTGTTACATGGTACAATACTACACTTTATATCATCCGGGGAATTCTTTGTGGCCTATAAGACAGTTCATATATAAACACATGCGTGTATTGTTTGACGCTCAGAGAAGTAGAAGTAGAGTTTAAAGGACACACTAGACAACAAAGAAAGGAAACACTAGACAACAAACAAAGGACACATTAGACAATAAACAAAGGACACACTAGACAACAAACAAAGGACACACTAGACAACAAACAAAGGAGACACCAGACAACAAACAAAGGACACACTAGACAACAAACAAAGGACACACAAGAAAACAAACAAAGAACACACTAGACAACAAACAAAGGACACACTAGACAACAAACAAATTGAAAGTTATAGTCACCGATCGGGAGGCGTTGTCGTCATTTGGAGGTGACATGTTTCAATCCAAATCGGTGACCATAGCTTTTCAATTTTTATGTTGTCTAGTGCGTCCTCTAATCTCTACTTCTACTTCCATGAGCACTGAACAATACTCGTGTAATTTATTTATGAACTAGACTCTAGATCAGTGGTTCTCAACCGGTGGGGAATTTTAGGGTTTCAGGGGGGGGGGGGGGAATTAAGATTATTTGAAGATTGCATTAATACAAGAACAAGTTACTTGATATTGTTTTCCCTCTAAATTTTACGGTTCTGTACTTCTCGCCCGAATGAAATTTCTTTTTGTAAATTAAGTAGACCCGCAAATCACGTTATATGTAGATGTCTAGACGTGTTCTAGTATGTGTTATTAAATTTAGCTTCCATTTTTATGTATGCTGTGTAAAGGTGAGGGGGATTTATAGGGAGGAAATTCGTAAGAGGGGGGGGGGATGACGTTCTGAACATATAGTAAAGGGGGGCATGGGCCAAAAAAGGTTGAGAACCACTGCTAAAGACTTTATAGTCAGACGAAGAGAGGAGTTGTTAAGACCATGTTTCAAATATTTACATCGCCATTATAATTTGTTGGCTTATTTCTCCATATACATTATTTTACAAAGGTTCCAGAAAGTGTGTGAAAATAATAGAGATATAAAATGTTGGCTCTTTTTTCCGTATACATTATGTTTACAAAGGTTCTAGAAATTAAAAAAAAATAGTGCTGCCCGTATGTGAAACTGATAGAATTATAATAGCATGAATGGCTGGAGTGGCATAGTGGTTAGTGCCTTTGCCTGCCCAGACAAGGGCCAGGTTCAATACCCAGCAGTAACACGATTTTTGTTACAACCAGTATAGTTGTGGGATTTAACCGGCCTCATAAATGGCTATCTGACAAGATGTGAAGCCCTGACAATTTACAGCCCGAAGGCAGTTTCTGTTATGGAACTGGCTTTTCCTTTATAGTGGTTAGTTAGTTAGTTAGTTAGTCGCGGTTCCAACTTCACAGCAACGGGTCGTCCACATTATCCTCCGTTATGCCAGTGAATATCACATAAAACGCCCCCCACTGCCCAATGTGAAAAGTGGAAAAGACAGGAGTCTTGACAAACAACAGCCCGCACAGATACACTGTGCATAATGCCGCCGCCAGAATGTCAACACAATAGTCCCCCACGAAACTTCCAGTTCATCTCTGATGGAATCGGCAGTCATTTTCCCATCTGAATGTTTCCTAGATGTTCACCCACACAGTACACGACAATACAGTTCATCGTCGATGGCAGTGGCAGTCAACCAGAAGCCCAGCAGCCACGCATTTCTGCATAAGGCAAAAACCGGTCAACTCTGGGACATAACCAGCTGCCATCGCTCCGAACATGCAGTCACGTTCCAAAAAACCTCGGGCAGATTCAGAAGCATTTCACACGAAACTCACAGCTCACAGTGTCGCGCCACGCACTCACTCAGTAGCAGGGCGACGGAACCATGAAGCCTCCTTAGTCGCCTCTTACGATATGCGTGGTAGGCTGCAGTGTTGCAATTCTTTGCTTCCCTTATAGGCCCCTGCAACACACGGGAGCATATCCTTTATAGTGGTATGACTATGTATGTATGTGGTATGACTATAAATAAATACAGGTATTTTTTGGGGACTATATCGAAAGGAAAAGCGACAAGAAAGGGAACTAGTCACCGAATCTCAGTTGTCGCGACGTAGAATATGTGAGGGGCTAATACTCCACACCACAACGGCATTATCTATATATGATTTTCTTTACTTTTAAAAATACGTTAAAGGGGTATAAAACGATACTCTTAACATTGGAGTTATGTTTGGATTAACCCCCTTACATTATCAACCAGATTGTCCGATAAAGCCATCACAATAGGATATTAAACAAAGCCCATAAGCGCGATATTAGCAATATAAAATCACTTCTTATAATTCACGATGTAAAGCAAAGGCGTACAGCTCAGATTTCACACTAGAGAATGTAACACGGAAAGCTATATACACACTGGAATTCAAATCTGCCTCCAACCCGATAATATATCTAGGCCCTTAAGGAGTTTACTTCTACTGAGCGCCTATCATTTACTTCACATGACTGCAAGAGGCCTTCATTAACTGACATTTCTATGTGTTATTATTCTCTGATTCCCTTACGAGATTTTTAACAAAATGAAATACGATCGACTTACAAAAGCTTTTAACCGCACATTCTTTGCTGCTGAACCAATAATCAGATATAAAACCACCCCGATACATACTACATCTATAAAAGAATCATTGTCTCCGTATACCAAATCAAAGTGCATTTATCAATTCCATTTAATGTGAGTGCCAAGCGTCTTAAATAGGTAAAACGGAAAGACAGTAGCAAATCCAGTAGCCAAACATATTCAAGAGTGGGTGGAAAAAAGAGTTTTCAGTAATCCCCGTGCAGTCGATAGATAATAACACGTCGAATTGGGCCATCACGGAACATTTGCATATTAGCAATCATTGATTTAATAAATAAATCTCATTACATTTACTGAATTCGACGAACAATAATCTATCGTTAAAATATTTCGAAGTATTGTCTATCATGCGATTCCAGCCGTTACAATGTAAACAAAAGGACTTCCAGTGAAGTGTTAGACTTGCGTGGATGTAACGATCTACTAGATTCGTGCAATATCATCGACCATGTACATCATATCTCAGCCAAAGGTTCGGGTCCCATCGATTGACGGACGTCGGTCGCGGCGATTGGGCAATCTTGAACATAGCCTACGATGGGTAGCGTTGTGATGTTCTGTTGTGATAATTTGGTGTGTCCAGTGTGTGCCGCGTGGTTACACACCCGCTTCACACGCGTGATCCGGGACTGTTTCCGGATCCGGTCAGGGATATGCACTACTGACGAGCTCAAATGAGGGCGAAACTCGAGTATAGTGCTTCCATATTGACGTGGATAGGCCTTAGGTTCATAACAGAATGCGATCGGCGTTGCCAGTAGTGGGTTGTGCTCAATATTTAAATTTCAAATCCCGAAACAACCACATAATCAAAAGTATCATTTATTTCTTCACTTCACATGCTTGCTATCTATAACTCTGCAGTGTGGCCCTGAAGAGATGCAGCGAAATATGCCAGTCACGAAATCTACAATATTTTATTTATGGTGTCTGTCTTTAAAACAGAGAGATAGAGGAAGACAGCGTGAGTAGATTCTTGAGTCTTGTGTCATGGCACGGAAGGGAATCAACACATCAACTGATCCATGATCCTCGGGGATCGTAATTTGTGGAGAGGAATTATCGCCCACGCCAGCTGGCAAGGCACTGGATGATAATGGTGATTAAAATCCCGTATGGGACTCGAGTAAAGAATACAGGAAAGTCCTAGAAGGGAATACAGAGGAATGCGAGGACTTGGAGCAAGATAGTTAAGAGTCGATGCTTCAGTGGGAGATTTACAAACATTCAAAATCATTAGCCTGCTATTGGTCTGAGATGTGCTAGAACCATGACATTCTGTAGGCTGGAGTGAGAAGATGTGGCTCCTGAGATGAATATTGAGAATTCCTGGGACTGCCAGAGTAACTAATAATGATTGTCTAAAAGTGGCTAATGAAACTAGAACTTATATATTACAATAAGAAAGAGACAAACAACTTTCTTTGGTCATGTGATGAGAAAAGAGGAAGTGAAGAACATAGTGACAGCTGGAAACATCAAGGGGAAGAGAGGCAGAGGCAGACCAAAAGAAATGGTGCTGGGTGGACTGCATCGCTGGCACGGAGAATACCATCAGCAGAATTCATTCAGAACACCAACGGTGCCGCGGTGTGTGGGGAGACATGAACGCCTACGACAGCTGGCAGGGCACTTGATGATTATGATGATGATGATGATGATGATGATGATGATGATGATGATGATTGCACAGAGGAATAGGTGACCTGTCTTTGCTTCCCGAAGCGATCAATCGTCCGACTCCGCTCATGACATCGTCAGCGTAACCTAACGGTTATACCAATGCGCCCTATCCATTGCGAGATATCATACAGATAAGGAGATGATAGATGCATACTTGTACTAGACAACTAGACAATTGTAGATAAGTGAGGAGCACTGTGGCTGGACCTTTGATACTATTCCGGAAATAAATGTCTAGACAATGTTCAAATATTGATGCAAGACGGCTGATGATATTTGGGGTCGTTGTCTGGTTTGTATCTTCTTGTAGCTGTGTCTCTGGATCTTGGTCGCCGTTTTGTTCCCTTACTTTAGCGGAAGAACAACAAACCCTAGCTTATATGCTGTTATATCCCGTGGACAAAGTATGTTGTAAAATTCATACAATCATGACAAGGCTGATGTCAGTATCACTCAGCCGCGTGTACTTCCAATGACATTTGCGATGTAGTCAATACGACACCGGCCGCTTTTATTTTCCATGACTTTTCCTGGTACGTATTTAGGCTGGGCCGGGTTGGGAGCTTAGGTCAATCTAATAAAAATTATCACACATACATATGCAAATGTAAATCGAGTGTACTAATTTTGTTTTCAGCGCTGGTCATTTGTCCTGCGGTCCTCGTACGCTGTAGCTATTGGCTCCATTATTATCGGTAAGTACTGGCAGTATTGTCTATTACTGACGCATAATTAAATCTTTAAAAACTATGTGCAATATGATGATGCAGATATGTGAAGGCAAAACACCCTCCGTAAACACCGCGCATAGCTGATGTAGAATTAACACAGTGACTGCGATTTTATATAGCACCTGATATATACATTTAATGATGGTGAGTGCGTGGATCCTAGATGAGAGGCACATATGGTATACTCGTACAATGGATGCCCGAGGTACAAGAACAAGATGGTATATCCAATGGATGTTCCAGGTACAAGAACAAGATGGTATATCCAATGGATGTTCCAGGTACAAGGACACGATGGTATATACAATGGATATCCCAGGTACAAGAACAAGATGTTAAATACAATGGACGTCCCAGGTACAAACACAAGGTGGTATATACAATTTATGTCCCAGGTACAAGAACAAGATGGTATATACAATGGATGTCCCAGGTACAAGAACAAGATGGTATATACAATGGATGTCCCAGGTACAAAAACAAGATGGTATATACAATGGATGTCCCAGTAACAAAAACAAGATGGTATATACAATGGATGTCCCAGGTACAAGGACACGATGGTATATACAATGGATGTCCCAGGTACAAAAACAAGGTGGTATATACAATTTATGTCCCAGGTACAAGAACAAGATGGTATATACAATGGATGTCCCAGGTACAAGAACAAGATGGTATATACAATGGATGTCCCAGGTACAAAAACAAGATGGTATATACAATGGATGTCCCAGGTACAAGAACAAGATGGTATATACAATGGATGTCCCAGGTACAAGGACACGATGGTATATACAATGGATGTCCCAGGTACAAAAACAAGGTGGTACTATACAATTTATGTCCCAGGTACAAGAACAAGGTGGTATATACAATGGATGTCGCAGGTACAAGAACAAGATGGTATATACTAGTATAATGGATGTCCCAGGTACAAGGACACGATGGTATATACAATGAATGTCAGAGATATGTCACGATGCTGGCCTCGTAAATAAAAAACGTCACTTAGAAAGTCGACAGGGTCGACTTCATTGCACCGGGTTTTTAATCCCATATGGCTCAGTCTCTTTCCGCAGCGCGGTAAGCGTCGCACAAAGCACGAGCTCCGTAGCTCTAGCGACGACAAGGAGTCTCCGAAAATTTTCACTCGTGAACCGAAGGACGCGGCCCGGAATCGAACCCACAACCTTCGGAGCCCGAGTCAAACGGCTTGACCACTTCGCCACGGAGTTGTACACGATTAGACCAGATGTGAAGCATTTTCTACAAGAACTGGAATTACCAATGCCAAACCTAGGCAATGGCAGAAAAAGATACAAGAAATATTACAACAAAGGTAATGAGATTCCCGAGAAGAATACTCAATTTATCAAGAAGAGATAACATCATAAACGAAGAAATGTGGACTATAGTGGGGGGTCGCTAGATTTCATTAGAAAACAACAAGTTAAATTGTTCGGCCGCGTAACTAGGCTAACAACTGATAGTATACCACAATAAGCAATGATGTAGAAATTAAATGGAACCAGAAGAAGAGGACGACCATGTAAACCATAGAGATAGGGAGTATTAGAGTCCAGGGGAATGTCGATATATGAAGTCGATAAACGGGCACTCTGCCGCTGTTTATGTTTAACCTCGACCCCGCAAAGCAAGAGGAACATGATGAGATGAAATGACTGAATGTCACGTGCCGGAAATACGACGTCGCTGAGGATAAAGGGAAACGGAAATAGATCGTGCTTTCAGTAGAGGTAGTAAACCACTGAAACTCTCTCCCGATCTGGGGAGAATATCAATGGTTTACAAGATCTATGTGACTCAGAAGTTACATAGGGGAATGTACGCAGGACTGTTGGAACAAAGAGGTAGACCCAATGACGAACAACAGTTAAGCAAACTACAATTTGATTTCAGGAAAGGTAAAAGTTGCATCGATGCACTATTCACAATAAGACAAATATGTAAAAAAAAAAAAAAAAAACACCCATCGAATTCAGTAACCAGCAGAATATTGTGTTTGTAGATAAGGAAAAGGCTTTCAACAGAGTAGATAGTTAAAATGATGGACCATTCTTGAAAACTACGGGATACAAAGACAACTGCTGGAAACGAAAATAGTTATGCAAGAACACAAGTGGATATGTCAGATATGTTCACAGTCAATACAGGAATGAGACAGGGATGTGTGGTCATCCCCTTGCTATTTGTTATCTACGTGGACAAAATATCCAAGGAAGCAAGCCTTGATTGAACCGATTTATAAAATTTCGATCTCTTTACTTTACACGAAACAACAGATCCACCCGCAATAAAGGAACTTTTTACTTGCAGACGATCTGTACTTCTTTTACGCCGACGAGGGCAGACTGAAAAATCATTGTAATAAGCTATGTTCAAAGTGCAGCAGATAATATATGAGCATAAATACCACCACAACTGAAGTAATGCAAGTTAGCAGATCTCCTGTTCCACTAAATATATTGACAAATAATAAACCCATGAAACAAAGTTAGAACATTTAAATATATAGAAAATACGATCACAGAGGATGGAAGAATACACAGAGAAATCGAAATCAGATGTCAAAAAGCAAGTGCGCTTACATGTCCACTATCATCCATATCGAAACATCCAAATATACATATGCCCGCAAAACGAAAGATAATATATATCATCTTCATGTCAACCCTATGCTACCAATGTCAAACTTGGACATTATGCCAAATCACACAAGCAGAATCAACACCTGCGAGATTATCTGCGTGAGGAGGGCTGCAAACTTAACTATCCGAGACCGAGTAAGAAATTATATTATCAGACAGGCATTGAAATCAATACAATGCGCCACATATACTGAAAGACAGAAGATGAAATGGTTCGGTCATCTCATTATAATACAACACCATCAACTACAAACACTATCCAATGCCACCATCGGGCGCTGGAGCGTCAACTATTCCTTCCCAGAACTATTTACGGCAAACATGGATGGTGATGATGATGATGATGACCTTTTGTCGCTAAAGAGGTAAATATGGTGAATAAAGCATTACACCTTGGAGCTCGGGAAACAGCTAATTAGTTTACGAGCTTATTGGAAATTGATACGTTAATCTGCGGAGACATGGCATATGTGGAGAGAGGACGGTAGATGGATAATTCTGACGAAGTCGAATAAACGAGGAATGCTGCCAACGAAATCATCAAAGAACGGAAGCAGTTTGTTACACAAAACAAAGTAACATACCAAGTCGATAGCTAGCCCTACAATACTGACTGAAAGACCAAAGAGACGGAGAAGAGTTCAAAGTCTGACAGGCTAAAAGACTAGAGTCGGACAGTTGAAACAGTCCCCTGACAGACTGAAAGGCTAGAGTCGGACAGTTCCAACAGTTCCCTGACAGACTGAAAGACAATCGAGACGGAGAGGAGAGTTCAAGAGGTTTAACCAATGGAAACAGCACGCCTGATGATACAGACTGAAAGACTGGCGTGCTTGTACAACGGGGCTATAATTGTTTTAAATCCAATGTTCACATTAAGGGCAAGCAAAAAACGCGGAGTATTAAACGAGCATCTATTACCCAGTTCAAACTTATAACAAAGCACCCCTCGGAGATGGCTCGGGTTTAAATGCCGTGGTGATGTTACTTATAAGATGTATGCTTTTTAACTGGTTTAGTGTCGAAAGGATAATATATCGCCAAATGTACAGAAGGGCAATATATCGCCATAATAGTGTCATTCTGGAGGGGTGTATGCCCAGGAAGAGAGGAAGATGGGTACCAAAGAGAAGATGGGACATCTTTGCTTACGACCGAGAAGTTGTCCGGAAAGTTGTTATGGGAGAGAGGTTCTGCAAAGGAACATGCTACTGAATGAATGAATGAAGGTCATGTAGTTATTTGTTTCGTTTCATGGATTTATACTCAATTTTAGTGCTTAGGGGTTGAAATTTACATTATAATATTTGTTCATTTGATTGTGCAGCAGGTGTGGTCCAAACGCATTTTGTGTTTGGCACTGAATCAGTTGACAAAGTAAGAAAAACGTAAAAGCAACAGAGATGTGATTCCTGTGACCAATGTGGCGAATTTCATGGATTGCCAAAGTAACTAACAACCATTGCCTGAAAGAGGCTAATGAAACTAGAACATAATATACAACAATAACGAAGAAACAAAGAAACAAACAGCTTTATTTGTTCATGTGATGAGTGGGAAGCATTGAAGAATATAATTACAACAGGAACGATCAGTGGGAAAAGAGGCAGAGAGAGAGAGAGAGAGAGAGAGAGAGAGAGAGAGAGAGAGAGAGAGAGAGAGAGAGAGAGAGAGAGAGAGAGATGATGCTGGATGGGCAGAAGCGGTGACAAGACGGAATATCATCAACAGAGTTAATACAGATTACCATAGACCGAGATCTGTGGAGAGACATGAACAGTTAGGCCAGCAAGCAGGGAAACATGATAACTATGCTTTTAAAAATGATATCAACCTGAATGTTAAGAGTTATTTTATAAAACAAGTTACTAGTTAATGTGCACGCTAAAACTATTGATGTATACTTTGTGGGTTATCATTGATGATGAATCGAAGTCACTGCACTCAGGACTAGAGTAACATAGCTCAGCGTCTGCTAGAACAAGTTGATTATTTCTGTTGACGTGTACTTTGGAGCCATTCGTGCTTGCAGTCATTGCCACCTGTTCCATACTCGATTCCCCCACTCTAACAGAGAAATTCAAAAAAAGAAGACTGGCAGAGATGTATCGCCATGAATTCACCCGCCATTTATTACCTGCGGTATATCCAATCCCTTTTTACCCTGTACAGTGAAAATATGTTCAGAAATATAGAAGATATGGGAGGAATCAACATTGGGGGACGGTGCATCAATATATTTAGATATGCAGATGATACAGTCTTGATTGCAGACAATGAACAGGACCTGCAAAATTTATTAGAGGCGGTTGTTGCACATGGTGAACAACTAGGTTTAGATTTGAATTATAAAAAGACACAGATTATTGTCGTCACAAGGAAGAAGGAAGCACCACAATGTAATATACAAATAAATGGGCATATTCTTAAACAAATGAATCGGTACAGTTATCTCAGAACAGTCATTACATCTGATGGGAGATGAGTTGAAGAAATTAGCACAAGAATGCCTTGCGAAGGTAGCCTTTTGCAAGATGAAACACATACTGACCAATAAAAAGATATCAATTGAAACGAGAAAAATAGCGTTGTAAGTGCTACATAGAATCCTGTACTTTTGTATGGATGTGAAGCAGTGAACAATGGACAGACAGAAAGACCAATGAACAAGTGCTTCAAGAAACAAATGAAGATCGTAAACTGATTAGAGACATTATACGTAGACAGTCTACATTCTTTTGGCATGTTATGAGAAGAAATGACTTGGGGAACTTGGTGAGAACTGGCAAGATCGAAGGGAAGAGACCAAGGGGAAGAACGAGAAGTAAATACCTGTATGGCTTGGCCACGTGGCATGGTCGAGACAGAAACACGGAGCTGATCCACGACTCTGGTGATCGAGTGAGATGACAAAACATGACCGCCCACGTTTATCGTCCATTTCACGTGATGGTTGGATGGATCCAATCTCTCTGTGTCCGTCTTCACTGCCTCCAAATGAGAAGATTTCGAAGCCGGAATATCGTAAAAGTCTTCATACAAACTAAGGTAAATTAAAGGACACTTGTGCACGTCTTGATGCATATTTGATATATGGTAGCTCGTCCCTACATGTTTATAGACCACCTGGCACTCGATAGGCGATATGTTTAATATCAGGCCGGCCGCCATTACTATCAGAGAATTCCATGGTACCTGGTTTAGGTCGATCTGGAAGCAGGGGCTACGATTTAGTCTTGAAGCAGTTTCTTGTTATGGGTCTCTGATGTGACAGCGCCATCACATTTTATAAGCCTGAATGTACGTAGGAATAGGTGGCCAATCATTAGCTCACTTTCGCAGGTGATGAGCTGAGGCGTCGAACACGAGCCCGACCGTGCTCAAGATATTATCAGCGTAGTTCGCTGTCGTGTACGCTAACGTGCCTGCTGGAGCCCGGGTTAGTTTTACATAAAAAATCCCGTCTTCGATGGGGATTCGAACAGTGTACCACTGGACCGGCAGGCAAGAGTGCTTGCCACTTCTCTACCAATACAGTGCAAAGCGCTTAAAGCAATTTCGGATATGGCGAATTTCTGATGTGAAGAACAGTATTGTATTTTTTTTTTTTAGCATATCCTTTACAGGACTTAGCTGTCAACACCAGCATCTTTCAGCTGTATGTTGATCTCTTGGCAAGATTACGCTCAGTAGTTTGCCATTGCTTTCTGAGCGGCCGGCTCAGTATCCCGCAAGTCACGAGCGGGGGTCGAACCGCCTCAGCTCTCGCTCCGCTACGAGACTCTGCGTGATAAACGGGATTACAGAGAGAAAGTGTTGTAACCCCACAGCCAGAGAGACCGACAGTATTGCATTGTACGCTGTAAATGCATTACTAAATGCTTGAACTCTTATCAGAGGAAATTCTGATAAGAAGAACTATTTCTTGGGTGCCAGGTGAGTTCGCATTATCAGGTCTGCACTGTAAAAGAAAGGTTTACCATTACATAATGTACTTGAACCTTCAGGAAATGATGAGCATCTATAGTTCAGAACATGCTGAGATTGCCAGGAAACGACAGCACTTTTATGCTAGATTCAAAAGCATCACTCATGAAGGCGTTGATGACAAAGGGGGATACACTGCCAGTATTGAAAGACAGCCCAGTACACGGTAAAACGTCTCCTCGTGTACCTCATCGATTACGCCAGATGGAGTGGAGCATCAAGTATGAAATCGTCGCAGTGAAAAAAAAGTTGAGAGAACTGTTCCCCGTATAGCTAAGCAGCTTGACAAGCACACCCTTCCTCTTCTCGGAAAGACCGGGACACTTATGAGCTAACTACGAGTGCGTTAACGTCCATTATTTTAAAAGTTAGCTGCATGCAATTTAAATGACATCGCAATTAACCTCAGCATTTAATGACTGTTTGTAGTTTTCTTGGCATATTTACGCTCAGTATTTTGTCATCGTTTTCTGAGCGGCCGAGGCTCATGCCATTGTGAAAATCAACGCAAAGAGATCTGCTCCCAAATCACCTGCGGCGGACTTCGAACCCTGTATGTCGAGATTGTAAAGCTGCATTCATTATCGCCAAGGCACAGATGCTCCATTCTTACCACATCAATCATCATAAAGGAGTAAAAAATCAATGAACGGTAAGGTCAGCATGGCTGAATGGATAAGAACCATCCATCCATCATGTGCCATGCCGGAAAGCGTGGGCGGTCATGACTCGCCATTTCACTCGATCACCAGAGTCGTGGATAATCTCAGTGTTCCTGTCCCAACCATGCCATGTGGAGAAGTCATCCAGGTATTTACTTCTCGGTCTTCACCTTGGTCTGTTCCCTTCGATCTTGCCAGTTGTCATCAAGTTCTCCCATTCATTTCTTCTCACGACATGTCCAAAAGATTTTGACTGTCTACGTCTAATTTCTCTAATCAGTTTACGATTTTCATTAGTTTCCCGTAATACTTGGTCATTGGTTTTTCTGTCTGTCCATGGTAATCTTTGCATTCTCCTCAGAAACCACATTTCTACAGCCATCAGATGTTTTTCAGCTTGACTGCTCATTGTCCAAGTTTCACTCCATACAAAAGTACAGGTTCTATGTAGCACCTCAACACTCTTTCTCTTGTTTCAACTGACATCTCTTTATTGGTCAGTATGTTTTGTATCTTGCTAAAGGCTACTTTCGCCATGTCGATTCTTGTTCTAATCTCTTCAAGGCATCTCCCATCAGATGTTATGACTGTTCCGAGATAATTGTACCGATTCACTTGTTGAAGAATATTTCCATTTACTTGTATATTACATTGTGGCACTTTGTTCGTCCTAGTGACGACCATAACCTGTGTATTTTTACAATTCAATTCTAATCCTAGTTGTTCACTGTGTGCAACAGCCGCATCTACTAATTGGTGAGGATCCTGCTCATTAAAAAAAAAAAAGTCGACAGGGTCGACTTTATTGCACCGGATTTTATCCCATGTGGCTCGGTCTCTTTCCGCAGCGCGGAAAGCGACGCACAAAGCACGAACTCCGTAGCTGTAGTGACGGCCCACAGGAGTTTCCGAAACATTTCACTCGTGAACCGAAGGACGCGGTCCGAATCGAATCCACAACCTTCGGAGCACGAGTCAAATGGCTTGACCACTTCGCCAGGATACTCCTCGATCCTGCTCATTGTCTGCAATCAATACTGTGTCATCTGCATATCTAATGTTATTAATGTTTCGTCCATTCCATTTATATCTTCTACATTTCTGAAAATATTTTCACTGTATAGGGAAAAAAGATCTGGAGACATTACACATCCCTGTCTCACACCACTCTTAATAGGCTGATATTGTCCCACTTCATTATCAATCATTAAGGCAGCTTGTTGTTTCCAATATATGTCCAATTCTTTCCCATCAATTTATAGATCTGCAAGCATTTCTACCATGTTGACATGTCTTACTCTGACGAAAGCCTTTGTTTACTTCTATAGAACGTTCAATAACTTATCGCAGCATATACACAGCATTTACTGCACCCTTTCTTTCCACAAACCAAAATTGTTCTTCTCCTATTTCAGGTTGAACGCGTGTTCTTAAACATCCGGTGTGCTGATGCCGAGATGAGGGGACACCTGTACACCGGACAGTTGGACTCAATTGTTGACCTTTCGTCCTTGACTTAGGGACGTAAATTACAAGTCATCTGAAGTCGCTTGATGGCGAGGAACACTGTTAATAGGGAAAGCTAATCCACACACAAAATTCAGCCCAGCACTATTCGAAGTAGTGTGTATGGACTACGCTTGAGTTCAAAGCGAGCGAGCGCAAAAAAAAAATGGTCGGTACCTCTGAAGTCGCCTGATGGCGAGAAACACTGGTAATGGGGAAAGCTAGTCCAGAAGCAAAATTCAGCCAATGCTACTAGAAGTAGTGTGTATGGAGAAAAAATGTTCGAGAAAAGAATACAGAGTTGATCCAGGTCTAGTGATTGTGTGGGGTGGCGAAACATGACAGCCCACGCTTATCGGCATGGTACACGATGATGATGATGATGATGATGATGATGATGATGATGAATCTAAGCTTGGAGCGTTGTTTGTTATACAATGCATTGAAAGACATGAGCTAAATGACTTAGGAGTCTTGTATCTGTAAGCTGACATTTCTTTCCTCTTAAATCTTAGCTTGCTTAGTTGGACATGGATGGCAGACAGGGATGGTCAGAATTCGAACAGGGTACATCTACAGAAGTAATCGACCCTTTGAGGGTTACATAGGGGTCAATGTAGCGCTGGACGGAGCCAATGTCACCTTGGACGGTAAGATGTTTACTTTCTACAGGCATACAATAGTTCATACCTAAACATGCACGTATTGTTTGACGCTCATAGAAACAGAAGAAAGAAGTAGAGACTAGAGGACTCACTAGAATCTAGACAAATAACAAATGAAAGCTATATTTACCAAACCTGTCGCCTCCAAATGAAGATAGCGCTTTGCTGCATGAACAAGTGTACTTCGACGAATGAGCAACTAGGACAGAAGGAAATAAAATGCGCGCCACACAATTCTTTAGAATTCTTATACTATTTTATCATGTGAAGGGCGCCACGCATGGTAACCTGTGTGGTTACAAACGGTGGCATTTTAAGCTATAAGTAGGGAGTCTCCGTGGTGAAGTGGTCAAGCCGTCTGACTCAGGTTCCGAAGGTTCTGGGTTCGATTCCGGGCCGTGTTCTTCGGTTAATGAGTGCATTTTTCGGAGACTCCTGAAGGTCGTCACTGGAGCTACGGAGTTCGTGCTTTGTGCGACGCTTTCGGCAGTTCGCTGTGAATCTGAAAAAAGGAACTCACACAAAAAAAAAACGATGTCATTATGAAAGCATGCCTAACGATGGATTCAGCGAAGATGCCATGGCGTGAGCAAGGAGTCAACGACATACCACATGGTCAATCATTAGAAACAATTAAGATATACATACTGACAGACTAAATCAACACAAAACCTCAAGATATATGGAACTAATAAGAATTAAAAAGGGCCCAGATCACAAATCCTCTTCAAATAGTGTATCCATCAAAGATGCCATCGCAAGAACAAGAATATAAAGACATGTTACATGGCTAATCATTAGACACAAGCAAGCAAATCAAACGTTTAATTGGTTTAGAAATATCATGAATACAAGGCATGGCTCCTAAAAGAAGAGGCAGAGGCAGAGCCAGTCCAACACGACGGTTGTCGCAGGGCGTTAAAGGCATCCTGAGCATGAGCGGTATAAGGCAGGGGAACTGGTGTAGGATCGAAAGTCTTGCCAGAGGGGTGTCATGAAAACCACCTTATGCCTATGACTTCATACATGATGATGATGAGCATGTCTGCTGAAAGATACCAAACACCTGCCATTGTGTCCTTAGTAATATCACGTTAGTTCCGATAACTAATATAGATGTATTAGTCAAAGAGACCATGTTGATTTATAATTACAACACACAGGGTGCATTTTTAATGACTGTGCAGCGTTTGAAAAAATTGCCGGTCCACGTTTTGTATTTACCACTTATGTTGCATGATATTTACAGAGGGTGAATACAAAACTTGGACCGGCAATATTTCCTAACACTGCACTGTCATTAAAAGTACACTCTATAGGTCGAAGGCATACAACAAAGATCACAAAACGCGGTCATCTCATCTTGTTCCTCTTGAACCTTGCGATGTAGAGGTGACGCACAAATTGCGAGAGAGTGCCCGTTTATGACTTCAAGTATCGAGATTCCCCATAGACTCAGTCATCATCATAATGTAACAGATCCTTTACAGAACGTTGCTCTCATCACAACGTGCAGAAAAGACTATCTATCTCTGGTCATTTCTCCCGCCTTATGCACCCTCATGCCCTAGGTCTGCAATGTTCTGTGTCCATCTTCGTGCTGGTCGGCGTCTTCTCACAGGAACCATGCCCTCTATCACTGTTCTCTCCAAGCCTCCGTGACGTTTACTTTTATCAAGTATTTTAGTTTCTGAGATATGATACTATTTATGAGTCCGTTTTCTTCGATATTCAGATCTTGTAGATTTTCCGTGTTTTTCATATTCTTGGTCAATGATATTCTAAGAATATCTTTATAGCATTTGGGCACAAAAGCCACAATTTTCTTCTTTTATGATTATGAAATTGTCTTGACTCACTTCTATAAGTAAAAGTAAAAACATGAAATACTCCCCAGCTCACTTCCTTTTCGGGGTCAACTTGATAGTATTAATCCCTGCGTGGGTCTCATCAGAAAACCCAAATGCTAATCTCCCGAAAGACCAAGGATCTTTAGCTGTGTGGGCTGACATTTGGTTGTCTCAGTTCTTAGAAATGTCAACTGTTCGGGAGCAATTGACCATTTCTGTGTAATACGTATAATCCAATGGAACCAGCCAGTTGTGCGTCTTCTTCTTTAACTGTTATCAATATACTAGAATAGGGGTGTTTAGCTGGCCTTATATCGATGTACACTTATTTCCTTAGTAAAACGTTGATGTCATTTTGAGGCAGTAGGTTCAAATCTCAATGTGACTATTACAGCTTTCATTTTGTTTATTGTCTGGAGTGTTCTGTAATTTCTAATTCTTTCCTCTACTTCTATGACAATACGTTTCCTATATACTAGATTTGCGGTGTTGGCCGTACATCAATGCATATTTATTCCTTCAGCAAGACGATGTCATCATTTGGAAGTGGCGGGTTCAAATCTCAAGTGATTATTACAGCTTTCAATTTGTTTATTGTCGAGTGTGTTCTCTCATCTCAACGTCTTTTCTCAACTTCTAGGATAATATGTCCCTGTTCATGGTGACACATTTGACCTGACCAGTTAAATGTTGATGTAATATTTCCACTGACACCACTATATGTCTGTTGCATTCTAACTGTCCCCCAGAGATGGTTGTTAGAATGGTGTTTTAAGATAATAATTTTCTGTCTCTCTGACGGTACTATCCTTTAGTCCATCTCATTTAGTAAAGCTGTTTTCGTAAATATGTTCTAGTAAGTCTGCTTTAGTAAATCTTACTTAATAAATATCTATTAGTAAATCTCCTTTAGTAAATCTCATGTATTAAATCTGAATTAGAAAATCTGCTTTACTAAATGACCCTCAAGTAAATCTATTGTAAATGTTCAGAAAATCGTTAGAAAATCTTTTTAGTAAATTCTTCTTGTGTAAATCTTCTTCTATTGGATCTCCTTCGAGTAATTCTCCTGTCGTAAATCTTCATAAAATGTTCCCTCTAATACAAGTGTAAATCTCCTTGAGTAAATCAACGTCAGAGTTTAGCAACCGTTATACAGAGCGCCTTTATCCATAATCTCATGCTAGTATAAATCTTGCTCTACGAGATAATAGTCAATTAGACAATTGGCAATATTTCGTCAGCATAGCAGACCATTCATCACACACTGAAAATAGCAACAGAACATCAGAGATGAAAAACAAAAATTGGGGCACATTCATAGCACAAGACTGCAGAAACGTTCTTGACAGACGGGAGAACAATACGGGGATACATGTAAAACTAAAAGCCCAGACCATTGAAAACGCCTTCAAGTATTGGGTTTATCATGCTAGCCCCATATTTGAATAGATCATGCGACACAAGATGAACAATGTTCTCAATATGACGCCGGTCGCCTTTACTCCCCATGACTTTTCCTGGTACTCATTTTAGGCCGGGTGGACCTGGGAGAACAGATCAATTTCATCATCATCAAGTGCCCTGCCAGCTGGCATAGGCGTTCATGTTTCACCACATATAGCGGTCTCGGGTGTTCTGGATCAACTCTGCTGCTGATATTTCTCTATGCCGCCGTTTCAATCCATCCAGCATTATTTCTCTTGGTCGGCCTCTGCCTCTCTTCCCTTCAATCTTTCCAGTCGTCACAATGTTCCCCAATGCCTCTCTTCTCATCACATGACCAAAGAAAGCTGTTGGTCTCGTTCTTATTATTATATAATGTTCTAGTTCCATTAGCCTCTTTCAGACAATCGGTGTTAGTTAGTCTGTTGTTACTCGCAACATTCGTCCCAGGGACCGCATCTCTGTTGCCTCCAAGTTCTTCCTAATTTGTTTATTTACATCTAAAGATTCACTGCCATACAGCAAAACAGGTTCTTTATAGCATTTCAGCACTCTCATTTCTTACATTCAATAATAGTGACTTATTGCACAAGATACTTTTCTGAAATGCAGCTTTTGCTTGCCCTATTCTGCTCTTAATCTCTGTTGTGGAGATCAATTTAATAACAAGAAATGTGCCTTGGGGAGTATGCCAACGTCAACGACCACAAGAAGAGAAGGAGTATGAAGAAGAAGAAGAAGAAGAAGAAGAAGAAGAAGAAGAAGAAGAAGAAGAAGAAGAAGAAGAAGAAGAAGAAGAAGAAGAAGAAGAAGAAGAAGGAGGAGGAGGAGGAGGCGGTGGAGCAGGAGATCAGACGAACAGAACGAAAAACAAATAGAAAGAACAAAAATACAGATTGACATAAACATACAAATTGTAAGTAAATACAGACACAGATAAACACATGTAACGAACTTTTATTCATGACTTGTTTCAATGCCAAACATTCTTATTGTGTTAATGATTCATTACAGGCTATTATGAAGGAGTGGCTGGCCGTGGCTACGTCTACTATTCTGAAAACATTCTGTGGCCAGACTGTAAGTGTACATTGAGTGTTGTCATATAATCTCCGTCTAATAGATCATTGAGAAGAAACATACATTTTAACTTCACAGCAAGCTGGAGAACTCTGAGTGTACAGATCGATTGAAAATCAAATATCCTATATAGCTCAGGAAATTGTCAGTGGTAACTGAAAATAAAAAATTCTCATGTAATTTCAGAGTAGAAGTTTTCCTTGAAAACTGCAGCAGAAATGTTGTTGACCGAGAAAAAATAAAGATAAAGATATGACTGTTATCTCAGATGTGAAGTCAGTCGTTTCAATACTAAAGAGAAAACGCAGGGCCGAACTAGCAGGCCCTAGAACAACACTTCATGAACTATGCCAGAAATTCAAACCGGTTGTAATATAATGGATTCCCTCACATCGCAGAAGAGAAGCTGTCAACAACCTCAGTTCACTGTTATTGTCTTTAGATATGTTCATGCTGACGTTTGAAAGTGTACGAAGAAGAGAAATGTGATTTTAAGTAACTATTGCATTTATAGAGTGGTATTGGAAAACTGTTATAAAAACCATAATTGAGGGTAAGGTTGAAGGCAATGCTAGCAAGAGATAGACAACGATACAAGTAGGCTGATAACATCAGGAGATTGACAAACAGCAGTCTGATTGAATGTACAATCAAGGATAGAGACAGGCAGTGTTGGAGACCCATTGCAGTCAACCTTCATTGTTTAGACGGCAACTGTTTGATTGATTGATTGATGAGAAACATAGTAACGACCGGAAAGATCAGTGTGAGAAGAACTATAGGCTGACCAAGAGAAATGATGATAGACTGACCGAGACGGTGGCATGGAACAATATAATCCAGTTGATCCAGAAAACCAAGAACCGAGATCTGTGAAGAAACATGAGCTCCTACGCACGCAAGTTGACAGAGCACATGATGCTGATAACGATGATTTTACATTTACACACTGTATTTACATTCTATAGACCTGGGTTATTTACTTACTGGAGTCTGATTTTATTTACTTACTGTAGTCTGAGTTTATTTACTTACTGTAGTCCGATGTTATTTACTTACTGTAATCCTAGGGTATTTACTTACTGTAGTTCTAGGTTAATTACTTACTGTAGTCCAAGGTTATTTACTTATTGTAGTCCTAGGTTATTTACTTAACGTAGCCTTAAGTTTGTTACTTACTGTAGACCTACCTAGGTTATTTACCCACTGTAGTCCTAGGCCATTTACTTACTGTAGTCATAGGTTATTTACTTACTGTAGTCCTAGATTTTTTACTTACTGTAGTCATTGATTATTTACTTATTGTAGTCCTAGGTTGTTTACTTACTGTAGTCCGAGATTATTAACTTACCGTAGTCCTAGGTTATTTACTTACTGTAGTTCTAGATTATTTACTTACTGTAGTCCGAGTTTATTTACTTACTGTAGTCTTAGGTTATTTACTTACTGTAATCCTACCTAGGTTATTTACTTACTGTAGTTCTATGTTATTTACTTACTTTAGTCCGAGTTTATTTACTTACTGTAGTCAGAGGTTATTTACTTACTGTAGTCCTAGGTTATTTATTTACTGTAGTAATTAATAACACCAAAATCACAATATACAAAACACTGATCAGACCAGTTGTGCTGTATGGCTCTGAAACCTGGAGTACAACGAAAGGAGACGAAGCCTTGTTACAAACCTTTGAGAACAAAATTTTAAGACGCATCTTTGGACCCATTAGGGATACACAAAGTGGAGAGTGGAAAAGAAGAAGTAACAAAGACATTTATGATTTGTTTAAGTCCCCCGCTAATCACTGGTATCATGAAGGCTAATAGACTACAATGGCTGGGGCATATAGAAAGAATGGAAGATAATAAGGAAACAAAACTTGCTTACACTCAGGAAATAAATGACCGTAGACCCCGAGGTAGACCAAGAAGGCGGTGGAGAGATAATATACATACAGACCTACAAGCACTTGGAATCAACGACTGGCAAGAGAAGGTCCACCAGAGAGACGAATGGAGACAGATTGTATTTGCAGCAAAGAACCTCAATGGCTCGGAATGCTGAAGAAGAAGAAGTAATTAATAGGTTATTTACTAACTGTAGTCCGAGGTTATTTACTTACTGTAGTTCCAGGTTATTTACTTACTGTAGTCCGAGGTTCAAACTGCTGAACATACAACTCGTCAAGACATCAAGAACAGTAGTAAAATGCTGGTATTGATCGCGATATCCTGTAAATAGGATATGCAAAAATAAAGACCGAGGGTATTTATTTACTGTAGTCCGTGTTAATCTACTTACTGTAGTCTGAGGTTATTTGCTTAATGTTGTCCGGAGTGATTTACTTGCTGTAGAGATTATTTATTTACTGTAATCCGCAGTGGTTTACATGCTGTAGAGGTTTTTTACTTACTGTAGAGATTACTTACTTACTGTAGTAAGTACTGTAGTTTATTTACTTACTGTAGAGATTACTTACTTACTGTAGTCCGAGATTATTTACTTACTGTAGAGATTACTTACTTACTGCAGAGGTTATTTACTTACTGTTGAGATTATTTAATTACCGTAGAGATTATTTTCTTGCTGTAGAGGTTATTCATTTACTGTAGTCCGATATTATTTACTTAATGTAGAGATTATTTACTTACTGTAGCCCGAGATTATTTACTTATTGTAGAGATTATTTACTTACTGTAGTCATGGGTGATTTAAGTACTGTAGGGATTATTTACTGTAGTCCGAGATTATTTACTTATTGTAGAGATTATTTACTTACTGTAGAGATTATTTACTTATTGTAGAGATTATTTACTTATTGTAAAGATTATTTACTTACTGCGGTACTCACGAGAATATACGGGATTACGGAGAAAGACGTTAACCCCAAAGCCAGGGAGACGGCAGGAGTGTACATAGAATACCCAAATAATACTAGGGACACGGCCAGAGTACCAACAGGAAAGTAATGCCATAACTATGATGCTGAAATTGTGGCAGTCAAGGTAGCAACAGAGAAATTACTAAATACCAGCCATGGTACACAACCTGTGGTGCTATTAACAGAGGCAAAATCAGTACACGATGCGCTACTGACTGGGAAATTGCCAGTACTAAGGACTCCTAATTTCTGAATTTTGCGGTCAGCTTAAGATCACTATACATCTCACTGTAGAGTACCCGGAATCGACAGAGCTGATCGATTGTCTAAGGAAGGAGCAAAAGAAGTACAGCCTGATGTGCCCGTTACATACTACGAAAAGAAAAGAATGATCAAATCTGTCAGAAAGCCACTAACACATGCTCAAGACAACTACCAAGTTATGGACAGACCAGAACAGGTCATTATTCTGCTCCTTAGAACAGGACACAATAGATTACCCAACCACATGTATACAAAATTCAAGATTGGTGAGCCAGCCATGTGAACATGTGGATTGGCGTCGCAGACAGCAGAGCACATACTCCAAGACTGCCCAAAATATAACATATCTAGGAAATCCTTCTGGCCTAGAGAGACGACAGTGAAAGATAAACTCCTTGGACCGATGAGTGGACTAAAAAAAAGACAGTTAAATTCATACAAGGGACGGGACGCAGAGGTGTTTCCAAGGCACCAGGGCCGGGTTATATACTGGCCAAGGCTTATTGACGCGTCTGCGTCAAAGGACGTTCTGGGCAACAGGTCACTTCGGGGTCCTGGCTGAAGTCAATAGGATCGCCGATTCCTCCGAAGTCGGAGAGTGTCTGCCTTTACGGCGAGGCACCACCAGTCTGCACACCAATAAGCCAGACATGGGACAACAGATACTGTATGACATGACACTGATGTTGGACAACAGGATGCCTTCATCTGACATACAGGACTTCGCGTTGGAGCTCAAGCCAACGAACATAAGCAAGCAAGCAAGCAAGCATACAAGGGGCAACACTGCAGTTACAGACATATTTCAAGCTAACGAAAGAAGAAAAAGAACATACTTACTGTAGAGATTAGTTACTTACTATAGAGATTACATACTTACTGTAGAGATTATATACTTACTGTAGTGAACAACTGGGGTTAGAATTAAATTGTAAAAAGACACAGATTATGGTCGTCACTAGAAATAACGAAATGCTACTATGTTATATACATGTAAATGGGAATATTCTTCAACAAGTAAATCGGTACAATTATCTCGGAACAGTCATAACATCTGCCGGTAGATGCCTTGAAGAGATTAGAACAAGAATCGTCATGGCGAAAGTAGCCTTTAGCAAGATGAAAAACATACTGACCAATAAAAAGATGTCAACTGAAACGAGAAAATGAGTGTTGAGGGGATACATAGAGCCTGTTCTTTTGTATGGATGTGAAACTTGGACAATGAGCAGTCAAGCTGAAAAACATCTGATGGCTGCAGAAATGTGGTTTCTGAGGAAAATGCAAAGAATACCATGGACAGACAGAAAAACCAATGACCAAGTACTACAGGAGACAAATTAAAATCGTAAATTGATTAGAGAAATTAGACGTAGACAGTCAACATTTTTTGGACATGTTATGAGAAGAATTCGATTGGAGAACTTAGTGACAACTGGCAATATCGAAGGGAACAGACCAAGGGGAAGACCGAGAAGTAAATACCTGGATGGCTGACCACATGGCATGGTAGAGACAGGAACACTGAGCTTATCCACGACTCTGGTGATCGTGTGAAATGGCGAGTCATGACCGCCCACGCTTTCTGGCATGGCACATGATTGATTGATTGTAGAGATTACATACTTACTACATATATTACGTACTTACTATAGAGATTACATACATGCAATATAGATTATTTACTTACTTTAGAGATTATATACTTACTATAGAGATTACATACTTACTGTAGAGATTATATACTTACTATAGATATTATTTACTTACTTTAGAGATTATATACTTACTATAGAGATTACATACTTACTAGAGAGATTACATACTTACTGTAGAGATTATATACATACTATTGAGATTACATACTTACTTTAGAGATTACACACTTACTGTAGAGATTATATACTTACTATAGAGATTACATACTTACTTTAGAGATTACACACTTACTGTAGAGATTATATACTTACTGTAGAGATTATATACATACTATTGAGATTACATACTTACTGTAGAGATTATATACTTACTATAGAGATTACATACTTACTGTAGAGATTATATACTTACTTTAGAGATTACACACTTACTGTAGAGATTATATACTTACTGTAGAGATTATATACATACTATTGAGATTACATACTTACTGTAGAGATTATATACTTACTATAGAGATTACATACTTACTGTAGAGATTATATACTTACTATAGAGATTATATACTTACTGTAGAGATTATATACTTACTATAGATATTATTTACTTACTTTAGAGATTATATACTTACTATAGAGATTACATACCTACTATAGATATTATTTACTTACTTTAGAGATTACATACTTACTATTGAGATTACATAATTACTAGAGAGATTACGCACTTACTGTAGAGATTATATACTTACTATTGAGATTGCATACTTACTATAGAGATTACACACTTACTGTAGTGATTATATATTTACTATAGATATTATTTACTTACTTTAGAGATTACATACTTACTATAGAGATTACATACTTACTAGAGAGATTACAATCTTACTGTAGAGAATATTTACTTACTATATTGATTACATATTTACTGAGAGATAATGTACTTACTATAGAGATCACATACTTACTGTATAGATTATTTACTTACTATAGATATTACATACTCATTTTTTTCCCCCGCGTTTCCATCCTGTTTCAGGATATTGCGGTCAACACCAGCATCTTTCAGCTGTATGTTGATTCCTAGGCTAGATTACGCTCATCAGCACGCCACGACTTTCTGAGCGACCGGCTCCATACTCTCATAAGTCACTGGCCTGATTCGAACCACTTCTAATTCTCGTCCGCTCACGTCGACCACGAGAGTATTCGGGGTTAACGGAGAAAGCTGCTAACCCCTTGGCCAGGCAGCCGGCATTACATACTTATTGTAGAGATTATTTACTTACTGTAGATATTACTTACTTACTATAGAGATTACACATTTACTGTAGAGATAATTCAATTACTATATAAATTACATACTTACTATAGAGATTACATACTTACTGTAGATATTACATACTTACTGTAGAGATTATTTACTTGCTGTAGCCCAAGATTATTTACTTACTGGAGAGATTATTTACTCACTGTAGAGATTATTTACTTACTGCAGTCAAAGATTAGTGGCTTACTGTAGATATTATTTACTCACTGTAGCCCTAGTGTATTTACTTATAG
>JACEFZ010028204.1:205000-232500 GCA_014155875.1 Cepaea nemoralis
TTAAACATGATAAAAACGTAAGGCATAGAGTAGATTAGTAAACATGATAAAAACATGAGCTATAGAGTAGATTAGTAAACATGATGTAAACATGAGGTATAGAGTAGATTAGTAAACATGATATAAACATGAGGTATAAAGTAGATTGTTAAACATGATAAAAACATGAGGTATAAAGTAGATTAGTAAACATGATAAACACATGAGGTATAGAGTAGATTAGTAAACATGATAAAATCATGAGGTATAGAGTAGATTAGTAAACATGATAAAAACATGAGGTATAGAGTAGATTAGTAACCATGATAAAAACATGAGGTATAGAGTAGATTAGTAAACATGATAAAAACATGAGGTATAGAGTAAATTGTTAAACATGATAAAAACATGAGGTATAGAGTAGATTAGTAACCATGATAAAAACATGAGGTATAGAGTAGATTAGTAAACATGATAAAAACATGAGGCATAGAGTAGATTAGTAAACCTGATAAAAACATGAGGTATAGAGTAGATTAGTAAACATGATAAAAACATGAGGTATAAAGTAGATTAGTAAACATGTTAAAACATGAGGTATAGAGTAGATGTTTTTAAATGTTGCATATCCCTTGCAGGATGTTGCGGTCAACACCAGCATTTTTCAGCTGCTGTTGATGTACTAAACAAGGTTGTACGTTCAGTAGTTTTCCATTGCTTTCTGAACGACCGGCCCCCATACCAGCACGTTATAACACAACGCGACACGGTCTGCTGCACGAATCGGTCGCGGCTGAGTGTCGAACGCCTGGTATCCCGTCTCACCTACCGCGTTCGCAAGCCTTTGGCTACGGAGTAAACATGAAAAAACATGAGATATAGAGTAGATTAGTAAACATGATAAAAACATGAGGTATAGAGTAGATGAGTAAACATGATAAAAATATGAGGTATAGAGTAGATAAGTCTCATCTCATCTCATCTTGTTCCTCTTGTACCTTGCTGTGTAGTGGTGAAGCGTATACAGCGGGAGACTGCGAGTGTATGAGCTTCATATTTCGAGTTTCCCATGGTCTGTGTAATTCTCTCTATCCAGCTTTCACGTGACCTGCCTCTTCCTCTGCTTCTGTCTGGTCTATACATCATTGCTTGTTGAGGTATACTGTTAGTTGGTAATCAAGTTATATGCCCAAGCCATTTAACCTCCTGTATACATTATAAAAACATGAGGTATAGAGTAGATTAGTACACATTATAAAAACACGAGGTATAGAGTAAATTAGTCTTAAAAACTGCCATGTTATTGCCTATAGTACCATGCAGTGTAGAGCAAGTGGGTGGGGGGGGGGGTGGGTGGGTCCTGAGTCTGAGGAATTAAGGCCGCCTGGTTAAGTGTAGTCTCCGCGAACTGTGCAGGTTAGGATTTGTATTTTGCCCCAACAGAAAAAATCTACGTATTACCGAGGATTCGAACCCGGGTCTCCTGAAGGAGAACCTCGCGTTCTTAAACATGAGATATAGATTATCTTAGTAAACATGATAAAAACATGAAGTATAGAGTAGATTAGTAAACATTATAAAAACATGAGGTATAGTATTGTATCTCATAGTAGATTTGTAAACATTATAAAATAAGAAGTATAGTGTAGATTAGTAAACATTATAAATACTTGATATATAGAGTAGCTTAGAAAACATTAAAAAACATGAGGTATAAAGTAGATTAGTAAACATTACAAAAATACAAAGTATAAGAGTGACTTAGTAAACAATATGTAAACATGAAGTATAGAGTAGCCTCATCGTCGTCATGTGTCTTGCCAGCTGGCGTATTTTTCATGTCTCCCCCTCCCCAAATCTCAGTTTTTGGTGTTCGGGATCAACTCTGCTGATTATTTCTTCCATGCCACTGTCTCAATCCATGCAGTATTATTTCTCTTAGTCTGCCTCTGCCTCTCTTCCCTTTGATTTTTTCTTTTGTTACAATGTTCTATAATGCCTCTTTTTTCATAACAAAAAATCTGCCTGTCTCTTTCTTATTTTTGTATATAATGTTCTGTTTCCTTATCCTCGTTCAGGCATTCGTTGTTAGTTACTCTGACAGAAAGGAATTCTAAACATTCGTCTCAGGAACCACAACTCTGTTGCTTCCATGTTCTTCCTAAATTTTTCTTTTACGTCAAGATTTACTGCATGCATCAAAACAGGTTCTATATACATTTCACACTCCTCTCTCTCTCTCTCTCTCTCTCTTCTCTCTCTCTCTCTCTCTCCCTCGTCTCTCTCTCTCTCTCTCTCTCTCTCTCTCTCTCTCTCTCTATATATATATATAAAATATTATATATATATATATATATATATATATATATAATCTTTACATTTAATGATAGTTACATAATGCATACGATCTTCTCACCTACGAAATAGAGTAGCATAGTAAATAATATATGAACATGAAGTATGAGCCATAGTTTTGTACGCTTCCTTAACTTTATGCTTTTACATTGTTGATTTTTCCCACACATTTACGAAGTTTTAAAACATTTTATTCGTAGCGTAGAACAGGAAAGATTAAAAGAAAAAACTTTCCAGATATAAACCCAAAAATAGTAGATGTTGAAAAAAAAACATAAACCTCAATAAGACTGTAATAAAATTTACTCCCTATGATAGAAGTGGAAAAAATTTTTTTATTTTTTAATTGCTCACTTTGAACTCAAGCGTAGTCCATACACACTCTTCTTGTAGCGCTGGACTGAATTTTCCGTGTGGCTTTGCTTTCCCTACTACCATGTCCCTCGCCATCAAACGAACCCTCTCCGACTTCAGTGGTACTTGTAAATTTTCGTCTTCAAGTCAAGAACGGGAAGTCAACATTTTAGTCTAACTGTCCCGTGTAAGGGTTGAACCCTTTACCTCGGCATCAGCACACCGATGATTAAGTACGCGCTTTCTTATCTAATCGGTCATACTGACCTCCAGAGAAAAAATATGACCACAGGAAGATGTCATTGAACACCAAAATTCCGAGGTAACGTCCCTGCAAAGACATCCCCCGTTCTCTAGAACAGTGGTTCTCAATCTTTTGTTGGCCCGTGCACCCCTTCACTATGTATTCAGAACGTAATCCCCCTCCCTCTCCTTTTTGTAAATTTTTCCCTATAAATTCCCCCGCCTTTACACAGTATACGTAAAAAAGGAAACTAAATTTAATAACACATACTAGAACAAGTCTAGGCGTTTACATATAACGTGATTTGCAAGTCTACTTACGTTTTAAAATGAATTTTAGCTGGGTGAGAAGTACAGAACCGTAAAGTATGGAGGTAAAAACAATATAACGTAATTGGTTCTTGTATTACCGCGATCTTGACATAGCCTTAAACCCCCCCCCCCCCCCCCCCGCCATGAACACCCTAAAATCCCCCCCCCCCCCCTTGGGGGGGGAGGAATACCCCCCCGGTTGAGAACCACTGCTCTAGAAGAAGCGAATGTTGAGGCCGGGAGACAATCGCAAGCCTGCGGTTGCAGTACCCCTTTTCCCTCTCTCTCTTTTTCCCTCTCTCTCTTTCTCTCCCCCTTTTTTTCCTTTTTCTTTCTCTCTTTTTTTTCCCTTTTCTCTCTCTCTCTTTTTCTCTCTCTCTCTCTCTCTCTCTTCTCTCTCTCTCTCTCTCTCTCTCTCTCTCTCTTCCTACACATATACACGTACTCTCTACTTAGGTGTCTGCCTGTGTGTCTACATGTCCACCCGTTTCCCGTTGAAAACCTGTCCACAATCCCTGCGTAAGTGATAACATGCGGAAGGGGCCTGCGTGGTCTCGAGGTATGGTGTCCGTCTCGAGTGCTGGAGGTCTCGGGTTCAAGCCGTAATGAGATCGGACGCCGTGTGTATTGTTGCGCACGTAAATAATCCCTTGGCAGTTGGAAATCGAAAAAGAGTAGCCTAACGGCGTTGTCCGGGCAAAATTTCGAGTTAAAAATCTACCCAAAGTATTTAAGTATCCTCGCCGGTGCTACGGAGTTCGTGCACTGAGCTGAGTTTCTCCAGACTCAGGTTTGAGTTAGGAGGAGAACGAAGCACTTATGGGTTGCACCCGTGTGCCGTGATGTTGATCCATCGACTAAACTAAACTAAACTAAACTAGACAACAGGCGTCTGGCGCTGGGCAGTACCGTGAGCAAGTTAATGTTAACGTTGTCGTGATAGATTCAGTGCTCGCGACGTGTTACCATTTTCCAGATAACTACAGACATAATAGATACTTTGTAAGAGCACTCCTGTCCACAGATTTACTGCTTGAGCAGACTTCCTGGGGTCAACCTCCAATAACATATCCGTTGATGTGGCTTAAGAAATCTAGTTAGTGTGTGTGAATGTACGTAAACACGTAGCACAATAAAGATCAGACTTCGCGCATCTTCACATTCTGTGTCAGAAAGGAAAAGGTTAAATACAATTGTAAGGTGTTATCTACGTCACAAAGTACAGATTGGTAACAACATCGTGGGATAGAAAATGACAGCCTAAAACAGATGTTAATGTAATTTAACATACTATGGTAGAAGAGATTGTTAACTTAACGTCCCAGGGTAGAAGGTAAAATACTTAAAAAGACGTCAGTGTAACTCAAAATCCTAGAAAAGAAGATAAAATACTCAAAAAGACGTCAGTGTAACTCAACATTCGAGAATATAAGATAAAATACCCAACAAGACGTCAATGTAACTCAACATCTAGAATAGATGATTAAATAATCAACAAGACGTCAATGTAGCTCAACATCCTAGGGTAGAAGATAAAATATTCAACAAGACGTCAGTGTAACTAGACATCCTAGGATATAAGATAACAGGCTCAACGGTATGTCAATGTAACACACTATGGTAGAAGATGAAAGACTTAATGAGTCATAAGAGTCCTACATGTAACTCAGCATCGTGGCTGATTCATTCGTGTGCACATTGCAGATTCAATACTTCTGCTGTTTTAACTCATCCTCCTTCCACACTTCTGACTATTTTCCTACTCCTTCTTCGGCTTCCTCTTCTTCTACTTCTTTTCTTATCTTCTTCCTCCTCAACTATCCCGCTCCTCTAGCATTTTCATTTGTTCATACAAATGTATACTGACAGTAAACCAACCTTATAGGGCTTTCAGAATACCTGTATTAACGTAAGCTACTTGTTAACCAGAATGAATCACTGAAAAACGAGAAGTAGGTTGAGAGCTTTACCAAAGCACAACTACAAAAAACAATGAACGTTGCGGCCAAAGCCTTGTTAACCAGAAGCACTGATAATTCAACTCATTCTTTCATCGCCGTTTCTAGTTATATAGACTAAATAAGACCCTAATGTAACTCAGATTCATAGGGTACAAGGTAAAAGAGTTAAAAATAAAGTCTCCGTGGAGAAGTGGTCAAGCCGTTTGGCTCAGTCTCCGAAGGTTGTGGGTTCGATTCAGTGCCGCATCCTTCGGTTCACGAGTGCATATTTTCGGAGACTCTTGAGGGTTGTCACTGGAGCTAGATTTGTGCGACGCTTTCGGCAGTTCACTGTTCAGAGACTGAACCAGATGGGATAAAATCCCGGCGCAGTGAAGTCTACAATGTCGACTTATAAGCGACTTTAAAAAAAGCACTTTTAGCTGGACCCTGTTGTGGGTATGTGAAGTGTTAGAACCATCACAGTTTGAGTACTACGTGCAGGTAGGAATACAGTTACAGGAAGTCGTAGTCAACCCCAGCATGTTTTGACTGTTTGTAATTTTTTGGCAGGTTTACGTTCAGTAGTTTGCTATTGCTTTCTGAACGACCGGGACTCATACAATTGTATGAAAACAACCACAAGACAGTCTGCTTCCAGGTCGCTCGCAGCTGTGTTTCGAAATCGGTAGGCGTGTGGATTAGCTTTCCCTATTACCAGTGTCCCCCGCCATAGGGCGAACCCAATCCGAATTAAGAGATACTTGTAATTTACGTCCCCTAGTCAAGGACGAGAAGTCAATATTTTAGTCCAACTGTCCGGTGTAGGGGATGAACCCATTATCTCGGCGTTAGCACACCGGATGTTTAAATACGTGTGCGAAACATGAAGCATAGAGTAGCTTAGTAAATATTATAAAACATGAGATATATAGTAGATTATTAAACATTATGAAAACACTAGGTATAGAGTAGATTAGTAAACATGATATAAACATGAAGTGTAGAGTAGATTGTTAAACATGATAAAAACATGAGATGTAGAGTAGATTGTTAAACATGATAAAAACATGAGGTGTAGAGTAGATTGTTAAACATGATAAAAACGTAAGGCATAGAGTAGATTAGTAAACATGATAAAAACATGAGCTATAGAGTAGATTAGTAAACATGATGTAGACATGAGGTATAGAGTAGATTAGTAAACATGGTATATACATGAGGTGTAGAGTAGATTGTTAAACATGATAAAAACATGAGGTGTAGAGTAGATTGTTAAACATGATAAAAACGTAAGGCATAGAGTAGATTAGTAAACATGATAAAAACATGAGCTATAGGGTAGATTAGTAAACATGATGTAGACATGAGGTATAGAGTAGATTAGTAAACATGATAAAAACATGAGGTATAGAGTAGATTAGTAAACATGATAAAAACATGAGGTATAGAGTAGATTAGTAAACATGATAAAAACATGAGGTGTAGAGTAGATTAGTAAACATGATAAAAACATGAGGCATAGAGTAGATTAGTAAACCTGATAAAAACATGAGGTATAGAGTAGATTAGTAAACATGATAAAAACATGAGGTATAAAGTAGATTAGTAAACATGTTAAAACATGAGGTATAGAGTAGATTTTTAAAAATGTTGCATATCCCTTACAGGATGTTGCGGTCAACACCAGCATTTTTCAGCTGCTGTTGATATACTAAGCAAAGTTGTACGTTCAGTAGTTTTCCATTGCTTTCTGAACGACTGGCTCCCATACCAGCACGTTATAACACAACGCGACACGGTCTGCTGCACGAATCGGTCGCGACTGAGTTTCGAACGCCTGGTACCCGTCTCACCTACCGCGTTCGCAAGCCTTTGGCTACGGAGTAAACATGAACAAACATGAGGTATAGATTAGATAAGTAAACATGATAAAAATATGAGGTATAGAGTAGATTAGTAAACATTATAAAAACACTAGGTATAGAGTAGATTATTCTAATCTCATCTCATCTTGTTCCTCTTGTACCTTGCTGTGTATTGGTGAAGCGTATACAGCGGGAGACTGCGCGTGTATGAGCTTCATATATCGAGTTTCCCATGGACTCTGTAATTCCCACTATCTAGCGTTTACGTGACCTGCCTCTTCCTCTGCTTCCTTCTGGTCTGTACATCATTGCTTGTTGAGGCATACTGTTAGTTGGTAATCAAGTTATATGCCCAAGCCATTTAACCTTCTGTAAACATTATAAAAACATGAGGTATAGAGTAGGTTAGTAAACATTATAAAAACACGAGGTATAGAGTAGATTAGTAAACATTATAAAAAACGAGATATAGAGTAGATTAATCTTAAAAACTGTATGTTACTGCCTATATAGTACCTTGGGGGGGGGGGGGGGGGGGGGGGGGGGTCTTGAGCCTGAGGAATTAAGGCCGCCTGGTTAAGTGTAGTCTCCGCGAACTGTGCAGGTTAGGATTTGTGTTTTGCCCCCGACAGAAAAAATCCACGTCTTACCGAGGATTCGAACCCCGCGTTCTTAAACATGAGATATAGATTATCTTAGTAAACATGATAAAAACATGAAGTATAGAGTAGATTAGTAAACATTATAACAACATGAGGTATAGTATTGTATCTCATAGTAGATTTGTAAACATTATAGAAATAAGAAGTATAGTGTAGATTAGTAAACATTATAAATACTTGATATATAGAGTAGCTTAGTAAACATTATAAAACATGAGGTATAAAGTAGATTAGTAAACATTACAAAAATACAAAGTATAAGAGTGACTTAGTAAACAATATGTAAACATGAAGTATAGAGTAGCCTCATCGTCGTCATGTGTCTTGCCAGCTGGCGTATTTTTCATGTCTCCCCCTCCCCAAATCTCAGTCTTTGGTGTTCTGGATCAACTCTGCTGATTATATTCTTCCATGCCACTGTCTCAATCCATGCAGTATTATTTCTCTTAGTCTGCCTCTGCCTCTCTTCCCTTTGATCTTTCCTTTTGTTACAATGTTCTATAATGCCTCTCTTTTCATAACAAGAAATCTGCCTGTCTCTTTCTTATTGTTGTATATAATGTTCTAGTGTCCTTATCCTCTTTCAGGCATTCGTTGTTAGTTACTCTGACAGTCCAAGGAATTCTAAACATTCGTCTCAGGAACCACAACTCTGTTGCTTCCATGTTATTCCTAATTTGTTCTTTTACGTTCAAAGATTTACTGCCATGCATCAAAACAGGTTCTATATAGCATTTCAGCACTCTCTCTCTCTCTCTCTCTCTCTCTCTCTCTCTCTCTCTCTATAAATATATATATATATATATATATATATATATATATATATATATATATATATATATATATATATATATATATCTTTACATTGAATGATAGTGACATAATGCATACGATACTTCTCACCTACTGAAATAGAGTAGCATAGTAAATAATATATGAACAAGAAGTATAGCGCCATAGTTTTGTAATGCTTCCTTAAACTTTATGCTTTTACATTGTTGATTTTTCCCACACATTTACAGAAGTTTAACACATTTTATTCGTAGCGTAGAAGAGGAAAGATTAAAAGAAAAAAACTGCCAGATATAACCAAAGATAGTAGATGTTGAAAAGACACATAAACCTCAATAAGACTGTAATAGATATTTACGCCCTAGGATAGAAGTGGAAAAATATGTTTTATTTTTAATTGCTCACTTTGAACTCAAGCGTAGTCCATACACACTACTTCTTGTAGCGCTGGACTGAATTTTCCGTGTGGCTTTGCTTTCCCTACTACCAGTGTCCCTCGCCATCAGACGAAACCACTCCGACTTCAGTGGTACTTGTAATTTACGTCTTCAAGTCAAGAATGGGAAGTCAACATTTTAGTCTAACTGTCCAGTGTAAGGGTTGAACCCTTTACCTCGGCATCAGCACACCGGATGATTAAGTACGCGCGTTCTTATCTAATCGGTCATACTGACCTCCAGAGAAAAAATATGACCACAGGAAGATGTCATTGAACACCAAAATTCCGAGGTGAACGTCCCTGCAAAGACATCCCCCGTTCTCTAGAACAGTGGTTCTCAATCTTTTTTGGCCCGTGCACCCCTTCACTATGTATTCAGAACGTAATCCCCACTCCCTCTCCTTTTCGTAATTCTTCCCTATAAATTCCCCCCGCCTTTACACAGTATACGTAAAAATGGAAGCTATATTTAATAACACATACTAGAACAAGTCTAGGCGTTTACATATAACGTGATTTGCAAGACTACTTACGTTATAAAATTAATTTTAGCTGGGCGAGAAGTACAGAACCGTCAAGTATGGAGGTAAAAAACAATATAACGTAATCGGTTCTTGTATTACCGCGATCTTGACATAGCCTAAACAACCCCCCCCCCCCCCCCCCCCGCGCCATGAACACCCTAAAAGCCCCCCCCCCCCTCTCCTTGGGGGTGGGGGGAATACCCCACCGGTTGAGAACCACTGCTCTAGAAGAAGCGAATGTTGAGGCCGGCAGACAATCGCAAGCCTGCGGTGGCAGTGACCATCTATCTAGACAGACCAGGTCCATTAGCTCTAGAAACGACAATAATCTATATGTTATACTGACAACTTTACTGAGAACTTTCCCGGCTTCCCGGATCTGGGAGACCATTTGAACTATTTCTCTTCATGTTATTTAGAAGTATAAAGGAGACGAAATGTCTCTGTAAAGAAGTACAGTGTAAATAATGCAAGCTGATTTGCTTCGGGGGTCGGGGATTAGACCGAGAGTCTAGAAAAACACAATCATTGTTAACTTTCTTTTTGCAAACAGCAGTTCTATGGTATATCTCATCCACCCCGAACAATGTGTTTTTATTTGGTTCATCATCATATGAAATTCCGATAAGTGTGGGCGGTATTGCTTTGCCATCTCACACGATCACCAGAGTCGTAGATCAGTTCTGTGTCTTTGTTTCGACAATACCACGTGGCCAAAGCATCCATGTATATGCTTCTCTGCCTTCTCCTTGTTCTTTTTCCCTCAATCTTGCCAGTTGTCACCAAGTTCTCAAATTTATTTATTCTTATAACGTGATCAAAATATTGTGACTGTCAAAGTCTAATTTCTCTAATCAGTATACGGTTTTCATTTGTTTCTGGTAAGACTTGGTCATTGTTTTTTTTCCCTGTCTGCACGTGGTATTTTTTGTGAAATTTCCTTAGAAACCACATTTCCAGAGACACAGATGTTGTTCAGCTTGTCTGCTCATTGTCCACACTTCACATCCATACAAAAGTACAGGTTTTACGTAACACATCAACACTCTTTTTCTCGTTGTAACTAACATCTTTTTATTGGTCAGTATGTTTTTCATCTTGCAAAGGGCCACCTTTGCCATTGCGATTCTTGGTCTACTCTCCTCAAGCTGAGATAATTGTACCGATTCACTAGTTTAAGAATATTCCTTTTTACGTGTATATTATTATACATTGTGATATTTCCTTCTTCTTAGTGACGGGCATAATCTGTGTCTGTTTACAATTTAATTCTAACCCTAGTTGTTCACTCTTTGCAACAACAGCATCTACTAAATCTTGCGGATCTTGCTCATTGTCTGCAATCAAACTGTATCTTTCGCATATCTAATGTTATTGATGTTATGTCCCCTAATTTATTTGGTTAGGAAATTTAGTGGATTTAGAATTATGTAAGTGTTAGGAGGTGTATTGTTTTATCTTAGGAGTTAGTATAGCGACAAAGTGACAGATACGAGTTTTGGATAAGGTAGGAATACATTTAAGAACGAAGTTTAGTGTTAGGATAGAGTTCAGGAATTATACTTAGCTGTTACGGTTTAATGTTTAAATTAGATGCACTGGGTGCCTAATGTCCTGCTCTGCGAGGGCGTGTTGACTTTTGGACAGACACGCTTAGCGATGTTGATACGGAAATGTACGACCATGAACGTATCGAAGGTGTATAACCACGACAGGAGAAAAACGCCCGGGATTCATGACCCAGACGGGCCTGTCCCCTGAGTGTGTCAAGAAGGTAAAAAGACCGATACATTCGGCACGGGGGGATCTCCGGATGACCGGAAGTCTCCTATTGTGCTTGCTCAGCTTCGGAGTCTTACCACTAGAATCTAAAATGAAGGTTAGTGTTAAGGATTTATAGTTAGATTAAAGGTCAACTGATCCTGTGCCAAGGGATGATATATCGCCAAATATGGCCTCCCATTTGGACAGAATGACAACACATGACTATTCTAGGGCTATCTTGTTGTTTGTTTTGTTACGTGGTATCCTCCGCAATTTCAATGTTCAGTGAACGGAAACTGGAATTATAATTAATTTGATTGTGTACAATGTTTGGTCCATCTCATCTCATCTCATCTCATCTGATCTGATCTCATCTGATCTTATTTGACCTGATCTCATCTGATCTGATCTCATCTCATCTCATCATGTTCCTCTTGTACCTTGCGGTGTCGAGGTGAAGTATAAACAGAGGGAGAATGCCCGCTTATGGTCTGATGGTCCAAACTTACTTTTTATTTCGTGCTGATTCTGTTCAGGTTTCGTAATGAGAGTTACTGTTGAGTATGAGCTCGGAATTTGTTAGGATTAAGCTTGGTGTTTAGATTTTCTGGTCCAGCAGAATTTAGACTGGTGTTTAGATGTTATAGCATGCTTGAGAACATTGGGAAGGGAGAGGAGTGGGTCTGAATGCCTGAGGAAAAGCCAGACCTGTGCAGGGTGATAATCACATTGGACCGGGATTACAGGGGCTGGCCGGAAGGCTGCGCTAAATGCGAGGTGCTACAAAAGATTCACGACAGTTCGTGCCCAGATGATGATGTAATCATATGCATGGATGGCTTTGTGTTTAGAAGCAGATGAAGTGTCCTAGGTGATCTTAGCGAAGGTTAACGGACGATGTTTAGTGAAGGAGAGCCTAGTCTCATCACATCTCATCTTGCTCCTCTAGTACCTTGCGGTGTCGAGGTGAAGTATAAACAGCAGGAGAGTGCCCGCTTATGTGCTTCATCTGTTGGATCTTTCCCCCAGGACATGCTGGTGTGGTGGGAAACGAGGAGGCGAGCAGACTGGCTGGGTCTGCACCGCTAGGGTGGTGTTTTGGTGTTTGATCAGGCAGTTGTATCGAGGACTCTTTGAGGTCATGTGGGTAGCGTGTATGAACAGATCAATCATCAATAGCCTGGAGAGAATGAAGCAAAGAGGAGTGACCAGAGGATCTGGCAGACAATCAGTGTCCGAGGAAAGGTCAGACGGAAATCATAATCAGAAACCAGCTGATACCATCAGTATTTGGACTCTTTGTTGAAGATGAGGAAGGATCAGGTATGGGAATGTACCGAGTGCTGTGATATCGGTTCTTGACCCAACTCATCTCAACATGTTATGGTTAATTGCAAGGCGTGAGTCTATGTTTGATGTTCATGAGATTCAGGTTAGCCTATCAGATTTACATTTACGATGATGGGTGAGGAATTCAGGTCAGTGTTTAGATTGCCTGAGTGGAGACAGCGAGTAAATTGTCAGAAGTGAAGTAACGTACTTGACATGCCCATACGTGGTTCAACCACAAACGATCACATTCCTCTTAGGGTCTTTTCCTCGCAAGACTTATTTATATGCATTAAAATATTTTCCTTGCATATCCTTTTCAGGACAGTAGCAGTCAACCCCAGTATTTTTTGGCTGTTCGTGATTCCTGGGCTAGTTTACTTTCAGTAGTTTGCCATTGCTTTCTGAACGACCGGCACCCATACCATACCATAAAAACCACACAGCTCTGCCACTGTATCATGTATATATGTAGTTCTGTCACTGTGACATTTATATCTGTAACCCCTTCGCCAAGAAGATGCAACCTAATATATGCTATTATTTGCAAACGATATAACATTAAAAAAAACATTGGACAGACTGGCTAGCACGTCTCGCCGACGGCTTTCGGGGACATCCTTAGGGATATTATTCAAAGCTGTCAACCTTGTCTCTAACAATTTCAGTTCTTCTGATCACAATGGAGTCGGTGTATGGCTCACATCACAGAAGCCACGCTTCTCTGATAGCTTAATAGGGCTTAAAATCGAAAGCCAGCTAATCAACTCTTTGGGATGCATCCATCCAACGGGAATCAATACTGCTGTAGATGTCACTTTATAACTGCCGACTTCCCTCTATATATCCATATCTAACTGTTTACCCATCTTCGACTCCACATTGTTTTTATTTGGCACCTTTCACAACTGAAATCCATGCGCCGCCTTCCTATTACCGAGGGACGTGTAATGGCCTATAAACGGGGCATCCCTAGACTTGCTCTGTTTGTGTTTTAATGTAATTTTAAATCTTCTAATGCCATGCTTTTCAATAGATCTTTTTTGTGTTATTCGCAAGGAAGATTAGTATGATCAAAACATCGATTCGTTGTGACGTAAAATTATGTTTGGTGTTTAATGAATTGTATTATGCTTGCTTGCTTGCTTGTGTTCGCTGGCTATGAACTCCAACGCAATGTCCTGTATGTAGGATGAAGGCATCCTGTTGTCCAACATCAGTGTGATGTCGTACCGGACCTGAGATTTGCGTGATTATCCGTTGTCCCATGTCTGGCTTATTGGTGTGCAGACTGGTGGTTCCTCGCCGTGCAGGCGGATACTCTCCGACTTTCGAAGAATCAGCGATCATACTACGTTAGCCAGGACCCCCGAGGGGACCTGTTGCTCAGGACGCAAGACTAGGACGTGGTAGTAGGTCATGGCCAGTATAAAACCTGGCCCTGGTGCCTTAGAAACACCTCAGCGTCCCAGATTATGAAACTACACTTAAGAAGATCGGTTAGGATTTATAATTCCAATTAATGTTAACTTTCGGGTTTATAACTATGACTGAATTTTGCGTTTAGCTTTCAAATGCAGAGTGAAGGCTGGAGTCCGTGGTTTGGGGTTAAGGATAAGAATGATTATGGTTGAAATGTACTAGATTTAGTTTATGAGTAGGCTTTGTGAAATAAAAAACGGATATTAGGTCAGCATGGCCTGATGAACAAGAGCGTTCACTCTTAAACTTCCGGTGTGATGATACTTCGATAACGGGTTCATCCTCTATACTGGTCAGTTGAACTAAAATGTCGACTTCTCGTTCTTGACTTGGGGGACGTACATCCAGAAGTCGGAGTGGGATCGCCTGATGGCAAGGGACACTGGTAACAGGGAAAGCTAATTCACACGCAAAAATCAGTCCAGAACAGGTGAAGTAGTAGCGTGTGTATGGACAAAGCTTGAGTTTAAAGAGGCCGAACGCAAAACAAACATAAAAACAGATATACAGATATGATAACTGATATTGTTGGTACTGTTCCAGGTTGTGTGACGTTCATCCTCGGCATTGTCATGGTTGTGGCCGACCACTTTGACCATGACAGCGTGGCCGATTTCTTCCACCTGGAAAAGCAAGACAAGGAAGATTTTCTGGAGGTGAAGATTCCACCCTGTCTGTTGGTGTGTCGTCTCCGTGCTCGTTCTGCCTGCCGTGTCATTTATAAGTTGTTTCTGCTGCTGTGTCATTATATATGTTTCTGCTATTGTATAATTAATATGTTGTTTCTGCTACTGTGTAATTTATATGTTGTTTATGCTATTGTGTTATTTATATGTTGTTTCTGTTGCTGTGTCATGTATATGTTGTTTCTGCTGTTGTGTCATTTATACGTTGTTTCTGCTGCTGTGCTTTTTATATGTTGATTATGCTACTGCGTCATTAACATGTTGTTTATGCAACTGTGCCATTTATATGTTATTTCTGCTATTGTGTCATTTATATGTTGTTTCTGAGACTATGTCATTTGTTTCTGCTACAGTGTCGTCCATATGTTGCTTCTGCGACTGTTTCATTTATATGTCGTTTATACTACTATGCCATTGTTATGTTCTTTCTGCGACTGTGTCATTTATATGTTCTTTCTGCTACTGTGTAATTTATAGATCGTTTCTGCTATTATGCCATTTATGTATTGTTTCTTTGCGGTGTCATTTTGCTACTGTTTCTGCTTCTATGTCGTTTATGTGTTGCTTCTGCTACTGTGTCATTTATATGCCCTTCTCCTACTATGTCATTTATATGCTGTTTCTGCTATTGTGTCATTTATATCGTCGTTTTGCTACTGTGTCATTTATATCTTCTTTCTGCTACTGTGCCATTTGTGTCTTCTTTCTGCTTTTGTGCTATTTATATGCCTGTTCTGCCACTGTGTCATGTTTATGTTCTTTCTGCCACTGTGTCAAGTATATGTTCTTTCTCCTTTCTCTCGTGTATCCACTTGTAGCGGATAAAGGGTTTTCGTGTACCATTAACACAAAAAATTATGCTGACAATAGGGTCTACCATATCGGACATATCAAGTTGTAGGGACCAGACTATGCGATACACAAACCTAAAACCATTGTAGGTGGTACACTGGGGACAGTCAAAGGCTAGGGAAAGAAAAGCCGAGAAATGGCTTGTTGAAGACGGATGTACAGAGCCATAGACTTGCCGAAACAGTGCAACGAAATTCACCTCTTGATGATAAAGATATTATTTCTGCCAGTGCGTCACTTATATGTTCTATTGATACTGTGTCATTTATGTATTTGCTTCGATATTGCTTCATTTATATGTTTTCTCTGCTACTGTGTCATTTATATATTTGCTCTACTACTGTGTCATTTATATATTTGCTCTGTTACTGTGTCATTTATATATTTTCTCTGCTACTGTGTCATTTATATATTTGCTCTGCTACTGTGTCATTTATATATGTGCTCTGCTACTGTGTCATTTATATATTTGCTTCGCTACTGTTGCATTTATATATTTTCTCTGCTACTGTGTCATTTATATATTTGCTCTTCTACTGTGCCATTTTGCCGGTCTCCCTTGTCTAGAGGTTACACTACTTTTTCCGCAATCCCGTATACTCTTGTGGGTAACGTGACGTCCGCGAGAATCGGTAGCGGTTCTCTTCGCGTCGGTAACTTACGGTGTGTGTGAGCCGGTCGCTCAGAAAGCAATGGCAAACTACTGAGCGTAATCTTGCCAAAAAATTAACAATCAGCTGAAAGATCCTGATGTTAACAGCGATGTCATGTAAATGATATGCGGAAAAAACTGTCATTTATATATTTACTCTGTCACTGTGCCATTTTTGATCTTAGACAACTTATAGAAAAATCAATTGAATTCAATGAAACACTCTACTTAGCCTTTGTCTACAAAGAAAAGGCATTCGATAGAGTAGATAGCAACAAGCTGTGGGAAATCCTTAAACAATATGGAGTGAGTACACATCTAACAAACCTATGTAGAAGTTTATACAACAACAGTGAATGCATAGTGAGAGCAACTGGAGGACACTCAGAACCCTTCACCATAAGATCTGGAGTACGACAAGGTTGTGTCCTGTCCCCTCTCTTGTTCATAACATATATAGACAACATATGTAAAGAAACCAGCCAAGCAGAGACAGCAAGAATACCGCATGACGAGAACACAGAAGAAGAACCATCTGCAAATCTAACCATTAGAGAACTCCTGTTTGCGGACGACCAAGCACTTATAGCAAAATCAGAAGTTGAATTACAAGACCACATGAACAGTCTAAACGAAATGTGTAGGGAACATAACATGAAATTTAGCACAAGCAAAACAGAGGTAATGACTATAACTAAAGAAGAACAAAGAACAACAATTCACCTAAACGAACATCCCTTGAAACAAGTAAAGAGTTTCAAGTACCTAGGAAGTATATCATCATCAAATGGCAGATCAGAAGACGAGATCGAAAATAGTTGCAATAAGGCAAATCAACTCATTGGACAAATGGCACCAATACTAAAGAACAAACATGTATCAATAACTACTAAGAAAGCACTTTACAACACAATCTTCCTACCAACTCTATGCTACCAATGCCAAACCTGGACAATGACAGAAAAAGAGAAAAGAAAAATCACAACAACAGAAATGAGGTTCCTGAGATGAATACTCAACGTATCAAGAAGAGATAAGATCAGAAATGAAGAAATCAGGACCAAAGTGGGGGTTAAGGCAGCACTAGATTTTATTAGAAAGCAGCAAGTCAAGTCGTTTGGCCATGCAAGTAGGTTACCAGTCAACAGCATGCGACAACAAGCAATGATGTACAGACCAGATGGAAATAGAGGAAGAGGCCGACCACGTAAACGTGGGACGGAAGGAATAGCAGAGTCCATGGGAATGTCGATATATGAAGCCCATAATCGGGCACTCTCCCGAAGTTTATACTTCACCTCGACACCGCAAGGTACAAGAGGAACATGATGAGATGAGATGAGATGAGGCTGTGTCATTTATATATTTGCTCTGTAACAGTGTCATTTATATATTTGCTCTGCTACTATGTCATTTATATATTTTCTCTGTTACTGTGTCATTTATATTTTTGCTCCGCCAATGTGTCATTTATATATTTGCTTAGCACCTGTGTCTATATATTTGCTATGCCACTGTATCGTTTAAATATTTGCTCTGCCACCGTGCAGAAGCTTAAGAGCGAGCGATCTTATCCATTCTTCCAGACTAACCTCCACTGAAAACAACTGACCCGTGAGATGTGCATGCCGTTACTATAAATAGCACTCTGCGTGGTTTCTTGGAAACCGCCATGTTTTCAGCTTGTACATGAATCTATACACAGGCGGCTCCGTAGCGAAGGTCTTATGGACGCAATTCGTAATCCCGCATACTGCGTTCAAAGCACAGTTGTGTGCCATTTGGCAGCAGATCACATTACGTTGCTTTTTTATGAAATGGTATGAATGCCGGTCGTTCAGAAAGTAATGTCAAACTACTGAACGAAATTTGCCCAGGAATGACACACAAAAAAAAATGCTGGGGTTGACTGCTACTTCATGTACATCATATGTTGTTAACGATGTACACAGTATAGCGGGTGCGTTAGCATAGTGTGACCAGAAGCCGCGCCGATAATGTCATGAGCCCGGGCGGAGATGGATTCGACGCTTCGCTCGTCATCCCGCCAAGTGACGGAAAGACTGGCTGTCTATTCCACCTGCCGTCAGTCTACAAATTGTCGCCGGCCCATACCATCAAAGACCTATAGCAGGACACTGCTTCAGGACCAAATATGATTCAAATGTGTACACAGTATTCCTGGGTCGACCAGTCTAAAATGTGTACACAGTATTCCCATGTCGACCGGTCTAAAATGTGTACACAGTATTCCCAGGTCGACCGGTCTAAAATGTGTACACAGTATTCCCAGGTCGACCGGTCTAAAATGTATACACAATATTCCCAGGTCGACCGGTCTAAAATGTGTACACAGTATTCCCAGGACGACAGGTCTAAAATGTGTACACAGTATTCCCAGGACGACCGGTCTAAAATGTGTACACAGTATTCCCAGGACGACAGGTCTAAAATGTGTACACAGTATTCCCAGGACGACCGGTCTAAAATGTGTACACAGTATTCCCAGGACGACAGGTCTAAAATGTGTACACAGTATTCCCAGGACGACCGGTCTAAAATGTGTACACAGTATTCCCAGGCCGGCCGGTCTAAAATGTGTACACAGTATTCCCAGGCCGGCCGGTCTAAAATATGTACACAGTGTTCCCAGGCCGGCCGGTCTAAAATATGTACACAGTATTCCCAGGTTTACCTGTCTAAAATGTGTACTTCCACATGTTCTGGGAAGTAAGTGTCATATTGATCACATCATCCACCAGCTGACCATTGGTCTATAAAAATATGGGCTTAGCACCGGCGCCACTCGTCTGATAGCAAGAAACACTGGTAATTGGGAAAAACTAATCCACAAGCACAAATCAGTCTAGTGCAATAGCAGCACATGTATGAACTACGCTTAAGTTCAAAGTGAGCGAATAAAAGACACAATTGGTTTTCAATATCTAGGCCATACAAGGACATTAGAAGGAAGACGTTAAAGAGATAAAGGAAAGAATCGTCATATCCAAAGATTGTTTCACAAAATAAAACAGCGTTATGAAAGCCAGAAGCATCACAAATACAAACATGGGATTATTGGAAAGTTGGGTGCTTTTAAAACGTAGAAAAGGGTCGTTTACTCCTACTTACTTATCATATGCAACTTGCAGGTCCGCAAGACCGAATGGGTAAGAACGCGTGTTCTTAAATATCCTTTGTGCTGATGACGAGATAAGCGGTTCAACTCTACACCGGAAAGCTGGACTAAAATGTTGACCTGTCGTCCTTGACTTGGGGACGTAAATTACAAGTACATCGTTTCCGGGGACTCCACAGTGGGAAGGTATCCACTGTATGGTGACCTTATGCTGACTGCTAAGTTCAGAAAGTAGTGTCCTCAGAACTGGCAATTTCCCAGACAGGAGCGCCTCTATTGCGGATTTTGCATCTGTCAATATTACCACAGGTTGTGTACTATGGCTGGTATTTTGTAATTTCTCTGTGGCTATCTTGATTGCCTCAATTTCAGCAAAATAGTTATGGCAGTACTTTCCTGTTGGAATTCTGGCCGTGTCTCTAGTATTATTTGGGTATTCTATGTACACTCCCGCTCCTCCATTTCGAACAGCATTTTGTGCTGACCCATCTGTGCAAACTCGGATCCATAGGTCCTGTGGGTATTCGTCATCAAGGAAGCTGAGAGTGGCTGTTCTGCGCTGTACACTGTTCTGTTCTTCCTTGTCAAATATTCCTCTCACTTTTGACTGGATTTGTAGCGATATTCTATGTTCATCTTTCCACGGGGTTCGCTCTGGAATGGTTGTCAGGGGGATACCAACTGTGGGAAGATCGATGGTTTCTCTGCAGAGTTGTTTGGCCTGGTGGATGAAACTACTTCTTTTCAACCGCCCCATAGCTAAGTTTTCAAATCGGTTCTTCATAGGGTGGCCTGGCAAGCTGAGAAACGTTTCTGCTTGTATGAGTGTTTTTGTATCTCTGCGTTCTCTTAAAGCTTGTGTCCTCCCCATTTTTTCCATTGCTACTATAGGGGTTGATCTCATCCCTCCTGTGATGACTCTAAGAGCTTGATTTTGCAGCTTGTCCAGCTCCTGCAATGTAGTTTTGGATGCTGAACACCACGCAGTTGACCCGTATTCCAAGTGTGGTCGTGTGCTCTGTTGATAAACTTTGCTAAGTATTTTCCCACTGGCTCCCCAAGTGGTTCCATTTAGCTTTCTCAGGATGGCAATTTTCCTTCTGGCTTTTGCTACTGCTTTTTTGATGTGTTTTCTCCATGTCAGCCTGTCGTCGAATGTTACACCAAGGTATGTTGGTTCCTTGTCTTCTCTTAGCGGTGTTCCATTTATCTGAATGCTCCCTGCCTTTTGTTTCGGAGAAAGGGTAAATAGAGTGGTGCTGCACTTGTCAGTGTTTATGCTGATACACCATCTATCCGCCCATGCAACAAATGTATCTACAGCTATTTGTAGCAATATGGTGGCCACTGATGCATGTTCATTTGCGCTCCACAAAACCAGGTCATCATCGTACATTGCCGCTTTAATTCCATCGGGTAGATTAGCAACAAAATCATTGATGAAGATTAGAAAAAGTGTTGGGGACAGAGCTGATCGATTGGCTAAGGAAGGAGCAAAAGAAGAACAACCTGATGTACCTATTACATACCACCAAAAGAAAATAATGATCAAATCAGTCAGAAGGCCACCAAACCTTACTCAAGACGACTACCACGTTATGGACAGACCAGAACAGGTCATTCTTCTGCGCCTCAGAACAGGACACAATAGATTACGCAACCACATGTATACAAAATTCAAGATTGGTGACTCAGCCATGTGCACATGTGGTTTGGCGTTGCAGACAGCAGAGCACATACTCCAGGATTGCCCAAACTACAACATATCCAGGCGAACCTTCTGGCCTAGAGAGACGACAGTGGAAGATAAACTCTATGGACCGCTGAATGAACTAAAAAAGACTGTTGGATTCATACAAGAGACAACATTGCAGTTATAGGCTTATTTCAGGCGAACTAAAGAAGAAGAACAACAACAAGTACATCGGAAGTCGGAGTGGGTTCGCCTGTTGGCGAGGGACATTGTTAAAAGGGAAAGCCAATTCACACGCACAATTCAGTCCATCACTACTATTAATAGTGTGTATGGACTACGCTTGAGTTCAAAGTGAGCGAGCGCCAAAAAAAAAAAAATAAAAATATGGAACTTGGCACGGCTGTATACGAGGGGCACATCAGGAGAACTAGGAGGCCTTGTAAAAAACACAAAACTGGATCTAACAGCCACCGAACACCGATTTATGTGTTTGGGGTTGGGGGGTAGGGGGAGAGTTGAGGTTCCGGGTACAAGGATGATACCACTAAAAAATAACAGATAACATATATCACATACAATTAAGCCCCGAAACGGGAACATAGATCCTTCATTTTACTTTTCCTTGTGCACAGTATGACAAGACCCACCATACGAATGACCAGGCACTGGCGGCATTAGGAGCCTCCGGCATACCCGAGAGATCTCCCAGCATCTTCCAGAACGTGTACAGGAAGCCTAAGACTCGCGAAAACAGCAGAAGGAACGGACTTCAACCCGGCCAGTCGGCCTTCTTTATCCGGTCAGCAGACGGGAATGATGGCCAATCCAAAGTGAACCAAATCTACTGTGACCCTGACCAGGTGAGTGCTGTTGCTAGTTTAAAGTTTGATACATGTTTTGCATATCCTTTACAGGACATCGCTGTCAACATCAGCATCTTTAAGCTGATTGTTGATTTCTTGGCAAGATTACGCTCAGTAGTTTGCCATTTGCTTTCTGAGCGACCAGTTCCATACTCTCACAAGTCACTGGCGCGACTCGAACTGCTACCAATTCTCGTGCGCTCACATCAACCACGAGAGTATTCGGGGTTACGGAGAAAGCTGCTAACCCCTCGACCAGGGAGACGGCTAAAGTGTCATAGCTTCCGTTATATCACCGGTGAAGTTTAAGGGAAGGTGCCATCATCATCATCATGTGCAGTGTCGATAAGCCTAGAGGGCCCTAGACGGTCATGTTTCGTTAACTCACACGATCTGCAGATGTTTGGATCAGCTCTGTGTTCTTGTCTCGATTATGCCATGTGGCCAAACCACCCAGGCATTTATCTCTCTGTTTTCCCCTAATTCTTTTCTCCTTAATCTTGCCAATTGTCACGAAGTTTTCCAGTACATTTCTCAACATAATCTGCCTAACTAATTGTGTCTGTCTACGTCTAATTTCGCGAATCAATTTACGGTTTTCATTTGTTTCTTGTATGACTGACTCATTGGTATTTCTGCCCATACATGGTATTCTTTGCATTGTCCTCAGATATCACATTTTCACTAAATTAGTTGTTTCTGAGCGTATCTGCTTATTCTCTACGTTTCACACCCATATAACAATACATGTTCTCTGTAGAACTTTTTATCGTTGCAACTGATAGCTTTTATTGGTCAGTAGTTTCCCCATTTTACAAAACGCTGCCTTTGCCAGATCAATTCTTGTTTTAAGTTCCACAAGGCATCTACCATCCGATGTTACTGTTCCGATATAGTGTGTAACTTAGCTCACATCAAATTAGATGTTACATTCACCTTCACTCACGAACGAAATTTATTTTCAAATGGTTGCAAATTGGGCACGCAATCCCGTCTTAAATTCGGCCTCTCCAATGACCCATCTTTCACACAGCAACTACTCGTTCCGCATTGTTAAAAACAAAGTTAGCTACATGTCCTTTACATGACGTTGCAATCAACAACGTCACTTATTATCTGTTTGGGATTTACAATGTTAGTTCAGTAGTTTGCCTTTGTTTTCTGAAAGGCCGACGCCATATAACATTGAAAGCATCACAAATAGTTCTGCTTCCAAATCACTCATGACTAATTTCGAACCCTCGACTTGGTATGTCAGGGAATTATGAAAGGCAGTTTCACTATGCTCTAAGCCACAGCACCTGTTTCGCACTATGCTGATTAAATTCCGTAGCACTAATTCTCTAGCACAGTGGTTCTCAACCGGTGGGGAATTCACCCCCCAGGTGGGAAATTTAGGGTTTCCGAGGGGGGAGGGGGGGGGGGGGGAAAGGGAATCTATATTATTTCTAGATCGTGTTAATACGAGAACCGATTACTTGATATTAGTTTTCCCCTCCATACTTTACGGTTCTTTACTTCATGTCCTTCTGAAATTCGTTTTATGACGTAAGCAAACCCGCAAATTACATTTTATGTAGACCTATATTCTTGTTCTAGGATGTGTTATTAAATTTAGCGTCCATTTGCACGTATACTGTGTAGGGTGGTGGGGGGGGGGATTTATAGGGAGGAAATACGAAAAAAAGGGGGGGGGGTGTGACATTCTGAACATATGGTGAAGGAGTGCATGGCCCAAAATAAGGTTAAGAACCATTGCTTTAGCACGTTATGCCTCTCGTCAAAATAACAAAATATATTCGGTAGCACTAGTTCTCCAGCATATTCTGTCTCTCGTCAGGATAAAATATATTCGGTAGCCCTAGTTCTCTAACACGCTCTGTCTCTCGTCAAGATAACAAAATATATTCGGCAACACTAGTTCCCTCGCATATTCTGTCTCTCGTCAAGATAACAAAGTATAATACAAACTAATTTTATGATTTTCTCTTCCAATTTACATCTCTACCCCCCTCTTATTCGTATACCTTTCAACTCTCCCCTAGCTTGATTTTCAACAAGGAAAATTGTCCAAACTATGCTATCCGATTTCACTTTGTAATTATCTTTTCATTTATTTTTGCTTCAGGACATATTTACCTGTTTTGTGGATTTTCGGGATATTCGGCCAGTTCTTCTATATTTCAACTTGGTGATAGTAATTTATTATTTCCTCATGTGAGGATCCGAGACGGAGTCTGCAATACTCTAGGAATCAGAATAGCACTGACTCCTAGAAATACACGTAGACACAAGCCAAGACACCTTATCATCATCATCATCATCATCATCATCATCATCATCATCATCATCATCATCATCATCATCATCATCATCATCATCATCATCATCATCATCATCATGTGACATGCCGGTAAGCGTGGGCGGTCATGTTTTGCCATCTCACTCGATCACCAGACTCGTGGATCAGCGCAGCATTCCTGTCTCGACCATACCACGTGGCCAAGCCATCCAGGTGTTTACTTATCTGCCCTTGTTCTCTTCCCTTCGATCTTGCCAGTAGTCACCAAGTCTACGTCCAATTTCTCTAATCAGTTTACGGTGTTCATTTGTTTCTTGTAGGACTGGGTCGTTGGTTTTTCTGTCTGTCCATGGTATTCTTTGCATTCTCCTCAGAAACCATATTCCCACAACCATCAGATGTCCTTCAGCTTGTCTGTTCATTGTCCACGCTTCACATCCATGCAGAAGCACAGGTTCTATATAACAACTCAACACTTTTTCTCGTTGCAAATGGCACCTATTTAGTGGTCAGCATGTTTTTCATCTGGTAAAAGGTTGCCTTCGCCATTGCGATTCTTGTCTAATCTCTTCAAGGTATCTCCCATCAGATGTTATGACTGTTCCGAGATAATTGTCTGGTGTGGAATGCGCCTGGCCCTGCAGCCAGCAGGGTTGGGATCGGCTAGCCTCTCCCAGGAGGGGTGAAGAGTGAAAATTAGTAGCCTGCCATTGACCCGCAAACTACACAAGTCAACTCCCATCTTCACGTGGTGCAGACCGGGCAACCATGACCGCGATGTCATGGGCTAACGGGGCTATGGCTCCCCATAGGTGATGGACTCCCTGTGGTCAGATTAGTGTCCTAAACCTGCGACTGGCCTAGCAAGCCGGCATTGGATCTTCATACTGCTAGTAGAAAAACTAAGAGAGAGAGAGTCCCATTAAACAAATGAATTGTTGAACTTGCAGCCGACAAGAGTTGGTAGTTGGAAGTTGTTAATTCAACACTCTATGTATGTCTTAGTACCTCACATTTCGTGTCTTTTATTGTGTTCGTTTACTCGCTTTGAACTTAAGCGTAGTTCAAACACGTCCTACTACTTCTAGTGGACTGGGCTGATAGTTACGTGTGGATTAACTTTCCAAATTATCAGATTACCAGTGTAAAATTGTTTAGTCCAACTGACCGATATAGAGATTGAACTTGCTACCTCCTCATCAGCACACCGAAAGTTTAAGAGCATGTACTCTAACCCACTCGGCCATGCTGACCTCCTAATTTCTTGTATAATACGAGGTTGCCTCAAGAAGTTCCCTGAATTGTGTGGTTGTATAAATAAGTAAGGTTCGAGTAAGGTGACTTATGAGAGTATGCAGCCGGTCGCTCAGAAAGTCGTGGCGTGCTGATGAGCGTAATCTAGCCTAGGAATTAACATACAGCTGAAAGATGCTGATGTTGACCGCAATATCCTCAAACAGAATTGGAAACGCGGAAAAAAAAAATAAAAATAAGTAAAACGTGATAATTTACATTAGATTTCCGTCACAATAGATCCCTAAGGGAACTAGACATTTTTTCCAACGACGTATACCTGTTGGAAAGATTTCTGGTAGACATCTTTGAACCATTCTCGTCGGCAGTGTCGTATCGATGATGACGTCATTATCAACCATGAATCGCTGTCCCGGGAGGGCGACGTGTGGTGGTGAAAACAGAACCACTCACGCTGTGGCAGGCTGGAAGAGTAAAAACCATGTTTCAGGAACATTGTTAATGAGCCCACTGGCAGTGTTACTACTCTACTAACTGCTAACCCAGCTGGAGGGTATTTATGATAAAATAGAGAGAGAGAGAGAGAGAGAGAGAGAGAGAGAGAGAGAGAGAGAGAGCAAATGAGAGAGAGATAGCAAATGGAAAAGAGATAGCAAATGAGAGAGAAAGCAAATGAGAGATAGGTCAAATGAGAGAGAGAGAGAGAGAGAGAGAGAGAGAGAGAGAGAGAGAGAGAGAGAGAGAGAGAGAGCAAATGAGAGGGAATGCAAATGAGAGAGAGAGAGTGAGAGAGAGAGAGAGAGAGAGAGTGAGAGAGAGAGAGAGAGTGAGAGAGAGAGAGAGAGAGAGAGAGAGAAAGAAAGCAAATGAGACAAGAGAGAAAATGAAAGTCAGAGCATATGTGAGAGAGAGAGAGAGAGAGAGAGAGAGAGAGAGAGAGAGGGAGAGAGAGAGCAAATGAGACACAGAGAGAAAATGAAAGTCAGAGCATATGTGTGAGAGAGAGAGAGACAGAGAGAGAGAAAGAGAGAGAGAGAGAGAGAGAGCAAATTAGGCAGTGAGAGCAAATGTTAGAGAGAGAGAGCAAATGCGAGGGAGAGAAACAAATGACAGATAGAGAGAGAGAGAGAGAGAGAGAGAGAGAGAGAGAGAGAGCAATTGAGAGATAGTAAACGAGAGAGAGAGAGTGTGTGTGAGAGAGAGAGAAAAAATGAGAGAGAGCACATGAGAGAGAAAGAATAAATGAGAGAGAGAGAGAGAGCAAATGAGAGAGAGAGAGAGAGAGAGAGAGAGAGAGATCGATAGGCAGACAGGCAGAGAGACAGAGAGACAAGAAGGAAAAAGAAATTGAAAAGTTATAATTAGAGCCCATACCAGTCTCAGATTAAATATCCTACAGGCAAATCAGACACATCTGGGAAATTACTTTGAAAGGGATTGTTGTCCATGGGAGGAAATGACTAATATTGTTGTCCGTAGGAAGAAATGATTAATATTGTTGTCCGTAGGAAGAAATGATTAATATTGTTGTCCATAGGAAGAAATGATTAATATTGTTGTCCGTAGGAAGAAATGACTAATAAAGTTTCCGTAGGAGGAAATGACTAATATTGTTGTCCGTAGGAAGAAATGATTAATAGTGTTGTCCGTAGGAGGAAATGACTAATATTGTTGTCCGTAGGAGGAAATGACTAATATTGTTGTCCGTAGGAAGAAATGATTAATATTGTTGTCCGTAGGAGGAAATGACTAATATTGTTGTCCATAGGAAGAAATGATTAATATTGTTGTCCGTAGGAAGAAATGATTAATATTGTTGTCCGTAGGAAGAAATGATTAATATTGTTGTCCGTAGGAAGAAATGATTAATATTGTTGTCCGTAGGAAGAAATGATTAATATTGTTGTCCGTAGGAAGAAATGATTAATATTGTTGTCCGTAGGAAGAAATGATTAATATTGTTGTCCGTAGGAAGAAATGATTAATATTGTTGTCCGTAGGAAGAAATGACTA
>JACEFZ010028204.1:237500-277500 GCA_014155875.1 Cepaea nemoralis
CATTTGCACAATGGAAGAGCGACTGTCAATAAAGTGAAAAGCCAAACCAATTCTTTGATATTGCCGCGAAGCATGGGCAGTGCCTACATTACAAACAAATGGAGATGGACATAAATGTCATTTCCGATGACCAACCACAGGATACATTTAGCAGCAATTGTCTCACTTTTTAAACATATATATATATATATATATATAATTAATAGGTAGTTGCATATCTTCATACTGGACTTCGTAGTCAACCCCAACATTTTTTGCCTGTTCGTTATTTCCCAGCAAGTTCACGTTCGATAGTTTTCCATTGCTTTCTGAAAGACCGATATTCATATCTGTTTGTATGAGAAACCAACGCAAGGCGGTCTGCTGCCGAATCTCCCGCAGCCGTGTTTCTATCGCGGTATGTAGAATTACGAATTGCACTCGCAACGCCTTCGCCACAGAGCCAGCCTTCGTCACATTGATATATCTATGTGAAATCAAGGTCTGTGTCTCAAACTTCAATCATCTTTGTCACATTGATATATCTATGTGAAATCAAGGTCTGTGTCTCAAACTTCAATCATCTTTGTCACATTGATATATCTATGTGAAATCAAGGTCTGTTTCTGAAACTTCAATCATCTTTGTCACATCGATATATCTATGTGAAAATAAGGTCTGTGTCTCAAACTTCAATTATCTTCGTCACATTGATATATCTATGTGAAATCAAGGTCTGTGTCTCAAACTTTAATTATCTTCGTCAAATTGATATATCTATGTGAAATCAAGGTCTGTGTCTCAAACTTCAGTTATCTTTGTCACATTGATATATCTATGTGAAATCAAGGTCTGTGTCTCAAACTTCAATTATCTTTGTCACATTGATATATCTATGTGAAATCAAGGTCTGTGTCTCAAACTTCAATTATCTTCGTCACATTGATATATCTATGTGAAATCAAGGTCTGTGTCTGAAACTTCAATCATCTTTGTCACATTGATATATCTATGTGAAATCAAGGTCTGTGTCTCAAACTTCAATTATCTTTGTCACATTGATATATCTATGTGAAGTCAAAGTCTGTGTCTCAAACTTCAATTATCTTTGTCACATTGATATATCTATGTGAAATCAAGGTCTGTGTCTGAAACATCAATCATCTTTGTCACATCGATATATCTATGTGAAAATAAGGTCTGTGTCTCAAACTTCAATTATCTTCGTCACATTGATATATCTATGTGAAATCAAGGTCTGTGTCTCAAACTTTAATTATCTTCGTCAAATTGATATATCTATGTGAAATCAAGGTCTGTGTCTCAAACTTCAATTATCTTTGTCACATTGATATATCTATGTGAAATCAAGGTCTGTGTCTCAAACTTCAATTATCTTTGTCACATTAATATATCTATGTGAAATCAAGGTCTGTGTCTCAAACTTCAATTATCTTCGTCACATTGATATATCTATGTGAAATCAAGGTCTGTGTCTCAAACTTCAATTATCTTTGTCAAATTGATATATCTATGTGAAATCAAGGTCTGTGTCTCAAACTTCAATTATCTTTGTCACATTGATATATCTATGTGAAATCAAGGTCTATGTCTCAAACTTCAATTATCTTTGTCACATTGATATATCTATGTGAAATCAAGGTCTGTGTCTCAAACTTCAATTATCTTTGTCACATTGATATATCTATGTGAAAACAAGGTCTGTGTCTCAAACTTCAATTATCTTTGTCACATTGATATATTTATGTGAAACCAAGGTCTGTGTCTCAAACTTCAATTATCTTTGTCACATTGATTTATCTATGTGAAATCAAGGTCTGTGTCTCAAACTTCAATTATCATATCAGTTATTTGATATTTCTTTACAAATTGGACAAAGTAGCAAAGAATGGTTAGACTGACGAAGCCATATGGACTTGGTCGCCAAATATGTCCTCAGCCTCCTGTCACGTTGATGACAATCTTTACTAATATTACAATGATAAGGGGTCTAGAATCTTCTCTCCAGACGAGGTCAGGGGTTAGAGTGTCTTTTCCCCTTTGTGTTCCCTTGTTTCTTGTCAACCCCAAATTTTTCTTTTGTTCGAACGTGTGATAGTTTCGTGTGAACTCAAAAATATGTTGTCATGACTTGTGCCAGTTTCTTGTGAAATTACATTTTTCTGTTATCAATTATCATGATTTATGCCAGTTTCTTATCAACTACAATTTTTATGTTGCCACGACTTATGCCAGGTTCTCGTCAAATTAAATGTTTATGTGTCTATGATATATGCCTGTTTCCTCTCAACCACAATTTTTCTGTTGTTAAAACATATGCTTGTTTCTTGTTACCTACATTTTAGTATTTACTGTCATAGCGTATGCCAATTTCTGTTTTCTGTTCAACTCCAGTTTCTCTGTTGTCACGACGAATGCCAATTCTGGTCAACTCAAGTTTATCTATTGTCACGAAGCTTATCAGTTTATTGCCACTTACATTTGTTGTTGTTGTCATGGCGTATGTCAATTTCTGGTCAACTGCAGTTTCTCTGCTGACATGACAAATGCCAATCCTGGTTAACTCCAATTTATCTATTGTCACGACGCATGACAGTTTATTGCCACTTACATTTGTTGTTGTTGTCATGACGTATGTCAATTTCTGGTCAACTCCAGTTTCTCTGTTGACACGACGAATGCCAATTCTGGTCAACTCCAGTTTTTCTGTAGTCACAACGCATGTCATTTTCTTGTCACCTACAATTTCTCTGTTGTCACGACGCATGTCAGCTTCTTGTCACCTAGGATTTGTATGCTGTCACAACTTACGTTAGTTTCTTTTGGAAGAGCGTATGCGTTCACTAGAAAGTTCGTCCTGGCGCTGAAAGGCATAACAGGAAACATTAAAACTAAGAAAGAAAGAAGTGGGGGTCGTTTAAAAAAAAAAAAGGATGAGATAATGGATAAGAGCGCTTGTTCTTAATCTTCCGGTGAGCTTACGCTGAGGTAGTGGGGTGAACACCCATAAAGGTCAGCTGGACTAAAATGTTGACTTCTCGTCCTCGACTTCGGAAGTAAATTACAAGTACCTTAGAAGTCGGAGTGGCAACCGGCCACATGGGTCCTAGTGGTGTCGCGATGGAAGCAACGGTAATTAGAGTCCTCCTGCTCTCTCTGCCCGCAACATCGATCACATGTATGGAAATATCACATCCTGTTCACTCTGTAATTCTGCTAGTCCAGAACTGCCTCTGCCTTCCCTTTCTTCTTTTATGCTCAACTGTTCACTTGAGGATTACCGTTGAGAGAGCGTCATGACGTGAGACATGCCCAAACCAAACTAGCTTTTCCCGTTCAAGCACCGACAAAAATAGTTCTTGAAGGCCCGCGTAACTATAAAACTTGTCTCTAATATAAGCATTTGGAAGAAAGATCGTCATCATCGCCAAGTGATGTGCTGATTGGCGTGGGAGAGCATGCTTCGCTACATCTTGAGATCACCAATAGCATTTTTTATTTCGTGTACTGCCTACATTTCCGTGCCCTGACACAGGACTCACATGAACTTTCTCTGGTTGTCAACATCTATCTCTCTTTCAACAAAATTGCCAGTTGTCACAATATACTCTAGTGTTTGTCTTCTCATAATCAGGCAAAAGAAAAATAACTGCCTCTTTCTGATGTTTGTTTTAAGTTATCTGCAGATTTAGATTACTCATGATGGCTTCCAATGCATTTTCAGCATTTTTCTATACAACTACATCTTTAAAGCTTTCTAGAGATTTTGTGTGTTCTTATTTACTAATTGTTCAGGATTCACAGCCATATATTAGAACTGGTGTGTAAGATGCAAGATTTCGTTTTCTAACTTCCAATGACTAGGATTTATTGCATAAGAAAGATACATCTTAGAATTAGAGAAGGTTTAGCAATCATCAGTCAGATGTGCGAAACGAGATGGACAGGAGCAGGCATCAAGATAGGAGAAGATTTCAAGATTATTTATTCTGGAGGTGAAGATCATCATAGGGGAGTGGCAATTATTCTGGACCGGAAAACATGAAAATCTATTCAAGGATATTGGGCCGTGTCGGACAGAGTTCTACTAGTTAAATTAATTAGCAGACCTTTTAGCATAAATATTATTCAAGTATATGCCCCAACATGAGAATCCAGTGAAGATAGTGTAGAAGAATTTTATAATGACATAGAGTCTGCCTTAAAGAAATGTAAAAATTCAGAAATAAACATCATAATAGGGGACTTCAATGCAAAAGTAGGAAATCAAGGGGATAGATACACAGTAGGAAACTATGGTTTAGGAGAGAGAAATGAAAGAGGATACAGACTCGTAGAGTGGACAAAAGAACAGGAAATGATTGTAGGAAACACCTGGTTCAAACAACACCCTAGAAGATTATGGACATGGAGGAGTCCTGATAGCAGGATTAGAAACCAGATTGACTACATTCTGATTAGCAGAAGATTTAGAAATGCATTAACAATAGCAAAAACAGTTCCCAGTGCTGATTGTTATAGTGACCACAGATTACTCACAGGAACATTGAGGATAAAGTTGAAGAAAGTCAAGTATATAACAGGAAACACTAAATATGATTTGTGTACATTGAGTAATGACAAGGAAATACAAAACAAATTCAACATAGAAGTACAGAACAGATTTGAAATTTTGTCTGATCTAGAGATCCTATTCCAGGATGTGGATGATCAATGGGAAACGTTGAAGAATTCAATCAATGTGGCTGCAGAAACAACTATTCCAAAATTAAAGAGGGTGGGTCGTAAGAAATGGATGACTGAAGAAATTTTACACCTCATGGAAACAAGAAGACTCAACAAAAATAATTCTGTCAAATATGAAGAAATTCACAGACAAGTCAGAACATTATGTAAGGAGGCAAAAGAAGCATGGCTTGAGGAAAAGTGCTTAGAAATTGAAAACCAACACAACAGTCAAAATACCAAATTAGTGCACAAAAGAATTCAGGAACTTACTAATAAAAGAACAAGTACATCTACAGGGTGTCTAAAAACTGAAGATGGCAAAATCATAATAGAAAAAGACCAGATTCTACAGGTATGGACAGATTATGTGAAACACCTTTATTATGATAACAGAGATGAACAGTATGATATTAGATTTAATAATGAAGGACCGCCAATTTTGGAGATGGAGGTTCGAAATGTTCTTAAGCATATGAAAGCTGGCAAGGCCCCCGGTGCAGATAACATCACAACAGAAATGATTAAAGCTTTAGAAGAATTTGGACTAGATCAAGTCACCAGACTGCTGAACACATTATATGATACTGGAGATATACCTCCTGAATTATGTAACTCTATATTTATTGCAATCCCAAAGAAATCAGGAACCTTGGAATGTGATCAACATAGAACAATTAGTATAATGAGTCACATCACAAAGATTTTGCTAAGAATTATCATGCAAAGAGTGAGGAAGAAGATACAACCTGAAATAGGGGAAGAACAATGCGGGTTTGTAGAAGGAAAGGGTACAGTAAATGCTGTGTATATGCTGCGAACAGTTATTGAACGTGCTATAGAAGTAAACAAGGATATACATCTTTGCTTTATTGACTATACAAAGGCTTTTGATAGAGTTAGACATGTCAACATGGTGAATATGCTTGCAGATCTACAAATTGATGGGAAAGACATTAGACTTATAAAAAACATATATTGGAAACAACAAGCTGCAATAAGGATTGATAATGAAGTGGGACAGTATCAGCCAATTAAGAGAGGTGTTAGGCAGGGATGTGTGATGTCTCCAGATCTTTTTTCACTATACAGTGAAAATATTTTCAGAAATGTAGAGGATATAAATGGAATCAGCATTGGAGGACGAAACATCAATAACATTAGATATGCAGATGATACAGTATTAATTGCAGACAATGCGCAGGACCTGCAACAATTAGTAGATGCGGTTGTTGTACACAGTGAGCAACTGGGGTTAGAATTAAATTGTAAAAAGACTCAGGTTATGGTCGTCACTAGGAAGGAAGAAGTGCCACAATGTAATATACAAGTAAATGGAAATATTCTTCAACAAGTGAATCGGTACAATTATCTTGGAACAGTCATAACATCTGATGGGAGATGCCTTGAAGAGATTAGAACAAGAATCGCCATGGCGAAAGTAGCCTTTAGCAAGATGAAAAACATTCTGACCAATAAAAAGATGTCAATTGAAACGAGAAAAAGAATGTTGAGGCGATACATAGAGCCTGTTCTTTTGTATGGATGTGAAACTTGGACAATGAGCAGTCAAGCTGAAAAGCATCTGATGGCTGCAGAAATGTGGTTTCTGAGGAAAATGCAAAGAATACCATGGACAGACAGAAAAACCAATGACCAAGTACTACAGGAGACAAATGAACATCGTAAACTGATTAGAGAAATTAGACGTAGACAGTCAAAATTTTTTGGACATGTTATGAGAAGAAATGGATTGGAGAACTTAGTGACAACTGGCAAGATCGAGGGGAACAGACCAAGAGGAAGACCGAGAGGAAAATACCTGGATGGCTTGGCCACATGGCATGGACGAAACAGGAACACTGAGCTGATCCACGACACTGGTGATCGAGTGAAATGGCGAGTCATGACCGCCCACGCTTTCCGGCATGGCACATGATTGATTGATTGATATAATATCACTGAATGATAACTCTACATTCACAGGGTGTCAAATGAGTAAAGACAAAGTATTTGACTTTGTAAGACGGCATGAGAAATACATTCACAAGCATTCATCTGCATTGCTAGAAGTAAAGAACAGAAGTAAAGAACACAAGTATATATCATAGGACATACTACAGAAATATACGCGTTGAAAGTTATAGGAAAATTGGGATTTGAACGTGCCGCAATCCAACAATGACAGTGCATTGCTGAAGAAACGGGTGTAGTTCGTCACACGGCCAGCTGGACTCGTTGCGTTGACATACAATGGAACTTCTGGAACTTACAACATATTTCTCCCGCAGATGAAAACTTGCCACGGCACACATAGCAAGCTTGTCACAATCAACGTAAGCCCTATATATATATATATATATATATATATATATATATATATATATATATATATATATATATATATATATATGTATATAAAATCGGTATTTCGCTTGTTATTATTTGGCAAGTCAGGTTTATGTGATTGCGAAAGCTCTGTGAATATTGCATTATGAATGTATAGGAAAACCCAAGCTTATTTACTCAGGATTAAACAAGCAAAATGTCGGCGGCGTGTCTGTGAAATGTATTTACTCTTCTTCAGGATCAAATCCCACAAAGAAAAATAATATTTTTCTGTTCGAGCAACTTAAGCTGAAAGCATGCCATAATTCTTTCTATGTGTATTTACCGGACAAACGCCCGTAATCCTGTTCAGTACGCATGCTTGGCTGAGCCAAAATGTTCTGGTAAAATAGAAAGTCTTGTATGATACGCACCTTACATTTTCATTATAGTATTGAATTAAATATTTGTTAAACCAATATCTAAAACATAATAACATGCTCTACACATTCAGTTTCGCGCTATCTTCACTGTCAAATTGTAATACAAACTTCAGAGACTTTGCAATGTAAGTTACTTTGCATTGGCTATGCGGGTGTACGGGGGAATGAACAGGCTGATAGGCTAGCAGGGAATGCACCTCTTGGTGGTATTTTGCCTATGGACAAGGGGGAGGTGGTCGTGTACTTGTGGGACCAGGTGGAGAAGACGGAGGAACAGATTGAGAACGCATATGTGGAAAGAATGAGATTGCGGGGGATCGGCAGGGGTTCTGGAAGAATCTCAAAACTGAGAGGGAAGACCATGAGAACTTTTAATCAGATAGCGGTGGGAACGATTAGTAGTATGACTCTTAGCTGGCTGTTGAACGAGGGGACGGAGCACGTATGGGAATGTCCTGAGTGCAGTGATATCGGTTCTTAACTCAACTCAACTCAACTCAACAGGTACTTTCAATATAAAAAACGATGCCATATTGTCAGTACTGTGGATAATATGCACCCGAATTTTAGACGGCAACCATGAGTAAAAATTGTTCGTATTTCTCGTTTGGATTTACGGTATGTTAGTTAGTTAGTTATTTAGTCTTTCCTCTTGAGCCTAAGGCGGCGCATAGGGCAGAAGTCCTGTCTCTCCATGCCTGGCGGTTCGCTGCTACCTGTTGTAGATCTTGGATATTTACTTGGCCATTGAATGAGCCTTCTCTAATGATGGTTCTACGCAGGGTCTCTCTTGGTCTTCCCCGTTTTCTTTTCCCTACCGGTGACCATATGAGGGCTTGGTAGGGGAGTCTTGTCTTGTCCATTCTGAGTACATGGCCGATATAGTTCCAACGGCGTCTTCTTATGAAATTGGATACTGTATCTTGCTTAGTCTCTTGTCTTATTTGCGAATTGGTTCTGAAGTCTGTCCAGTGGATGTTTAGAATTCTTCTAAGACATTTGTTCTCAAAATTGTCTAATTTTTTATCTAAAGCTACCGTTGATTTCCAACTTTCACATCCATACGTTAACACTGGAATCACACAAGAGTTGAAGATTTTAAGTTTTGTGTGTTTGCTGAGTGTCTTTGACTTCCAGATGTTTGACAGTTTATTGAAGGCACTAAATGCCAGTGCGATTCTAGATATTTCTGGTGTTGAGTCCCATGTAGATGTCATTTTGCTTCCTAGGTATGTGAAGCTGTTGACTTTTTCAAGAACGTAGATGTTCAATTTGGTGTCATCTGAACTGTTGGTAACATCAATAGTCTTTGTTTTTGTGGTGTTAATTTGGAGACCAATTTGCCCTGAAACATTTTGGAGGTGGTTTATTTTCTCTTGGGCATCAGGGTGTGTTGAACTCAAAAGCACTATGTCGTCGGCAAAGTCCAGGTCTTCTAGAATTTTGTCAACCCAATGGATACCCATATTTGTGTTGTTTGTGCATTTGCGCATGACCCAATCGATAGCTATTCCAAAAAGCATCGGTGATAAGACACAACCCTGTTTCACTCCTGTTTCGACTGAGAACCAGTCAGAGTTGCCTGTTTCTGTTCTTACGCAGCAACGTGTCTCTTTGTAGAAAGATTTTATGACGTTAGTATATTTGGTAGGAAAACCATAGATGTTAAGTAGATTCCAAAGTGAAGGACGGTGGATGCTGTCGAAGGCTTTTTGAAAGTCGACAAAGTTGGTGTAGCGTAGCGTATACTACTAGGATGGAAATGGATCAAAGTAGATACTAAATAGACTTCTGCGAATAGAGAATCTAACCACTGTGAAGAAGCGATCAATTACGGTATGTACTCGAATATCAATCCATCATGTGTCATGCCGATAAGCGTTGGCGGTCATGTTTCGCCATCTCACTCGATCACCAGAGTCGTGGATCAGCTCCGTGTTCCTGTCTCAACCATGCCATGTGGCCAAGCCATCCAGGTATTTATTTCTCAGTCTTCCCCTTTGTCTCTTCCCTTCGATCATGCCAGTTGTCACCAAGTTCTCCAATTCATATCTTCTCTTAACATGCCCAAAGAATTTTGACTGTCTACGTCTAATGTCTCTAAACAGTTTACGATTTTCATTTGTTTCCTGTAGGACGTGTTCATTGGTTTTTCTGTCTGTCCATGGTATTCTTTGCATTCTCCTCAGAAACCACATTTTCACAGCCGTCATGTCCAGAGCCTTCAAATGTTGTTCAACTTTTCTGCCCACTTCCATGCTTCACATCCATACAAAAGTACAGGTTCTATGTAGCACTTCAACGCACTTTTTTCTCTCTTTGCAATTGACATTTTTTTAAAAATTGGTCAGTATGTTTTTCATCTTGCAAAGGCTACCTTCGCCATGGTGATTCTTGTTCTAATCTATTCAAGTCATCTCCCGTCAAATGTTATGACTGTTCCGAGATAATTATAACTACTCGTATTACACCGGGTGTTTATAAAGTCTCACTACACTTTGTATGTAAACAAATTTTGAAAAATTAAGTACACGACATCATCAAAAATGTGCTCCACAGTCCTTCGTTAAGCAATATGCAGCGAATGTCTGTCGTCTGCTGGAGTAATTCTTTGCACTCCAAAACAGTTACTATTCATGAAATAACAACAGACTCGTCGCAGAAGGTATTTGACAAAATGAAGAGACGCGTACAACCATGTCTTGAAGCCCATGGTAGACATTTCCAACCAGTCGCTTTTACCTCCTAAGAAATTTCATTGTACCAATTTTAGACTGGGTCGACCTGGAAGCATCGGTCAATTTTGAAAATTCGTCACGATGCTTCTTCGAACCCCTGACTACCGGGCTAGCAGCCACTACGCTAGCGTGACTCTCCAAAAATATTTCCATTGTTGTTGTTAAAGAAAGACCAGTATCTACATCTGCAAAGAATACCAGGGGAAGACAGAAACGCCATTGACCAAGTCATATAAGAAACACAGGAGACCCGTAAAATAATTAGAAAAATTAAACGTAGACATTCACAATCTTTTTGGAAGCGTTTTGAGAAGAAATAAATTGAAGAACTTGGAGACAAATGGCAAGACTGAGAGGAAAGAGAACAAGGGGAAGGCAGATAAGTAAATACCTGAATGGCTCGGCCACTTGGTATGATCGAGAAAAGAACACAGAGCTGATTCACGACTCTGGTGATCATGTGAGATGGTGAAATATGACCGCCCACGATTACCGGCATGACACATAATGATGATGATCTACATTAATTTATATATATATATATGTATAATTTGTTACGTCCGTGAGACTTAAACCGGTGTGTTTATCCCAACCAAAAATAAATCCGCGTGTACATTTCATATGCCATTTTACACATGTTACTTTCAATAGTAATATCAGATCTTTATTTGGATTGTTTGATATTGTGGCACTAATGTGTTTGATAATATGAAGTTTACACGAATAAATTCGCTAATAAAATTATATTACAGTATATAATGTGAATGTATAACATTATCATATACTATCGTATCATAGTAGCATGTCATACATGGTAGTGTCACATTTCATCAAAGAACGGTTATATATATATTTAACATAAATGGACATCGTATTCTGTCTTGTGATAGTAATATAATTATATTTTTATATTAATACATTGTGATGTGTGATGGTCTCATTTATATATGTATGATTGGACTAAATTTTGTCATGTGATACATTCGATTGTGTGAATATAATGCATTCTAGTGTGTGGATGTATCATGTTACATGGTGTTTTAGCAATGCATTGTAAAGTGTTGACATTTTGTTGAATATGGCAAATACACTAATAAATTACCAGAATTGTGTTAATCGTTTCTTCAAAAATCAATACCGTAGAGAAGGGTGATTTAATTGTAACTACAGACAAACCAATGCAGCAAAGTGAGAGATCAGGATAGGACTTCACAGCTAGATGGAGGGGCTAGTTCATCGCAGCACATAGTGGAGCATATTCAAACATGGCATCCAGCATGAGAATGGAAGCAGAGGCGGTCATTTGGGGTTTCTAAATGGCTTTCTGATTATCCTTCAATAAGGCAGTCGTCATAATCGACACATAATTAATATATATATATATATATATATATATATATATATATATATATATATATATATATATATATATATATATATATATATATATATATATATAACACGTACATAAGTATCATATTCTGTGTTGTGATAACAATATAATTGTTGGTTGATATTAATGATAGGCGGTTGAGTCGTTACGGTTTTATGTTTCTGGCTACGGTTTGCTTACGCATTTTTCTCATGCTGTACTGTTAGTAAATGGTTCCCTCGCCCAGCTACTGAGTTAAGCACATGGAGCAACAGAGTGAGCTGTAGATTTCACGTGGAGCGCTTTTACATCTGTCCACGGTTGTTTGTATCGTGAACTGCATGTTCAGAATATTGGAGGCTGACCGGTTGCTGAACTAACTGGGTTTGCCTTATGCAGTAATATGTGGCTGCCGGTTTTCTAGTGACTGCCGCTTCGACGATGAAATGCAGTTTTCGTGGCGGACTTCTGTGTTGGCATTCTGGCAGCAGCAATGTGAATAGCATACCTGTGCGGGCAGTTGGTTTGTCGAGATTCGTTCCACTTTTCACATGGGGCAGTGAAGAGCATTTTGTGTGATATTCAGTGGTACAGGAACGAAGCATTATGGGGCGACCCTGCGCCGTGAAGTTGGAACTGCGAATAACTAACTAACTAACTAACTAACTAACTAACTAACTAACTAACTAACTAACTAACTAACTAACTAACTATCTAACTAACTAACTAACTAACTAACTAACTAACTAACTATACATTGGCACCTTTCCGTCTTGACAGACGATAGTTTGGTACATTTTGCTTTAAAAAGGCTTAATAACTACGATCCATGGCGGTGGCGAGTGTGGCTGGTAAGGCCAATTCTTGCTGCAAATGTTTGCCCACAGTAGGTGCATGTGAAAACATGGTCATTTCCACCATTTTGCACCATCTTACGTCTCTCACGCTCTGTGTGTTTTTTATCTGCAATCATTTTCTCCTTTGTCTTTATTCCGTTTCTGATAGTTGCCCTCCATGCAACACGTTCAGCGGCGACATGCTCCCAATGTGCATTATCAATGCCTGTATCAATCATGTCCCGCTTACACACATCTTTGTATCGTAGTAGAGGCCGACCCTGAGATCTCCTACCCGTCTGTAATTCACCAAAAAAGATGTCCTTTGGTATTCTACCATCATCCATCCTCCTAACGTGTCCTATCCATCTAAGTCTACGAAGACTGAGCATGGAATACACCGTCACACAACCTGATCTTTCCAATACTTCAGTATTTGTGATTTTGTCTTGCCACTTAATACCAAGTATAATGATAATGCACATTGGGAGCAAGTCGACTAACTAACTAACTAACTAACTAACTAACTAACTAACTAACTAACTAACTAACTAACTAACTAACTAACTAACTAACTAACTAACTAACTAACTAACTAACTAACTAACTAACTAACTAACTAACTAACTTACTAACTAAATAACTAACTAATTAACTAACTAACTAACTAACTAACTAACTAACTATCTAACTAACTAACTAACTAACTAACTAACTAACTAACTAACTAACTAACTAACTAACTATCTAACTAACTAACTAACTAACTAACTAACTAACTAACTAACTAAATAGCTAACTAACTAACTAACTATCTAACTAACTAACTAACTAACTAACTAACTAACTATACATTGGAACCTTGCCGTCTTGACAGACGATAATTTGTTGCATGTGCTTCACAAAGGCATAATAACTTCAACCCATGGCGTTAGCGAATGTGACTGATAAGGCCAATTCGCGCTGTAAATGTTCGTCCACAGTGGATGCATGTGAACACATGGTCATTTCCTCCATTATGCACCATCTTACGTCTCACACGCTCGGTATGTGACTTATCTGCGATAATTTTCTCCTTTGTCTTTATTACATTTCTGATATTTGCCCTCCATGCAATACGTTCAGCGTCGACTTGCTCCCAATGTGCATTATCAATGCCTGTATCAATCATGTCCCGCTTACACACATCTTTGTATCGTAGTAGAGGCCGACACCGAGATCTCTTACCGCTCTCTAATTCACCACAAATATGTCCTCTGGTATTCTACCATCAACCATCCTCCTAACATGTCCTATCCATGAGTGTTAGAGTGTGTGTGTGTGTGTGTGTTTGTGTGTGTGTGTGTGTGAGAGAGAGAGAGAGAGAGAGAGAGAGAGAGAGAGAGAGTAAAAGAGTGAGTGAGTGCGCTAGGGTAAGTGAAACATTGAGTGATAGCGTGAGGGTGTGTGTCTGTCTGTGTATGAGTGTGAGAGAAAAAGAGAGTTAGAGATAAAGTGAATAAAGATGGACAGAGTGAATGAATGGGGGAAATAGTGAGTGAGAGAGAGAGAGAGAGAGAGAGAGAGAGAGAGAGAGAGTGAGTGAGAGAGCGAACGAGAGAGAGAGAGAGAGTGAGACAGTGGGAGAGTTGATGTGTTAGTGTGTGTGTGTGGGAGCGCGCGCATGCGTGTGAGTGTGTGTATATGAAAGAATACAGAGAGAGAGAGAGAGGGAGAGAGAGAGAGAGAGAGAGAGAGAGAGAGAGAGAGAGAGCTGAGCAGATGCATGTCATGTAATACGCATGTTATGTAACACGCGAATCCATATGTTTGTGTATTCTCATCTGTCATATTATCAGTTAAATACCATTTGATTTTATCATGTATAATTTAAACTCATGTACATTACTGTAGTTTGAGTGAAGGACAGAATGAGTGAGCGTAAGAGTGAATGTGTGTGTGTGGGGGGGGGGGGGCATCACTATTTTTACTTCACACACTGTTTATTACACATTTTTCTCCATGTTTAACATTTTTATGAGACTGCTTACGACAATTGTCAGTGTATGTGTGTGAGTAAAGTGTGCGAGTTTGTTCATACTAGTTTCAATGCTCACGTGAGGCATTTTGTATGTGTCTAGATGTGAGGATGTGTGAGTGTGTGTGGAGGATGTGTGTGAGTGTGGGGATATGTGTGGGTGGGTACGTGTGGGTGGGGGAATGTGGGTTGAGGTGTGTGGGTCTTGGTGGGTAGTGATATTTGTGGGTGTTGGTGGGATGTGTGGATGGATGTGTGGATGGATGTGTGGGGGTGAAAGTAGGGGTGTGGGAATGGGTGTGGGGGATGTGTGTATGGGTGGAGGATATGTGTATGGGACGGATGCGGGGGATGTGTGTTTGGGTGGGAGATATGTGTGGGTAGGTAGAGATGTGTGGATGGTTTGGGGAAGTATGTGTGGGTGGCGGGGTTGTGTGGGTAGGGGATTGTGTGGGTGGATTGGGGATGTAAGGGCGGGTAGGGAGAAGTGTATGGTGTGTGGGTTTGGGATATGTGTGCGGTGTGTTGGTGGGGGATGTGTGCATGGTGTGTCTATGGGAGGTATGTTTGTGGTGGTATGGGTGATGATGTGTGTGTGGGTGGGGGATAGTGTGTGGTGTGGGGGATGTGTGTGATGGGTTCGGGGAATGTGTGTATGGGTGGGAGATATGTGTGGGTGAGTAGGGGGTGTGTGGTGGTTGGGAGAAGTATGTGGGGGTGTGTGAGTGGGAGATGTGTGCGTGGATGGAGAATGTGTGGGTAGGGGTGTGTGAGTGGCTTAGGGATGTGTAGGTGGGTGACGGATGTATAGGTGTCGGGGTGGGATGCGTGAGTGGGTGGAGGATGTGTGTGGGTAGGGGTATTGTGATCGTGATATGTTTTGTTGGGGGTAGGTGGGTGCGTAGTGGAGGATGTGTGCGTGAGTGATTGTGTGTTGGTGGATGGGTGGGAAATGCATGTGTGGGTGGGGAGAGGTGCGTGGTGTGTTGGTTGGGATATTGTGTGCGTGGGATATGTGTGTGTGTGGGGGTATGTGGGGTGGGTGTGGGTCAGGGTATCTGTGTGGGTGTGGGTGAGAATATAGTGTGGTATGTGGGTGGGGGATATTTGTGTGGTGTGTAGGTGGGGATGCATGGTGGTATGTGGGTGTGGGATGTGTTAGTGAGGGATATGTGTGCGGTGTGTGGGTTGGGAATATTGCGTGGTAGAGGATGTATGTTATGTGCGGATGTTGGGTGTGTGAGGTAGGGGATGGGTTAGGGCATGGGTGGGTGGGTGGAGGATGTATGTGTGGGTGGTGGGGTGTGTGAGAGTGGATTGGGGATGTATAGGTGGTTAGGGAGATGTGTGTGTGTGTCGGGGTAGTGAGATGTCAGTTGGTGGGAATGTGTGTGTATGGTTTGAGGATGTGTGAGTGGATATGCGATGTGTGGGTTGGTGGGGGATGTGTGTGTGTGGGTGGGGAATATGTGGTCGATGGAGATGTGGCTGGGGGATGGGTGGTTGGAGGTGTGGGTGGGGGATAGGGTGTGTGGGTTAGGATGTGTATGTGGGTGGGCGTGGGATGTGTGGGTTGGTGGGGGATGTTTGTGGGTGCCGAATGTGTTTTGGTTGGGGGAACAGGTGAGGGCAGTGTGTGTGTGTGGGTGGGGGATGTGCGGAAGGGGGATGGGTTGGTTGGTGGGGTATATATGTGTCCCTGGGTGTGTGTGTGTGTGTGTGTGTGTGTGTGTGTGTGTGGGTGGGGTGGTGTATGGGTAGGTGGGAGATGGGCCTCATAACATAGTTATTTGTCTTGATTATGTTTACAACATTCATTTCACAATGTTTCTCCCCCGATGTGTCTCCACCTTGCCGTGGTGGGGGAGCTTGAGTGTCCCTCTGACCCCAAGCGCTATTCCGATGGATATTAACTACATATTGGACAGCTCTTAGGATAGGGACCAGACTAAGAGAGACACAACCTGCTGCTCTGCAGGTAGACTGAGGATAGCAGTCAAAATCAGGCAAACGATGCCAATAATCTCAGTCCGGACATAACCTCTAAGGCTCCCAGCCGAGGTATTTGGTTGAACGTCTCTAAGCCATAAACCCTCGGAAGTGAGAGCCTGGCCGACACAAGCATACATGACAATTGAGGTGAGGTGCTGAGCACGCTACATGCTTGGCGCAGATACTCGTTCGATGGCTCTTAGCTGGGGGATATGAGGTATCCCCGGATGAGAGGGCCTGACCGTTACTCGCCCACAGACGCACGGAGGTAAGGTGCTGAGCCGGCAGCACATGTAGCCTACCTCGTGAGCGAGTACAAAAGGTGGAAAAACATCTCGGTCGCACGTTCCGTAGAAAGTCTGTAACCGTACTCATGGAGTGAGAGTAGTCAAAGGTGGAAAATTGTCTCGTTGACACGAAATAGAACGCCTGTCTTGCGAATCCATTACGTGGCAGCCCGAAGCAAAAGCTTGCTGTGTGGAAATAAGAGTCTCGAAACCCGAGGAAGGCTAACCTCATCAAAAATGCCCACCGAAGCCGGAAGTGCCAGCCTATGGGCGGCAAAATAATAATGGCACTACGCAATTACGTCCGAGTGAAATGTCTTTCGTGACCGGCAAAGCTCTAACTAGTCTTCCCTCGTGCTAGGAACAGCTACCTAGTCTCCGAATGCCGCTCTTGTTCGGAACAGCTCTGACTAGGTAGTTTCCGAATGTCCGAGTGTCTGGAACAGCTCTGACGGACACAACGACAAGCACATGTCCGAAAAACTCGCTGAGTGGATATTGACTGCAGACCAGTTTGGTCTGTGCGGGAACGGCCCGGGGTGAACGAAATGCCCAATATATTGAAGTGAGGAATAAAAGCAGCCATGAGCAGGACGAGCCAATTCCCTCGGTAAGCCCAGGACCAGGGCGCTATGTGCCGGCCCTGCAATTATGGAAGCCACCCTGGATGGCGGAAAATGCCATGGACTGTCCCTGCCTTCCTTTGAGGGACAACCGTTGTCTTCACCCGTTCCAACTTGGCCAGCTGGGTTGTGGACGGTACCGCAAACAGTGAGAGTCTCCCAGGAATGCTACCTGGTCAAAAAAGCACGCTGAAGCCGGTTGTGTTGGCCTACGGGTTTCGGCCCAAGGGCGCATAACAGACACACCGCAATCACATCTGAAAAAACACTCCGGATGATCGCAAAGAAGAAAGAAGAAGAAGATTTCACAATGTTTATCTTTCTTCCTATGTAAATGTATAATGCTCTTGATGAACGAAACACTAGTGATTGGAAGGGCCGAATGTAAGACGGGCCTGCGTGCCCAATTTGTTACCCTTTTAAAATAAAGTTGATTTGATTTATCCATCTAAGACTACGAAGACTGAACACGGAATACACCGTCACACAACCTGATTTGTCCAATACTTCAGTATTTGTGATTTTGTCTTGCCACTTAAAGCCAAGTATTCTTTGCAGCCACCGCACATGAAAGCTGTTGAAACCTTTCTTTTGGTGTGAGTAAGTTGCCCAGGCTTCATTGCCATAAAGAAGAGTACTAAGGAAACAGGCTTGATAGACAAGGACTTTTGTTTTGGTAGTAAGCTTCCTGTTCTCCCAGACTCTTTTTCTTAACCTGTTCATTGTTGTTGCTGCCTTACCAATCTTGATGTTGATTTCCTGATCTAGTGATAATTTTCTATTTCCCTCTGATCCTAGATATGTTAAATGGTCTATTATCTCTAGTTCGACGTCGTCAATAAAGATTGATGGTACCCCATGTACACCTTGCGACATAATCTGCGTCTTCTTTTTGATAATTGCTAAACCAAATTCAGAACAAGCATTGGAGAATGCAAATAGTAGACGTTGTAATTCTTTATCAGAGTGGGTCGTAATTGCAGCATCATCTGCAAAAAGCATCTCTCCGATCAGTACCCTCCTAATTTTGGTCTTGGCCTTCAATTTCTGAGCATTGTAGAGTCCGCAATCTTAGTGTGAGTGAATATATATACCACCATCCTGATAACAAAAGGCATATTTCAGTAGAAGTGAAAAGTATATTTCAAAGAGGGTGGGAGCTAGTAAACAATTTTCCGTAACTCGACTCTTGATTTCAAACGCTTCTGAAGTTGCACCATCAAACCTGATTATACCCTTCATGCCTGTGTGGAACGATTCCACAATGGACAGAAGAGTTGTGGGCAGCCACTCTTTTTTTTAGGAACTTGAACAGACCCTCACGACTGACCAAATCAAATGCCTTTGTGAGGTCAATGAAGGCAATAAACAGTGGTTGATTCTGTTCACGGCATTTTCCTTGCATTTTTCTCAATGAGAATATCAAATAAGTGGTGGACCGGTTATGTCGAAAGCCACACTGTTATTCGGGGTAGACTTGATCTCTTAAACTCTTTCGCTACCAAACAAAAATTGGGTCCTGACCAAACAGAAATTCATGGCAGAAAATTGGAAGTATTGGTGTGTTACAATAATGCTTTTAAAATGGTTAAAATGGTAGCAGATATATTGTATTATATATGAAATTAAAGAGAATTGCACAAGGAACATGACAGTGTTAATAATTAATTGATAAGTTACAAATAGTATGACAATAATGAGAGGTTTAATAATAACAACTGAAATTAAAGAGGTAAAAATTATTTTAAAAATTGCACTTATAAGGTGTTTTCTATACTCCTCTAGTGCTAATCATGTTTAATTTACTGAATAATCAAACAAACACCACTTGTCGTCAAGAATATAAACAGTATTGCTCACTAAAATTACCCAAAAGGAAGTTTTGCTGCATATTCTGAACCATGTCTTTTTCACAAAAAATGAAGAAAAAAAAATAATGGCAGAAAACTGGAAGTAGGGGTGTGTCACAATAATATTATGAAAATGGTTAAAATTGTAGCAAAAATGTTGTATTATATATCAAAATAAAGGAAATTGCACAAGGAATATGTTGGTATTAAATTTATTGCTATAGGTTGTAAATATAATAAAAATAATAATACAATGTGACAAAAAGAGAGCAAAGAGAGCTGATGAAAACATTGCACTTACCAATGGGTGTTGTTATCCTGATCACTGCTAAATCGCTGCTAATCCTGTTAAATTTACCTGAACAAACACCACTTTTCTAAGTGGAATGAAATGGAAACGCCCACGAGTATGCGGCCTCGTAGAATGATCAAGCTAGGTTATTGTTCGGAAGCCTACTCGGTTGACAATCAGTGTCTCTGTATAATTGAAATTGTTGGAATGCAGATAATCAATCAGAGCTTTCGAAGTGTAGAATCTGTCAGCAAAGATGTGATGGCCAACTCCGAGAACATTCAGTAGTGTGGCAAACACATTCACTGCATGAGCATATGTGGGATCTAAATCCGAACTGTATTCAGTGTTTCTTCCATAGTAAATTTTTAAATTCACCACATAGCCAGTTGCAGAATCACAAAGGCCAAATGTTTTGATGTTGTACTTGTGAGGCTTTGTTGCATTGTATTGTCTGTGCTGAAATCTGCCCTTCCATCCAATAATCATTTCATCAATGGACACATTTTCAAATGGGTAAAATGCTTCCTGGAATTTCTTCAGAATCATGTCAACAAGAGGATCGATTTTTTTTTTTACACCTGCTGCCTCTGGTTCACATACGTGAAACATGGTGTGATAAATAGTTTCAAATCGATTCCTAGGAAACATAATAGTGGCATACCAAGGAGTATATAAATGTGCACTTGTACTCTAATAGTCTTTGATACATGGAACTGGATCAAGTCCCATAGCAATAATGACAGACGTAAACTTCAGCCATTCGTGCTTCGTGAGTGGGGTCCAGGATAACAGACTAGAATGTTTTCTTTTAGGAGTGTTCTGCATCAACATCTTTTCTGCATATTCGTTTATATTGTTAATTAAACAAGCCACAATGTCATCATCAAATAACACTTTGAGAAAATCCATAGGTGTTTGAAGTTGATAAAGTTTAGAGTTGACGTGAGACCTTCGATGACGAAATTCAAACGTGGGTTTTGTTTCCCTTTCTGACACATCTTGCCATGTCGATGATGATGGCAGAGGTGCATCACGCTCTACAGAAGCTTTTAAATTCGAGTTTTTTCCTCCAGTTGTATTCTTATTTTGTACTGTTAGCTTTCCTTTGCGCTGATAAGTAATTGTGACATCCTGACATTCATTGTCAGACGGACATTCATTGTCAGACACCTCAGCTGATGACGAACTATCACTGGTTTCTTTATCACCACGTGCTAAAACTTTAGACTCACAAATAAAACTTCTTTCTGAATCTTCACTCAAATCGGAATTACTATTGTTTAAAACTGTTTAGAACACTAACCTAGCTTGATCTGAAGTCATTTGACGAGGCCGCATACTCGTGGGCATTTCCATTTGTGAAAAAATCAAAACAAACAAATTAACGCTACTTTACAACTTAAAAATTCACAAGAATCAATGTTGGCAAATGTTTTACCGCACAATGATGATAAATATATGTTCCGGCCGTGTAAATTTTCAGTTTACTGTAACTTAAAATTCCGGAATGTATCAAATACACCACTGATCATTCTGTGTCGATAGAATAACCAATTGCCACCAGAGTCGGTCAATTGTGGCGATGTATAGGCCCTTGGTAGCGAAAGAGCTAGTACTTGAAGTCTGCGCTGAACAATTCTGGCAAATACTTTCCCAACAGCACACAGAAGTGAAATACTCCTATAGTTGTCGCAGTCGCTCCGATAGCCCTTGTACTTGCACAGTGTTATGATGCTTGAATCTTAGAAATCCTGTTGGACTTGTCCATCTCGCCAGCATAGTTCTATTATCTGGTGGATATGTAGAGTGAGTGTGTCTTGCCCACTCCTGATAACCTCTATTGGAATTCCATCCTTACCTGAAGCCTTGCCAGATGCAAGTTCATTAATAGCACACTAACGTCTGTTATGATGGAAAGTGTTTCCAGGTGGTCAAGAGTTGGTAGAGCCTCAATGGCGTTGAGGGCATCATCCGCTAGTTTGGTCTCACTTGAGTAAAACTCCAAATAGTGCTCATCCCATCTATCCATCTTCTGTTTCTTATCAGTCAAGGTTTTCAGTGGTGCTCTTCTTTTGATCATTGGACCACAGGCTTTCTGTATCACTTCATACATGGTTCTGATGTTTCCCTTATCACTTGCATTTTGAATGGACTCACATAACTTGATCCAATAGTCATTTGCACACTGTCTGGCAGCCTTTTGTACATCCTTCCTTGCTTGCTTTAGCTCAATGTGAGTGTTACGCGTAGTTCTTTCCTTGTTTCTTAAGAGAGCTATCTTCTTTTTATCAATCCTGCCTCTTATGATCCACAGTGCCTTAAACCCCTACCGCTCTTTTATAAAGAGTTTCCTTAAGTTTAGCCCACTTTTCACTTGCTGCGCAATTTTCTGATGTATCAGTGAAATCGTCAGGATAGTAGATGTTAATAGTATTAATCCTGGGGCTAGATTTGTGTTTAGCTGTTAAGATTCTCTTTGGTCTCAGTCTAACCCTTGCAACAATCAAAGAATGATCCGTATCACAGTCAGCACTGTGATAACTTCGAGATAATGATGTTTGGTTCAGTTGTTGTCTCCGTGTGATGATGAAGTCCAGCTAATGCCAGTGGCCGATCTTGGATGTTTCCATGTGACCTTATGCAGTTCTTTTGTTTTTTAAGAAAGCTGTTTGTAATACATGGGTCATTTCTGATGCAAATGGTCCAGTAGCCTTTGCCCATTTTCATTCATGCAACCGATGTTGTATTTTCCAAGGCACACTGGCCATGAACTCGAGTCGTTGCCTACACGAGCGTTGAAATCACCGATCATATAAATGTAGTTGGATTTTGGAACTGCCTTGATCATAGAGACTTACTCCTCATAGACCGAATCCTTCATATCATTAGGAGAAGTGAGAGTCTGTGTATATGCAGTGATAATGGTGGCAAAACCACAAGAGGTTGCCAAGCGCCGCGATAATAGTCTGTTATTACCTACAGCTGGAATTTCAATCATTCCCAGTAGCGAATTCTTCACTGCAAAGCCCACAACATGTTGCCTTTTTTCTGCCTGCTCTCTACCCTTCCAAAACAAAAGAGGTGTAATTGTTTTCCCTGAGTGACCCTTCCTCAGTGAGGCGATTCACCTGCAGGTCAGTAATATCAATGTTAAGACGATTGAGTTCGGCATCAATCACAGCCTTTTTTTCTCACAACGTCCATATTCGTCAGGTCAGTGGAAAATCCTGGACACGTGGTTTTTTTATGTTCCAGGTTGCAAGCCGTAGCTTGAGGTTTCTATTTTTCCTTTTAGTAATACATGGTGCATTGGTGTTACAGCCTGCGATTCAGATTTTGTCCTAGCCCCAAGCACTCATTAAAACAGGCCGGGGGCTGCCCAGCTTGAGGCGGACGGTAGCTGATCGGTGACACCTGTAGGTGTATCCCATGGTCAGAGCCAACCCGTGGAGCACCATGTCTACGCCACCTGACAAGGACTTATAACCCGTAACTGCTACCTCCTGCTTTGATTCCGTGACCGGTTAGGACCGGAGATGGAGTTATACCTCTCCATAGCACAATGCCTTGGCTAAAATGTAGACACCATGTTTTGCCCATGCAGCATGATACCTCTCTTCTAGTTCACTCCAGAGGAAGGATAACAGCAATACATCTGGAACAAGACAAGCTGCAGAAGCTGCCGGATAAGCAAAACATTGCTCTAACTGTCCGCCTGTCAGAACATCGATCCTAGACCAGCTGCCAACCAAGGATTAGTGCTTAGTCTGCCCTGCCATGACATTTTGTCTTTAGGTTGCATTTCCCCGCACCAGGATAAGACTTGTACCCTTCTAATTGCGCTCTTCCGCCCGACGCCGTTGGCACAATGTGGGGTGTCGTGTTTGGTAAGCGCTGTTACACGTTCGGCGCTAACAGAAAGCAAGTAGTACCGTCTACTTTCATTATGGTAGCTAATTCATATCTGATTAACATCTGAAACACAACTAACTAACTAACTAACTAACTAACTAACTAACTAACTAACTAACTAACTAACTAACTAACTAACTAACTAAATAACTAACTAACTAACTAACTAACTAACTAACTAACCAACCAACCAACCATCCAACCAACCAACCAACCAACCAACTAACCAACCAACCAACCAACCAACTAACTAACTAATTAACTAACTAACTAACTAACTAACTAACTAACTAACTAATTAACTAACTACCTAACTACCTAACTAATTAACTAGAAAACTAACTAACTAACTAACTAACTAACTAACTAACTTACTTACTAACTACCTAACTAATTAACTAACTAACTAATTAACTAACTAACTAAATATCTAACTAACTATCTATATGACTGACTGACTGACTGACTGACTGACTGAACTAACTATCTAACTTGGAAGGGCCGAATGTAAGAAGGGCCTGCGTGCCCAATTTGATACCCTTAGAAAACAAAGTTTGTTTTTTCGTTCGTTCGTTCGCTCTAACTAACTAACTAACTAACTAACCAAACTAACTAACTTTAAAAATGTAATCTGGATATTTCTGAAATGAGTGGTGGCGCAAGTACTGAGTGGCTCCACTTGAGGGACATGTTAAGCGACGATTAGTTCTTTAGTGGAAACACTAAGGTTGAGTCAGCAAGGAGACGCGATACTTTCTATAAATGACCGCCTGTTCTCGAGGAAATACACATCAACGATCGTATATGACTATGAGAGATGGACAAGGAATTCAGTTCAAAACCACCAGTGCTAGTGGTATATACACTATATTAACCGAGGCACTTACATATCAACTATTTAATAACCATTAACTTAGCACAGGGAATGCATTCTACAGATTGTAAATTGTCTCTTTGTTTCCCGTGTTCTCATTCCTGTTTCAGGATATTGCGGTCAACATCAGCATCTTTCAGCTGTATGTTGATTCCTAGGCTAGATTACGTTCATCAGCACGCCACGACTTTCTGAGCGGCCGGCTCCATTCTCTCATAGGTCACTGGCGCGACTCTAACCACTTCTAATTCTCGTGCGTTCACGACAACCACGAGAGTATTCGGGGTTAACGGAGAAAGCTGCTAACTCCTCAGCCAGGGAGCCGGCTAAATTGTCTCTTGCGTCTTTTTATATTTACTTATTTCTCCCTCACAACGAGTGTCGATCAATACCGGTAAATGCTATTCCGAAGCGTTGATTGATGGTCAGAACTAAGGGGAAAACACAAGGTAGCCTACTGTATATTCTAAAGGTTTAAGAATTCTGCACGCAGTCCCGTCTAACGTTCAGCTCTTCTTATTTCCCCTGCTTCCAAACATTGTTTCATTTACACATGACTTATTAACGTTAATCTTAAACAACAATAAAGCCGCCTTCACCGCCAACTCCACCACTACCACCACCACCACTACTTCCATCATCACCACCATAATTACCACCACTACTACCACCACCACCACCACTCATACTACTACCACCACCACCACCACCACTCATACTACTACCACCACCACCACCATCGCCACGGCCGCCACACCACCACTACCACAACCACCATCACCACCTACACCACCACCACCACCACCACTACCACCGCTACTACTACCACCACCACCACCACCACTACCACCACTACCACCACTACTACTACTACTACTACTACTACTACTACTACTACTACTACCACCACCACCACCACTACTACCACCACCACCACCACCACCACCACCACCACCACCACCAACAACAAACAGAAACAATATATGCAATATAATCGCAACGGAAACATGCAATAGTAAGAGGTCAGAAAGATGAACACGTATACTTGTGCCTTTGAGCAACTTCTGTCACATTAAGCGCTAAGTGAGAATATTAAGAACTGACTTAGTTTTCAGGGCACCAAGAATCAAGGTTCCTTAGTGAAGTGGTTCTCAATCTTTTTTGGCTCATGCACCTCTTCACCATATGCTCATAATGTCACCACCACCCCCCCCCCTTTAGTATTTCCTCCCTATAAATCCCCCCCCCCCCGCCCATACTCAGTATATGTAAAAATGGAAGCTAAATTTAATAACACATACTAGAACAAGTCTAGACGCCTGCATAAAACATGATTTGCGGGTCTATTTACATTATAAATAGAATTTCAGAAGGACGAGAAGTACAGAACTGTAAAATATGGAGGAAAAACAATATCAAGTAATCGGTTCGTGCATTAACGAGATCATGAAATAATCTTAACCCCCGTCCCTGGTTTTCGGGGTGGAGGAAATTCCCCGCCGGTTGAGAACCACTGACCTAGTGGATAGACGCTTCCTCGCCAGTCCGGTGGTCATGGCTTCGAATCCCATGGGAGCGGATTGTCAAAACTGATGGACTCTGGGTCGACTGAGGCTAAACGTGGAGAATTGTCTAAGGAAGTAAAGACGACCTGTATGACACTACCCACATCACCCGCCAACTGCCGCTTGGTATATAAAAATATGAATTGAGCACCATATGCTCAATGTGACGTATGGCGTGAAAAGAGGTCGGTCCTTTTCTTTTATTACAGGCGTCGGCCTCGATATAACACAAGCTAGCAGGCTTGCCTGTCGGACAGTGGTAACGTGTTCGAATTCCCAACGAGGCGAATTATTGTTTAATTTACCTGGGGGTCTAGGTTGACTCAGCCTGAAATGGGTACCCAGAAATGTCATGGGGACATAAACACGGCCGTTAGTGATATTGACCACATCACCCATAATGTGCAGAATGGTCTATCAAATAGGCGGTTAGCTGGGTGTACCTACGTAATACGCCTCAAGATGTTACTTTTTGATGGAGTGCACCGTTACTAGCATGCTTGCATGCCAGCACGGTGATTATGTGTTCGGGTCTCTTTCGAGGTAAGGATTGTTTTCTTAAGTGACCTGGCCTCCCACATTTCCCTCACAAATGTACACGGCAGAGCTAGCAAGCTTGGTACAATCAATGTATGTCCCATGTAAATGTGACTATTATGTCCACAAATGAGTATCACGACATTTCATGGGCAATAAGGGTGATAGTAACCAACTTACCCACGGCATGCCGAATAGTCTACAATTGTGGGGCGAGCACTAAATAGAACTCGATACGTTTCTTTAGTGTAAATTTTATACCACCTGAAGCGGCTGGAAACCACCTACCCCCTCTGCCGTGCGTCCACCTTGACGAGGTAGAGGGGCTTGAGCGTTGCAATGACCCCAAGAGCTATGCCGACGGTAGCACAGCTACTGGTAGGGTCACCCATGTCGGACAGGTCAAGGGCGAGGGACCAAACGAAGAGACGTACAAACCTGCTGCCTTGCAGGTAGACTGGGGACAGTCAAAGGCTAGGGAAAGCATCCCGAACAAGTGCTTGTCGAAATCGGATGTACTGAGCCACAGGCTTGACAAAGAAGTGCAACGTAACTTTATCATTTCATGATGCCACAGATGAAAATTAATCGTTATGGTGCTAATCCCGTGAAGTCCCATCAGGCGGTGATAGTGCCGGGCCCCCTGCCTCGAGGGGGTCCACCGATGACTACTGGTGGTCACCTTCCCCTGTGCTGTGGAGTCAAGGCACAGAGGAGTAGGTTAAGAGCTATTGACCAAACACCCCGGACACTCAACATACTACAATGGAATGCAGAAGGAGTTTATAACAAGAAAGCCTCACTAACACAGCGTCTTCATAAAGATAGAATAGATGTGGCATGCATTCAAGAGACACACCTCAACGCCAATCGCACATTTTCAGTCGAGGGATATCAGGCCACACGTTTCGACCGCAAAGGACACAAAGGAGGAGTTGTAATACTTACACGAAATACAATACCTTGCAGCGAAGTATCTGTGATCTCTGACAACCAAACGGAAATTATAGGTGTTGATATAATGATAAAGGACGTGAAAATAAGAATTTACAATCTGTATAGCCCGGCAGATAAGGATCTTACACTCTCAAACATGGAAATAACTGACACAAATTGCATTGTTGTCGGAGACTTTAATAGCCGTTCAGAAAGATGGGGATATCCAGATAGTGACAAAAGAGGAGATGAAGTGGAGGACTGGGAAATAGACTCAAATCTCCATCTACTCAACAAAGCGGATGACACACCGAGCTTCTACTCCAGAAGATGGATTACCACTTCTACTCCAGACTTAGCTTTCTGCACAGGAGACATCCTCCACAAAATCGATCGCCATGTGCTTGACCAATTAGCAGGTAGTGACCACAGACCAATCAAGCTTGTAATAAATATGGAGTATGTTCCACAGGAGCAAAAGCCTTTGCCCCGTTGGAATTACAAACGAGCAGATTGGGACAGATTTGCCATACTAACAGACAAATATTTTGAAAACATAAATACACGATATGGCAACATGAAGCAAATGGTGGAAAGTCTAAACAGAGCAATAATACAGGCGGCCACTGAGTCTATTCCAAGAGGAGCGAGGAAAAATTACAAACCATACTGGACTGAAGAACTACAAATTTTGGAGGACAAAGTTGAAGATGCTAGGAAGACCGCAGAGAGAGAACAAACAACTGAAGCGAACATCTCTCTCAAAGCCATCTCAGCAAAATATAAAAGAACAGTAAATCAAACAACAAGAGATTGTTGGAGGAAAAAAACAGAAAACCTGAATTTTGACAGGGATGGAAACAAACTATGGAAACTAGTGAAAGCCATGAACAATGAAGGACCTAGAAACAAACAAATAACAATTAAACAAGGAAATGCCTTGCTTACAGGAAAAAAGGCTGCAAATGCACTAATGGAACACTATGCCAGTGCAAACCACATTGATATAACAGCCGAACAGAAGAAAGCAATCAAAGATAAACAGATACATCATAGATATACAGAGACAGCAGCAGAATATATGATGGCAAATCTAACAATGGAAGAAATGGAACAGGCAATGAATACCCTAAAAAAGAAGACATCACCAGGAAAGGATGGAATCACAAATGAAATGCTAATAGGACTAGGCACTAAGGCAAAAAAGAAACTACTAGCAGTCCTAAATTACAGCTGGAAGAGGGGAATAGTCCCACAGGCATGGAAGGAAGCTATACTAATACCAGTCCCAAAGAAAGGAAAAGACCTGGAAGAACCAAATGGCTATCGACCTATCAGTCTTCTTAGCTGTGTAGGAAAATTAATGGAACGCATTATCAATGGCAGGCTAACGTGGCATCTGGAAGAAAACAAACTCTTAACACCACACCAAGCAGGATTCAGAAAGTACAGATCCACTGAAGATCAAATAACCTATATAGCTCAGGAAATAGAGGATGCCTTCCAAGAGAAAAAGCACACACTAGCGGTCTGGATAGATTTAGAAAAAGCATTTGATAAAGTATGGAAGGAAGGACTGAAAGTAAAACTGCAAAAAATGCATGTTTGTGGGAAAATGTACACATGGATCAGCCACTACCTTGAGAACAGAACTGCCAGGACAAAAGTACAAGAACAAACCAGCAAAATGATGCTGTTGGAGCAAGGTGTCCCCCAAGGAGGAGTTCTTTCACCAACATTATTCCTAGCATATATAAACGACATCACGTGAAATTTTCCAGCCAGAGTACACACATCATCCTTTGCAGATGACCTAGCCATATGGACATCTGAAGAATATATTAGTACAGCTAACAGCAGAATACAGCAAGCCCTATTAGCGCTAGAGGACTGGTCAAAATCATGGCTAGTGAAGATAAGTGAGGAGAAAACAACATGCACAGTGTTCTCCCTCTCAACTAAAACTAAGCAACCTAAGCTGGTATTGAATGGAAAAATATTGCGCCATGAAGAAAATCCAAACTATCTAGGAGTCACCTTTGATCGTCGCCTGACATGGAAGACACAGGTTTAGAAAAATCGAACAAGAGCAAGGCAAAGAATGGCAATCATGAAAAAGCTTGCTGGTACAACGTGGGGAGCAGATGAGAAAGTTCTCAAGAAGTTATATACTGGACGGGTGAGGCCAGTACTGGAATATGGCATTGCAGCTTGGGCAACAGCAGCTAAGTCAAACTTTAACAAAATAAGTAGAGTCAAAAATCAAGGAATGCGAATCATAACTGGAAGCCTGAAGACAACGCCTATTAATGAATTAGAAAAGATAACTTGTTTACAACCAATGCAGGATAGAAGAGATAGCAGAGCCCAGCCACAAGTTGAAAAATTTAGAAGATTGACAGACCACCCTATGTATAAAAGGTTTAGTGGTTTTGGAAAGGGAAGACTGAAGCGTAGCAACTTTGTAGAAATTGCAAAACGAAAGATTAGGGCAGATCCCATACTTAACATATCAACAGTCAAGCCCATTTACAATGCACACAACTTCCCAGCTTGGAGACAGCAGCAACTGCCTGAGATGATAGAAAACATTCCTGGTATTGAGAAAAAGAACACTCAGCATGAAACCGAAAGAAGAGAAATAACCCTAAACTACATAAAAGAACATTACCCAAGCAGCAATTGGACCCATGCATATACAGATGGATCAGCCAAAAATTCAGTAGAGAATGGAGGAGAGGAATTCTCCTAAATTTAAAAAATGGAGTGAAAAAAACACATTCAGTGGCAACTGGAAAGTTTTCAAGTAACTTCAAAGTGGAGGTAGAGGCTCTGAAAACTGCAGCAGAAATGCTCTTGATGGAGGAAAATAAAGAGACGCAAATAGCTATCTTTACAGATGCAAAGTCAACTGTCTCAATACTGAAGAGCAAAAACAGCACAGAACTAGCTGACCTAAGAGCAGCACTCCATGGTCTATGCCATAAATCCAAAAATGTTGTAATACAGTGGATCCCATCACATTGCAGTATACCTGGAAATGAAGAGGCTGACAGACTGGCAAAAGAGGGCAGACGACTACCACAGCCTGACATAGACATAACCTATAATGAGGCAAAGAGGTTGATAAAAAGCACTTATAGAACCAAATGGGAATCAGAGCATCCAGGCCACCAGAAGGATGATGCATATTACAAACTCGACCGAAGAGAACAAGTAGAAATCTTCAGGCTCCGCACAGGACATAACAGGCTGAAATACCACTTGTTCAACAAACTAAAGATAGGAGATACAGATGAATGTAATTGTGGAACTGGTAAAATGACAGCTAAACATTTGCTGCAAGAGTGCCCAATATATGCAGAACAGAGAAAGATATTTTGGCCCACACCTGCTTCATTTGAGGACAAGCTCTATGGAGATATCAACAAGCTCAAGTCGACTGCAGCTTACTTTAACTGTATTCAGGTTGACATTTAAATGTACATGAAGAAGTATTTAGACTGCCACACTTCATACCACAGGCATGTCGGTTACACAAGCCTCCCAGAGGCATGAAATGGAATATTGCTTGGATAGCAAATCCATTACGTGGAAAGTCCGAATCGAAAGCTCACTGTGTGGGCTTCATAAAAGGTGGAAAAAGCGTCCTAGTGGCACAAAATGGAATATTGCTTGGATAGCAAATCCATTACGTGGAAAGTCCGAATCGAAAGCTCACTGTGTGGATGTCATCTGCAAACTGCATTCTTCTGGCTTCTGGAAGAACAGCCTATGGTGAACGGAAGGCCCAATATACGGAAGTGAGGCTAAGCAGCCATGTGCAGGACGTGACGATTCCTTGGGTGAGCAAAGTACCAGAGCGCTGTGTGATGGCTCTGCAATTATGGAAGCCTCCTTGGATGGCGGGGAATGCCCATGGTCTGCCCCTGCCTTCCCTTGAGGGCCGACCAGGATGCCTTTGGCTGTTCTATATGGGCCAGCTGGTATGGGAGATAACACCACAACAGTGAGAGTCTAACGTCCTAAGAAACCCCCCGGGAAGGTTAACCCGGTCAACAAATGCCCGCAGAAGTCGGATGTGTCTGCCTAACGGCGCAAGAACGCAGCTCTGCTGTAAACAGGCACAACGCAATCACGTCCGAAAAAAAAAAACTCCGGATGAACGAAGAAGAAGAAGAAGAAGAAACCACCTACAACTGTACGAAAGTTAGAGCGGTTAAAGTGGTTCTTATTCGTCTTTTGTTATAGCAGTTTAGTCTGCTCTATGATGTAGGGGTTACGAACGCAATTCGTAATCCCGCCTCCACTTTCGAAACACAGAGAGAGACAGATAGAGACAGAAAGAGAGACAAAGAGAGGCAGAGAGAGAGACAGACAGAGGAAGAGAGAGACAGAAAGAGAGACAAAGAGAGGCAAAGAGAGACAGAGAAAGAGACACACAGAGAGTGACAGAGGCAGATGATACATACTATTTTATTAATAGAACATGAAGCTTTAGCTGTCGTGTATATGAGACAGACAGACAGACAGACAGACAGACAGACAGACAGACAGACAGATCAGATGGACAGACAGACAGACAGACAGACAGATAGATAGATATATAGATAGATAGAGAGAGAGAGAGAGAGAGAGAGAGAGACAGAGACAGACAGAGACAGACAGACAGACAGACAGACAGACAGACAGACAGACAGAGATATCGTGAGTACTTTCTCTTTTAACTTAACAGCAAATCGATCCGAGAAACACTCAAACAACGTCGGATTTATTTTTAAAGTCGGAACACCCGGTGATCACTAAACATGGGAGCAGACCGCAAGGATCTAGAGATAAGAGACACGAGAGAGCAAGGACGGAACATTACTGTTTACTGCTGGCAACAATGTCCTCTCTTGTTTTTGTTTTAATGTAAGGGTGGTGGAGATGGCTCTAGTGGTGGTGGTGATGGTGGTGATCATGGTGGTTGTAGTGGTGATGGTGCTGGTGGTGGTGGTGATGTGGTGGTAGTGATGGTTGTGGTCGTGGTTGTGAATGTGGTGATGGTGGTAATGGTGACGGTAGCGGTAGTGGTGGTGGCGATGGTGAATATGCTGGTGGTGATGGTGGTGGTGAAGGTGGTGAAGGTGATTGTGGTGATTGTGGTGGTGGTTATGGTGATAATGGTGATGATTTTCATGGTGATGGTGCTGGTGCTGGTGATGGTGTTCGTGATGGTGGTCGTGAGGTGGTGGTGATGGTGGTAGTGATGATGTTGGTAATGTTGTTAGTGATAGTGTTGATGATGGTGATGGTGTTGGTGATGATGATGGTGGTGGTAATAATGTTGGTGATGGTGATGAAGATGGTGAGGTGTTGATGATGCTGGTGGTGATGGTGTTGGTGATGGTGATTGTGGTGGTGATGGTGGTTGTGAAGGCGATGGTAATGTTGTTTGTGATGGTGGTGTTGGTGGTGATGGTGACGATGGTGGCGGTGATGTTGGAGGTGATGGTGGTCGTGATAGTGGTCGTGATGGTGATGGTGATGGTGATGGTGGTGGTATTGGTGGTCGTGATGGTGATGGTAGAGGTGATGGTGGTCGTGATGGTGGTCGTGATGGTGGTCGTGATAGTGGTCATGATGGTGATGGTGGTCGTGATGGTCGTCGTGATAGTGTTTATGATGGTGATGGTGGTCGTGATAGTGGTCGTGATGGTGATGGTGGTGGTGATGGTGGTGGTGATGGTGATGGTGATGGTGATGGTGATGGTGGTCGTGATAGTGGTAGTGATGGTGATGGTGGTGGTGATGGTGGTGGTGATGGTGGTCGTGATGGTGGTCGTTATAGTAATGGTGGCGGTGATGGTGGTGCTGGTCGTAATGGTGATGGTAGAGGTGATGGTGGTCGTGATGCTGGTCGTAATGGTGATGGTGGTCGTGATGGTGGTCGTGATGGTGATGGTGATGGTGGTGGTGATGGTGGTCGTAATGGTGGTCGTGATGGTTGTGGTGGTGGTGGTGATGGTCGTGATGGTGGTCGTGATGGTGGTTGTGATGGTGATGGTGGTCGTGATGGTGGTCGTGATAGTGGTCGTGATGGTGATGGTAGTGGTGATGGTGGTGCTGGTCGTGATGGTGATGGTGGTGGTGATGATGGTCGTGATGGTGGTGTGGATGGTGGTCGAGATGGTGATGGTGGTGGTGATGGTGTTGGTGATGGTGATGTTGGTCGTGATGGTGATGGTAGTAGTGATGGTGGTAGTGTGGTGATGGTGGTCGTATGGTGATGGTGATGGTGGTGGTAGTAGTGATGGTGGTCGTGTGGTGATGGTGATGGTGGTGGTGATGGTGGTCGTGATGGTGGTCGTGATGGTGGTCGTGATGGTGGTGGTGATGGTGGTCGTGTGGTGGTGGTGACGGTGGGCGTGATGGTGATGGTAGTAGTGATGGTGGTCGTGTGGTGATGGTGGTGGTGATGGTGGTGGTGATGGTGGTCGTGATGGTGATAGTGGTGGTGATGGTGGTGGTGACGGTGGTCGTAATAGTGGTCATGATGGTGATGGTAGTAGTGATGGTGGTCGTGATGTTGGTCGTGATGGTGGTCGTGATGGTGGTCGTGATACTGGTTGTAATGGTGATGGTAGTAGTGATGGTGGTCGTGTTGTTGGTCGTGATGGTGGTCGTGATACTGGTCTTAATGGTGATGGTAGTAGTGATGGTGGTCGTGTTGTTGGTGGTGATGGTGTTCGTGATGGTGGTCGTGTGGTGATGGTGGTGGTGATGGCGTTGGTGATGGTGCTGGTGATGGTGATGTTGGTCATGATGGTGATGGTAGTAGTGATGGTGGTCGTGATGTTGGTCGTGATGGTGGTCGTGATACTGGTCGTAATGGTAATGGTGATGATGGTCGTGTTGGTGGTGGTGATGGTGATGGTGGTGGTGATGGTGGTCGTGATGGTGGTCGTGATGGTGGTCGTGATTTTGATCGTGATGGTGGTCGTGATGGTGGTCGTGATGGTGATGGTGGTCCTGATGGTGGTCGTGATGGTAGTCGTGATGGTGGTAGTGATGGTGATGGTGGTGGTGATGATGGTCATGATGGTGGTTTGGATGGTGGTCGAGATGGTGATGGTGGTGGTGATGGTGATGGTGATGTTGGTCGTGATGGTGATGGTAGTAGTGATGGTGGTCGTGTGGTGATGGTTGTCGTATGGTGATGGTGGTGGTAGTAGTGATGGTGGTCGTGTGCTGATGGTGATGGTGATGGTGGTGGTGATGGTGGTCGTGATGGTGGTCGTGATGGTGGTCGTGATGGTGGTCGTGATGGTGGTCGTGTGGTGATGGTGATGGTGGTCGTGATAGTGATGGTGGTGGTGACGGTGGGCGTGATGGTGATGGTAGTAGTGATGGTGGTCGTGTGGTGATGGTGGTGGTGATGGTGGTGATGATGGTGGTGGTGATGGTGATGGTGGTGGTGATGGTGTGGTGACGGTGGTCGTGATAGTGGTCATGATGGTTATGGTGATGGTGGTCGTGATGGTGATGGTGATGGTAATGTTGGTCGTGATGGTGATGGTAGTAGTGATGGTGGTCGTGCTGTTGGTCGTGATGGTGGTCGTGATACTGGTTGTAATGGTAATGGTAGTAGTGATGGTGGTCGTGATTTTGGTCGTGATGGTGGTCGTGATACTGGTCGTAATGGTGATGGTGATGATGGTCGTGATGGTGGTCGTGATGGTGATGGTGATGGTGGTCGTGATGGTGATGGTGATGGTGGTCGTGATGGTGATCGTGATGGTGGTCGTGATGGTGATGGTGGTCGTGATGGTGTTCGTGATGGTGATGGTGGTCGTGATGGTGGTCGTGATGGTGGTCGTGATGGTGATCGTAATGGTGGTCGTGATGGTGTTCGTGATGGTGGTCGTGATGGTGGTCGTGATGGTGATGGTGGTCGTGATGGTGGTCGTGATGGTGGTCGTGATGGTGGTCGTGATGGTGATGGTGATCGTGATGGTGATGGTGGTGGTGATATCGATGGTGGTGGTGATGTTGGTGGTGGTCGTGATGGTGATGGTGATGGTGGTGGTTTTGGTGGTGGTGGTGTTGGTGGTGATGGTGGTGGTGGTGATGGTGATGGTTGTGGTGGTGGTGTTGATGGTTATGGTGGTGGCGATGGTGGTGTTGGTGGCGATGATGGTGGTGGTGGTGGTCGGGATGGTGATGGTTATGGTGGTGCTGATGGTGATCGTGGTGGTGGTGATGGTGGTGTGATGGTGGTGGTGATTGTGGTGGTGATGGTGGTCGTGATAGAGGTCGTCATAGTGGTCGTGATGGTGGTCGTGATGGTGGTAGTGATGGTGGTAGTGATGGTTGTAGTGATGGTGGTCGTGATGGTGGTAGTGATGGTGGTCGTGATGGTGGTCATGATGGTGGTCGTGATGGTGGTAGTGATGGTGGTCGTGATGGTGGTCGTGATGGTGGTCGTGATGGTGGTCGTGATGGTGGTAGTGATGGTGGTAGTGATGGTGGTCATGATGGTGGTCGTGATGGTGGTAGTGATGGTGGTCGTGATGGTGGTCGTGATGGTGGTCGTGATGGTGGTCGTGATGGTGATGGTGATGGTTTTGATGATCGTTATGGTGGTGGTGATGGTGGTGGGTATGGTTTCGTTGATGATGGCAGTAATGCTTGTGAGGTGGTTATGATCGTGAAGGTGGTTTTGAATGTTGTGGTGGCGATGGTGTTTGTGGTGTGTATGGTAGTAATGGTGATTTTGATCGTCGTGGTAATGGTGGTGGTTATTGTGTTGGTAGTGATTATTGTGGTGGTGATAGTGGTCGTGGTGATAATGGTTATTATGATGGGGTTGGTGGTCGTGGTGTTCATTGTGATAATGGTAGTGGTGATGTTTATGGTGGTAATGATAATGGTGGTGATGATTGTGATGATGATTGTGATGGTGGTGATATTGGTGATGATGATGGTGATGGTAGTGATAATTTTGTTGGTGATGGTCATGGTGGCGGTAATTGTGGTGGTGGTGTTGACGATGGTGATGTTAATGATGGTGTGTGTGGGATGTGGGATTTAATATATGAGAATATTACTTGTTTTGTCTAGGGGATCCCAGATGGGATAAGGTTTGATTCTCAATCACTTATTATAGGCAAGACGATCAGTGAAATTTACCACCGATACAAGGAGAAAAAAACTTCAGTTCTTAAAACAATGGTATCTGTGTGTAGGTTTCCCCTCCCACTTAATCGCCTTTATATCTGATATAGTGTTAGAGGACATTGATTGTTTACATCATATAAGAACAACCACTGTTGAACAATCATCAACAAGCAATTGACGTAAACATCAACATTTGGACAAACAGTTCAGGCATTAAATCAAGATTTGATTAGACATATATGCAAGTGTAATGGCCACCTTGATTTTTGGAATATGCATGGGTTGAAATATGACATAAGTACACACTCACATGAGATGGCATTTAATACATAAACAGAATTACATGTGGTAACCCTCATGTTTCCCCAAAAATCATCCATGTACTCAAATCAAAACAACAACCTACTATTTAGTTTCTACCACCATTGACAAATTTACAGATGAAAAGATACAATGGTCTGAGTTCAGAAAAACCAAACATATAAAACCAACATAATTCAGTACATCTTAACTAGACTAATTATGTAGTTGTTCTTTTCCTTTTAGTTGTTGCTGTTGATTATTCCTCTTCAATGATTAGCAGTTAATGACCTTATTATCCAGGAACCGGAATAATAACTCACTCAACTGTGTTCTGCTCTTACAATATCCACTGAAAATTACCTCCAGAGAACATTTATCCATAATTTCCAGGAATAGAAATAGAACATAATCTGGGATTGAAATCACATACATTCTTGTGCTAATGGGCTCTGTGTCCTAATGAAATCGAGGCCTAGGTCAGTCAAATTTTCAGGAGCTCCAACTTAAGACTTGGCAAAAGGTACTTCCCTACATCATCACGTAGATGAAAATAATATGACGACCGTTCAGCTTCTCGGCTTATGTTATCCGATTCTCAATTGGTGGTTCAACAGTCGGATTATGCTTTCTGCTGCGTATGTATACACATTTACTCCACTACTTTCTTTCAGTGTTTTTCAGTGTCTTTGAGTTGGTATTAAGGTCTAGGATCTTGTGTTGATGACTTGTTTCTTTCATGGTCTTTCAGTGTCTTCCTATTGGTGTTCATATCTAGGACCTGGTGTTGATTTTGCTGCTGTATGACAGGTTTGAAGGATAATACTCTTGAGTATCTGAAACTGGGAATGTCCCTTAGTTTCGCTGACATTGCTAATTGATGGTGCGTCAGGCTCTACTTACCAGAAGTAAAGGCAGACGATACTCTGGTGTCGGTGTACTCTGTATATCTGTTTATCTTGATATATATTTAGATACGGAATTCCGTCCTGGGTATTCCAACTGAAGTCGGAATGTATCAATCGCTTATTGTCGATCATCTTCGTCCATGTCTTTTGCTGGCTAAGACAGCTAATAAGTGCAGCAGTCAACATTTAGTTATTGGTCCAGATGATATGTGTTGGACAATCTTTCCTGTATCACTTTCAGGCTTTTAGCCCAGTATCCTGTTCGGTGATAATGTTCAAAACCACCACCTGCCTTTCCAGAGCTGGGAATGACAAAAGAACACAAACCCAAGCATTAATACAATTTGTGGTGTGGTAACATTTTCACAACACAAATACAAGACACAAAGGGTAAGGAGAAGGGAGTTGGTTTCCAATTGTTCCATCCCTTTTTGCTGATTGTAGAGTTATTCCAACTCTAAATGTGAGTAGGGGAATCTCCTCAGTCAATATTCTATTCTGGGATTGCCTACTGGGTCTTTCTGATGAATCCGAGACATCATAAGCCTTCAATCATCTTGATGTTATACTTGTCATAACCTGACAAGGATCTGAGAGACGTAGGCCTTTTGACTAGAATTCTGAATCTCCTTTCTAAAGCTATAAACAGCATTAGGCCACAGGCCACAACCATACCAGTTAACATTCTCCTCTTGTGGTACTGACATACACCAGGTTTCTTACATCACCATCATCATTTCCCCACTGGGGTAACAGTAAAATGTATATTCCAGCAATAAAATAACAATCATGAATAGAATACATAATTCTCATAGAAAACATATAAATCACGTATATAAATAATAATCATCATATTAATAATGCAGGGGCCATTCTTGAGATTTTCTCTCATTCTTTAATCCATCAGACCCAAACAGATGGTCTTTTCCCCACCCGCCTATAGGCACATGAGGTTAGTGTACGCTGTTATATATAACTCACCAATAGCTGCTAGCATAAGAAGTATTCGGTTTTTCAGGAAATAACTTCTGCAGCATGGTAAGTGTTCTGAACGTTGTTGGCGATTTCTGAACATAATATTAATCCAGGCGCCTACCACCTAGATGCAATGTGGACTGAAGGCACATCCTGCCAGACATTCGAACATATCCATCCATCCATCATGTGCCATGCCGGTAAGCGTGGGCGGTCATGTTCTGCTATCTCACTCGATCACCAGAGCCGTGGATCAGCTCCATGTTTCTGTCTCGACCAAAAATTGTGACTGTCTACGTCTAATGTCTCTAATCAGTTTACGAACATATACTTCGTGCGTTTTACTTTGTTTACTCTTTGAGATTATTCTCATCACACATGGCCTTTTCGTTACATATTTATGAAAGGATTACATGTCCATCACACATATTGTGTGGTTACTAATATGTAAACAAGAAGATTGTACCGAATTTGGCACGATAGCTTAAGTTACAGATTAGCAGACTTTTTTCTCCAACATGAACTGGTATCCATGAGATGCGTTAATAATATTATTCTTCCGAATGGAGAGAAACTTCATGAAATGTCCTTAGAGTTCTTACTCTACAGCACATAGACTATTTGCAGATTTATAGGCATTGATAGTGAGATAGCTTCATAATGCATATAATAATTTAAACATAGGAATTTGAAACTGTATAGCATAGGAAAATCGCAGCGAGGCAAAACATGGCCGCTTAGTCGAAAGCAATCAATCAGGCTGCCAGTTACATCAATTGATTTATCATTTCAACCATTCATATTTTAAATACAATGATATATGTACCTTATCAAAAGACATGATTACACATTCATAATGCATTTTCAACGTACCTAGCTCCAGAGAATGAAATAGTTTAGGCTGTTTTTGCCCTCCCCAGCGGGGAGGCTGGACGTGTGCGTCCTTTGGCTGACCAAAATGTCTACTCACCCCTTGTTAAATCTAGCGCCAAGGCTTTCCGGGTACTCAACCAATTATTGACTTTGATTTAAACCGGGGCCCCGTAAATTATGACGTCACCCAGGTCGATTTAGCCCCGTTTTCTCTCCCCAAAGTATGGCATTCTTAAGGAGTCAATGCTAGGTAATTGTAAGGACGTTTTAATATACTACAGTGAGGATGATGGTGGTGGAGATAGTGAACAATAGTGATGGTGTTGGCGGTTATTGTGATAATGATGATGATTTTAAAGGATGATGGTGCTGCTGGTGGTTATGATGATAATGGTGACTGATTGTAATGGTGGTGGTGCTGGTGGTGGTGATGGTGGTCGTGATGGTGATAG
>JACEFZ010028204.1:282500-352500 GCA_014155875.1 Cepaea nemoralis
TTGATTTCTTGGCAAGTTTGCGTCCAGTAGTTCGCATTAGCTTTCTGGATGACCAGGACTCATAGCATTGTATGAAAGCGAGCGCATGGCGGTCTGTTCCAACTGTCAGCAGTTGTGTTTTGATGCCGGTATGCGGAATTGCGAATAGCGGTCATAAAAAATTCGCAACATGTCAACAAATCAACGGACTGGGCCAAATCTAATAACCTCCTTATTACAACAACAAATAGAGGCCGGACTAACATTGTCAACCCCTTTACTACAACAACAAATAGAGGCCGGACTAACATTGTCAACCCCTTTACTACAACAACAAATAGAGGCCGGACTAACATTGTCAACCCCTTTACTACAACAACAAATAGAGGCCGGACTAAAACTGACAACCTCTTTACTACAACAACAAGTAGAGACCGGACTAAAACTGACAACCTCTTTACTACAACAACAAATAAAGGCCGGACTAAAATTGTCAATCTCTTTACTACAACAATAAGTAGAGGCCGCACTAATATTGTCAACCTCTTTACTACAACAACAAATAGAGGCCGGACTACAATTGTCAAACTCTTTACTACAACAACAAATAGAGGCTGGACTAACATTGTCAACGCCTTTACTACAACAACAAGTAGAGGCCGCACTAATATTGTCAACCTCTTTACTACAACAACAAATAGAGGCCGGACTACAATTGTCAAACTCTTTACTACAACAACAAATAGAGGCTGGACTAAAATTATCAACCTCTTTACTACAACAACAAATAGAGTCCGGACTAAAATTGTCAACCTCTTTACTACAACAACAACGAGAAGAGGCCGGACTAACATTGTCAACGCCTTTACTACAACAACAAATAGAGGCCGCGCTAATATTGTCAACCTCTTTACTACAACAACAAATAGAGGCCGGACTACAATTGTCAAACTCTTTACTACAACAACAATTAGTGGTCGAACTAAAATTGTCAACCTCTTTACCACAATAAAAAATAGAGGCCGGACTAAAATTGTCAGTTTCTTTACTACAACAACAACAAATAAAGGCAGGACTAAAATTGTCAATTTCTTTACTACAACAACAAATAGAGGCTGGACTAAAATTGTCAACCTCTTTACTACAACAACAAGTAGAGGCCGGACTAACATTGTTAACCTCATTACAACAACAATAAATAGAGGTCGGACTAAAATTGTCAGTTTCTTTACTACAACAACAACAAATAGAGGCAGGACTAAAATTGTCAATTTCTTTACTACAACAACAAATAGGGGCTGGACTAAAATTGTCAATCTCTTTACTACAACAACAATTAGAGGCTGGACTAAAATTGTCAACCTCTTTACTACAACAACAATTAGTGGTCGAACTAAAATTGTCAACCTCTTTACCACAATAAAAAATAGAGGCCGGACTAAAATTGTCAATTTCTTTAATACAACAGCAAATAGAGGCCGGACTAAAATTGTCAACCTCTGGTGATGTTATGTACCCCAATGATATTTCTCTCATGACTTCTAAATTTCTAAAAATAGTTTCACTGTATAGAGAAAAAGAACTTGAGACATTACACATTCCTGTAGCACATCTCTCTTAATAGTCCGATGTTGATCTACTTCATCTGCAGCCTACCACGCATGTCGTAAGAGGCGACTAAGGAGGCTTGATGGTTCCGTCGCCCTGCTACTGAGTGAGTGCGTGGCGCGACAATGTGAGCTGTGAGTTTCGTGTGAAATGCTTTTGAATCTGCCCGAGGTTTTTTGGAACGTGACTGCATGGGCTTCTGGTTGACTGCCACTGCCATCGACTGTATTTCGTGGACTGTGTGGGTGAACATCTAAGAAACATCCAGATGGGAAAATGACTGTCGATTCCATCAGAGATAAACTGGGTGTTTCGTGGGGGACTATTGTGTTGACATTCTGGCGGCAGCATTATGCACAGTGTATCTGTGCGGGCTGTTGTTTGTCGAGACTCCTGTCTTTTCCACTTTTCACATTGGGCAGTGGGGAGCGTTTTGTGTGATATTCACTGGCACAGGAATGGAGCATAATGGGGACGACCCGTTGCTGTGAAGTTGGAACTGCGACTAACTAACTAACTATCTTAATGGCAGCTTTTTGTTATGAATATTGTTCCTGGGATAAGGAAGAAATATTAGCTAACAATAGAGAAGAAAGCCGGTCTCTCTGGCCTAGGGATTAGCGACTTTCTCCGTAATCCCGTATACTCTCGTGAGTAATATGATGACGGCGAGAATCGGTAGCGGTTCTAACCGCGTCGGTAACTTAGGGGTATGTGAGCCGGTCGCTCAGAAAGCAATGGCAAACTAATCTTGCCAAGAAATCAACAATCAGCTGAAAGATGCTGATGTTGACAGCGATGTCCTGTAAAGGATATGCAAAAAAAATAAAATAAAAATAATAATAATACAGAAGAAATATGCAGACTTTTAGATCAGATTCTGCAGTAATCATCCAGTCTGTTAACGCATAATAATTAAGCAAAGCACTAAACTATACTGAGTGGTCTCGAGGTATGGTGTCCGCCTCGAGTGCTGGAGGTCGCGGTTCAAGCCGCGGTGAGGGCCGGGATTTTTTCACGTGGACTTCTGGTAATAAATTTCCCCTGGTCTCTGGGTAGTGAGATCGGACGCCCGTGTGAATTAATGCGCACTTAAAACATCCCTTGGCAGTTAGAAATCGAAAAAGTGTAGCCTAACGCCGCTTCCTGGGCAAAATTTCGAGTTAAAAATATACCCAAAGTATTTCAGGATCCTCGCCGGTGCTACGGGGCTCGTGCACTGAGCTGAGATTCTCCGGACTCAGGCTTGCATTAGGAGTAGAGCGGAACACTTATGGGTTACACCCGTGTGCCGTGATGTTGATCCGTCGACTAAACAAAACTAAAACTAAACTAAACTAACCTAAACTAAACTAAACTAAACTCGTCACTTTATATTCGATTCGTTGACTATAAACAAACTTTCAGTAGCATTGACAGAAAATCCATTTGGAAATTTATGAGGCATTACGGGAACCCACAAAATATAATTAATTTATTAAGGGCTATATGTCATCATAAAAATGTTTTATCTAGACCAACAAGCAGCGGTTAGAATAGATGGCGAGACATCAGATTGGTTTGACTTCAAGCAAGGGATGTGTGCTGCCCCTCTCCCACTTTTTTTAAAACTGTACGCCGAAAATATAATGAGAAATGTTAGAGATGATATAACCAAGGAGCAATATTATGCGCTAAGTATCGGTGGTCGTGAAAAAACAGAGATTCTATATGCTGATTATTCATCATTACAATCCACATCACAGAATGGTTTAGAGAAACTAATAACCTCAACCTGTAACTAATATGGAGAAAGAAATATATGTTAATGAGAAAAAATTGGAGGTGGTGGGAAATTTCCAATATCCTGGGTCCTTAATTACCAACAATGGTGACACAATGAAAGAAATTAACAGACGGACCTCTATTGATCTTCAAAAACTAAAACAACTAAATGAATTGTGGCGTGGGATAGATCTCATCTCATCTCATCTCATCATGTTCCTCTTGTACCTTGCGGTGTCGAGGTGAAGTATAAACTTCGTGAGAGTGCCCGGTTATGGGCTTCGTATATCGACATTCCCATGGATTCTGTTATTCCCTCCGTCCAACGTTTACGTGGTCGGCCTCTTCATCTGTTTCCATCTGGTCTGTACATCATTGCTTGTTGTGGCATGCTGTTGACTGGTAGCCTACTTGCATAGCAAACCATTTGACCTGCTGCTTTCTAATAAAATCTAGAGCAGCTTTAACCCCCACTTTAGTCCTGATTTCTTCATTTCTGATCTTATCACTTCTTGATACGTTGAGTATTCTTCTCAGGAACCTCATTTCTGTTGTTGTGATTTTTCTTTTCTCTTTTTCTGTCATTGTCCAGGTTTGGCATTGGTAGCACAGAGTTGGTAGGAAGATTGTGTTGTAAAGTGCTTTCTTAGTAGTTATTGATACATATTTGTTCTTTAGTATTGGTGCCATTTGTCCAATGAGTTGATTTGCCTTATTGCACCTATTTTCGATCTCGTCTTCTGATCTGCCATTTGATGATATTATACTTCCTAGGTACTTGAAGCTCTTTACTTGTTTCAAGGGATGTTCGTTTAGGTGAATTGTTGCTGTTTGTTCTTCTTTAGTTATAGTCATTACCTCTGTTTTGCTTGTGCTAATTTTCATGTTATGTTCCCTACACATTTCGTTTAGACTATTCATGTGGTCTTGTAATTCAGCTTCTGATTTTGCTATTAGTGCTTGGTCGTCCGCAAACAGGAGTTCTCTAATGGTTAGATTTGCAGATGGTTCTTCTTCTGTGTTCTCGTCATGCGGTATTCTTGCTGTCTCTGCTTGGCTGGGATAGATAGACCTACAAAAATTAGAATTTTAAGAGCATTCATCTTTCCCATTGCAGCAAAGGCCTCTGAGATCTGGACACTTACTAAACAAGCTGAACAGCGCATAAATGTCATTGAATATAAATGTTATACGCGGGATCAAAGGATATCTTGGATAAAGAAAAGAATAAATGCATCCATACGAAAAGAGTTGAATATTGAAGAAGATTGGCTACTAAAGACGATAAAACAAAGGGAATTGATACGTGAAGAGAGTTTGGAGAGAACAATAATGGAGGGGTATATGCCCGGGAAGAGAGGCAGAAGAAGAGCAGATGGGTGCAGGATGTTGAGGATGATCTCCAGGTGGGTGTATCGGACACGGGACCTCTTGTTTATGACCGAGAAGTTTCCGGAAGGTTATCTGAGCGAGGTTCTGCAAAGGACATGATACTGAATGAACGAATGAATATATCATAAATGAATGAATATATCATTATCATGATGGGCCATGCCGATACGCGTGGGCTGACGTGTTTCGCCGTCTGACACGATCGCCAGAGCCGAGGATCAGCTCTGTGTTTTTGTCTTGACCAAACCAAGTGGTAAAGCCATTTGGATATTTATTTCTCTGCCTTCCCCTTGATCTTTTCCCGTTAATCTTGCCAGTTGTCACCAAGTTCTCCAATTTATTTTTAAATATGTCTAAAATTGTTGTCTGTCTACGCCTAATTTCTCTAATGAGTTTACGGATTTCATTTGTTTCTTGTAGGACTTGGTCATTTGTTTTTCTGTTATGGCAGTTTTTTGTTTCCAATATTTGTGTTTTTTTTTACAAGTCTAAGGTCTTTCTCCCATCAATTTGTAAATCTGCAAGCATCGTCGTCATATTGACATGATTCACTTTATCAAAAGCATTCGTGTATTCAATAAAGCAAAGATGTGGGAAAACTATAGAAACATGAAACTGGGTGTTCTTTTTGCGGGACAACCATCAGAGACATCAGAAAGAAGAATAGGAATGTTCCAGGGGTAAATTTTGTCACTTTTGTTATTCATTCTTACCATATAGTTGACTTATGAAGATAACGAGAACCATCGCTAGAAAAGGAATTCAGTAGAATCTGACAGAGTAGTTTGATGATCTTGACTTCGCTGACGACACTACAATCCTGCCTCGCACAAGAATTAAGATAAACTATCATCTAAACAAATCTATAGGCGGTGACAATGGCTAGGTTTAAACATTGATAGAAGAAAGACAAAAATAATGGGAATAAACCAAGTAAATGATAATCTCTTTCGGCGAAACCTCACTTCAAGAGCTGGAATCGTACATTAATTTAGGCAGCAATCTAGGCAAAGATGGCGGAACGGACAGAGACATTCAATTGATAATAGATCAGACACACATAGAATAACTAATACACAAAAACATGCATTAACTGGTGTGTGAACACAGAATAGAAAGACAACATGTGGAGACAGAATCACCAACGTGGAGCTCATTGAGAGAAAATTACAAATACCAACAAAATACGAGGTGAGGAAAAGACGATGGCACTGGATAGAACATACATTTAGAAATCCAGGTAATAGTAAAACTATATACAGTCCTTTGTCTAACCTCACCGGGTCAATTCAATAGAGAGAAACCTAAAGGATACTGAGACTAGAACTAACTGCAGTTATGAATCTATATCTATAAAACACAATTTATGTATGTGTGTGTATGTGTGTGGGGAGCGGCTGGCCGAGAGGCTAGAACGCCGGACTCTCATTCGGGAGGCCCGGGTTCGATCCCTCGGTAAGGTGTCGGATTTTTTTTCTGTCGGGGGCAAAAAGAAAATCCTAACCTGCACAGTTCGCGGCGACTGCACTAGCCAGGCGGCCTTTATTCCTCAGGCTCAAAGACCCCTCTGCCATACACCGCAAGGTACTATATTGGCAGTAAATGACAGTGTATGTGTGTATGTATGTCCGTTCTTTATGCGTTCGCGAACGGTTCATCCGATTGAGATGAAATTTTCTACACGTCTTCTTTTCATTCCTGTGCAACCAACTGTAATAGTTTTTTTTTTTTTTTTTTTTTTTTGTTTCAGCTATTTACTTACTAAAATTTAATAATTAAATTACATGACTTAACATCAGAAAAAATATATAAAGGGACATAACTTTTAGTAGCATTGTTATATCTTAGGTTAAGTCCCCTGGCTATAGACAGATAGATAAATAGATAGATAGATAGATAGATAGATAGATAGATAGATAGATAGATAGATAGATAGATAGATCTGACCCGATAGATAGAGAGGGTGGGATAGACGGAGGGAGAGACGGACGGGCAGGCAGGCAGGCAGGCAGGCAGGCAGGCAGATAGATAGATAGATAGATAGATAGATAGATAGATAGATAGATAGATAGATAGATAGATAGATCTGACCCGATAGATAGAGAGGGTGGGATAGACGGAGGGAGAGACGGACGGGCAGGCAGGCAGGCAGACAGACAGACAGACAGACAGACAGACAGACAGACAGATAGATAGTCGGGAACGGGAGCTTATATGACTACTTATATGAATTAAATGAGATGCTCCCCACCAGGGACTGGGTGAAGCAGGGCCGGGTCAGACAGACAGACAGATAGACAGACAGACAGACAGACAGACAGACAGACAGACAGACAGACAGACAGACAGATAGATAGTCTGGAACGGGAGCTTATATGACTACTTATATGAATTAAATGAGATGCTCCCCACCAGGAGCTGGGCGAAGCCGGGCCGGGTCAGACAGACAGACAGACAGACAGATAAGCAGACAGACAGACAGACATACAGACAGACAGACAGACAGACAGCCGGGTCAGCTAGTAATATATAAAGACGGCCTACGTGATACAACCCGCAGGTAAAGCGAATACTTTACAAGGCCAAACTAGTGCTTCTGAGGACTAAATATAACCAACAACAGTACTTGTGAGGACTAAATGGGTTTAAGATCAGTCCTTGTGAGGACTAAACGAGTTCAACACCAGGTCTTATGAGGACTATACCAGTCCTTATGAAGACTATACTAGTCCTAATGAGGACTACACCAGTCATTATGAGGACTATACCAGTCCTTCATCTCATCTCATCACATCATCTTCCTCTTGTACCTTGCGGTGTCGAGGTGAAGTATAAACAGCGGGAGAGTGCCCGATTATGGGCCTCATGTATCGATATTCCCATGGACTCTGTTATTCCCTGCATCCATAGTTTACTTGGTCGGCCTCTTCCTCTGCTCCCCCCTAGTCTGTACATCATTGCTTGTTGTGGTGTAATGTTGACTGGTAACCTACTTGCATGGCCAAACCATTTGACTTGCTGCCTTCTAATAAACTCTAGTGCAGCTATAACCCCCTTCCCCCCCCCCCCCCCCCCCCCCCCCCCCCCACTTTCTTCATTTCTGATCTTATCTCCCTTCTTGATACATTGAGTATTCTTCTCAGGAATCTCATTTCTGTTGTTGTGATTTTTCTTTTCTCTTTTTCTGTCATTGTCCAGGTTTGGCATTGGTAACATAGAGTTGGTAGGAAGATTGTGTTGTAAAGTGCTTTCTTAGTAGTTATTGATACATGTTTGTTCTTTAGTATTGGTGCCATTTGTCCAATGAGTTGGTTTGCCTTAGTGCATCTATTTTCGATCTCGTCTTCTGATTTGCCATTTGATGATATTATACTTCCTAGGTACTTGAAACTCTTTACTTGTTCCAAGGGATGTTCGTTTAGGTGAATCGTTGTTGTTTTGTCTTCTTTAGCTATAGTCAATACCTCTGTTTTACTTGAGGACTAAATTAGTTCATCACTAGTCCTTGTGAGGAATATATAACTCCTTATGAGAATTAAATGAGTTCAAAATTTATTCTTGTGAGAATTATGCCAGTCCCTACGAGGACTAAATTTGTTCAACACTAGTCCTTGTAAGGACTATAACAGTCCTTATAAGAACTAAGTTCAAGATCAGTCCTTGAGAGGACTATAACAGTCGTTCTGAGGACTAAATTAGTGAAGATCAGTCCTTTTTAGGTCCTTATGTCAGTCCTTATAAGAACTATACCGGTCTTTATTAAGACTATACCTGTCCTTATGAGAACTACCAGTCCTTATGAGAACTATACCAGTCCTTATTATGACTATACCAGTCTTTATGAGAACTATACCATGCCTTATGAGGACTATAACAGTCCTTATGAGAATTATTCCAGTCCTTATGAAGACTATACCAGTCCTTGAGAGAACCAAATGAGTTTAAGATCAGTCCCAAGTGAGTTCAAGATCAGTCCTTCTGAGGACTATAAGAGTTTAAGACCAGTCCTTTTAGAGTAAGCAACGAACAACTGGAAGGATACTGAATCTGGCAGGTCCTCCTAAGGACATGTTCTCATCAGGATCTATTTAACGCAATAATTAAAATGCCAATTAGCGAGAGCCCCAAAAGACCCAAATGAACCCGAAGAGCGGAGAGGAGAAAATATAACCAGCCCTGTTTAGGAATAACTCCAAAGAGAAACAACATAAGGTAATAATATCAAACCTCACAATAAAACGTACCTCAGCTATAACCGACGCGGCAGAGGCAAGTTGAATGAGGCCGAAGGTTTATTTCCCCCCCCCCCCCCCCCCCCCCCCCGTAAATATTGGATTGGATTGGTTTACTGGACACATCACTTAGCCAAAGCTAATGATCTATGTTTGGGGCAGGAGAGCATGGCATATGATACCACAACATCCAGCTTAAGAATGGAAGTGGAGGCAGTCACTGCGGCTCTCCGCTGGATGGAGAATACGACACACACACACATCGTGATTGTAACTGACTCAGAAAGCATGCTGACGAGGGTGAGGACGGGCAGACTACGTGCGGAGTGGCTTGCTTGGCTTCGGAGGTCACGGGTGACAAGCATCGTCTGGATCTTTTCTCCGGGGCATGCCGGTGTGCTGGGAAATGAACAGGCGGACAGATTGGCTGGCTCTGCAGAACTTGGTGGAGTATTGATACATGACAAGGCAGACGTGGTTGCGGCCTTGTGGGAGCACGTGCACACCTCGGAGGAGTAAATGGATTACCATGGTCTGGCAAGAATGAGACAACGAGGAGTGACGAAGGGATCTGGCCGACGCTCAACGCTCAGAGGAAAGGCGAGACGGACGTATAATCAGATTGCTACTGGTACTATTAGTGTTGGAACTCTTCGCTTGCTGCTGAGGATGTGAACGGAGCACTTATGGGAATGCCCCGAATGCTGTGATGTCGATTCCTAAATCAATCAATCAATCAATCACCCACCAAGTGCCTATTGTTCTATAAACAGGCCGGTCTACCACCATATATTCAATACACCTTATGGCTTGTACAAGGATCTTTTTCTTCATACAGGGAATATTATGGAGAGGATAAAGATGGAGCTGCCATGCATCATGTGCCACGCCGATAAGCGTGGGCGGTCATGTTTTGCCATCTCACTCGATCACCAGAGTCGTGGATCAGCTCCGTCTTTCTGTCTCGACCATGCCACGTGGCCAGGCCATCCAGGTATTTACTTCTCGGTCTTCCTCTTGGTCTCTTCCCTTCGATCTTGCCAGTCGTCACCAAGTTCTCCAGTCATTTCTTCTAATAACATGCCCAAAATTTTTTTACTGTCTACGTCTAATGGTTCTAATCAATTTACGATCTTCATTTGTTTCTTGAAGTACTTGCTCATTGGTTTTTCTGTCTGTCCGTGGTATTCTTGCATTTTCCTCAGAAACCACATTTCCACAGTCATCAGATGTTTTTCAGCTTGACTGCCCATTGTCCACGCTTCACATCCATACAAAAGTACAGGTTCTATGTAGCACTTCAACACTATTTTTCTCGTTTCAATTGATATCGTTTTATTAGTCATCATGTTTTTCATCTTGCAAAAGGCTACCTTCGCAGTGGAAATTCTCTTTCTAATCTCTTCAAGGCATCTCCCATCAGATGTTGTGACTCTTTAACTGTACCGATTCACTTGCTTAAGAATATGCCCATTTACTCGTATTTACTCATTGTGGTATTTCCTTCTTCCCAGTGACGACCATAATCTGTGTCTTCTTACTATTCAATTCTAACCCTAGTTTCTCACCGTGTGCAACAACCACATCTACTAAATGTTGCAAGTCCTGTTTATTGTCTGCAATCAAGACTGTATCATCTGCACATCTAATGTTATTGACGTATCTTCCCCCAATGTTGATTCCTTCCATATCTTCTCTATTTCTGAAAATATTTTCACTGTACATGGAAAAACTATCTGGATACATTACACATCCCTGTCTCACACCTCTTTTAATAGGCTGATACTGACCTAAATCATCAATTCTGATGGGAACTTGTTGTTTCCAATATATATCTTTTACAAGACTAAGGTCTTTTCCATCAAGCATTCTTATAACGTCGACATGTCTCACTTTATCGAAAGCCTTTGCGTAGTCAATAAAGCAAAAATATAGATCTTTGTTTACTTCTATAGAACGTTCAATTACTGTTCTCAGTATATACACAGCATTTACTGTACCCTTGCCTTCTACAAACCCACAATGTTCGTCTCCTATTTCGGGTTACATTTTCTTCCTACCTCTTTGCATGATAATTCTCTGCAAAATCTTCGTGATGTGGTTTATTATACTTATTGTTCGATGTTGATCACATTCCAAGGGTCAGGATTTCTTCGGGATTGCAATAAATATAGAATTACAAAATTCTGGAGGTATATCTCCAGTATCATATATTGCGTTCAACAGTCTGGTGACTTGGTCTATTCCATATTCTTCTAAGGCCTTGATCATTTCTATTGTGATGGTATATGTACCGGGTTCTTGCCAGTTTTCATATGGTTAAGAGCATTCTGAACTTCCATCTTCATAATTGAAGATCCTTCATTATTATTCCGATGATCATATTAGAGGAGCTGCAGGAGATAGCAGAAGATACGTGTAAGATGTCAAGAGCCATTGACCAATGGGGAAGATACAAGTCAAAAGATGAAGAATGTCGTGATTCAGTATATCACATATAGATTCATTACAGAACACGCAAATTAAGTTTACACATATAGATTCAATATAGCACACATAGATTTCGTATATTTTTTTTTTTTAGCATATCCTTTTTACAGGACTTAGCTGTCAACACCAGCATCTTTCAGCTGTATGTTGATCTCTTGGCAAGATTACGCTCAGTAGTTTGCCATTGCTTTCTGAGCGGCCGGCTCACATACCCCGTAAGTTACAGATGCGATTCGAACCACTGCTGATTTGAACCGTCATCACGTTACTGTCGAGAGTATACGAGATTACGGAGAAAAGTCATAATCTCTAAGCCACGAAGCCGGCAGATTTCGTATATCACATGCAAATTCAATATAGGCCATATAGATTCAATATAGCACATATACATTCAATATGGCACATATAGATTCCACATATCAATTATAGATTCAGTGCAACACATATAGATTCAGTATATCACATACGGACACTAGATTCAGGCCTAGACTGTTAATGTTTTCTCCACAAGTTTGAGGTAATCATAAATAAAATTGCAAGTATTGTCGCTCATATAAGTAAAAGTCAGAAGCAGACTCTATTTTATTTATGCACTGTCCCAACCTGACCTCACACGGGCACCTGACCAATTGTGAAACAACTGTTTGCACTCTGGCGCTGTGCTCAGAATGAAGATGCATGTCACGTCTTGTGAAAAAGTCCGAATAATTGGTGAATTACAGCCCCTTCTCATGCAAATGCTCTATAAGCGCAGGTCGACTACCGCTCTACAAATACTCGCACAAACATGGTCTAAAGAAGGATTCACACACGTTTTCTATTAATGATTGTTGTAGTTGTGGTGATAGAGATGTAGTTGTGGTGATAGAGATGTAGTTGAATAGATAGAGATGAAGTTGTAGTGATAGAGATGTAGTTGCAGTGATAGAGGAGATGTAGTTGTAGTGATAGAATATAGTAATGGTGATAGAGATGTAGTTGAGGTGATAGAGATGTAGTTGTGGTGATAGAGATATAGTTGAGGGGATAAAGATGTAGTTGAGGGGATAGAGATGTAGTTGAGGGGATAGAGCTATAGTTGTAGTGATAGAGATGTAGTTGTGGTTGATGAGATGCAGTTGTGGTGATATGGATGTAGTTGTGGTGATAGAGATGTGGTTGTGGTGATAAAGATGTGGTTGTTGTGATAGAGATGTGGTATTGGTGATAGAGACGTGGTTGTGGTGATAGAGATGTAGTTGTGGTGATAGAGATGTATTTGAGGGGATAGAGATATAGTTGTAGTGATAGAGATGTAGTTGTGGTTATAGAGATGCAGATGTGGTGATAGGGATGTAGTTGTGATGATAGAGAAGAGGTTGTGGTGATAAAGATGTGGGTGTAGTGATAGAGATGTGGTATTGGTGATAGAGACGTGGTTGTGGTGATAGAGATGTTGTTGTGGTGATAGAGATGTGGTGGTGGTGATAGAGATGTGGTTGTTGTGATAGTGATATAGTGGTGGTGATATAGATGTGGTAGGTGATAGAGATGTAACTGTGGTGATAGAGATATATTTGTGGCGATAGAGATATAGATGTGGTGATAAAGACGTAGCTGTGGTGATGGAGATATAGTTGTGGTGATGGAGATATAGATGTGGTGATGGAGATATAGTTGTGGTGATGGAGATATAGTTGTAGTGATAGAGATATAGTTTGGGTGATAGAGATATAGTTGTGGTGATAGAGATATAGATGTGGTGATGGAGATATAGATGTGGTGATGGAGATATAGATGTGGTGATGGAGATATAGTTGTGGTGACAGAGATATAGTTGTGGTGATGGAGATATAGTTGTGGTGATGGAGATATAGTTGTGGTGATGGAGATATAGTTGTGGTGATTGAGATATAGTTGTAGTGATGGAGATATAGTTGTGGTGATAGAGGTATAGTTGTAGTGATGGATATATAGTTGTGGTGATGGAGATTTAGTTGTGGTGATGGAGATATAGTTGTAGTGATGGAGAAAGAGTTGTGGTGATGGAGATATAGTTGTGGTGATAGAGATATAGTTTTGGTGATAGAGATATAGTTGTGGAGATAGAGATATAGTTGTGGTGATATAGATGTCGTTGTGGTGATAGATATATAGTTGTGGAGATAGAGATATAGTTGTGGTGATAGACATACAGTTGTGGAGATAGAGATACAGTTATGGAGATAGAGATGTAGTTGTAGTGTTAGAGATATAGTTGTGGAGATAGAGATACTGTTGTGGAGATAGAGATACTGTTGTGGTGATAGAGATGTAGTTGTAGTGTTAGAGATATAGTTGTGGAGATAGAGATATAGTTGTGGAGATAGAGATGTAGTTGTGGAGATAGAGATATAGTTGTCGAGATAGAGATGTAGTTGTGGAGATAGAGATATAGTTGTGGAGATAGAGATATAGTTGTCGAGATAGAGATATAGTTGTGGAGATAGAGATATAGTTGTGGAGATAGAGATATAGTTGTGGAGATAGAGATATAGTTGTAGTGTTAGAGATATAGTTGTGGTGATAGAGATATAGTTGTGGAGATAGAGATGTAGTTGTGGTCATAGAGATGTAGTTGTGGTGATAGAGATATAGTTGTGGAAATAGAGATAAAGTTGTGATGATAAAGATATAGTTGTGGAGATAGAGATATAGTTGTGATGATATAGATATAGTTGTGATGATAGAGATATAGTTGTGGAGATAGAGATACTGTTGTGGTGATAGAGATGTAGTTGTGGTGTTAGAGATATAGTTGTGGTGATAGAGATATAGTTGTGGAGATAGAGATGTAGTTGTGGTGATAGAGATGTAGTTGTGGTGATAGAGATATAGTTGTGGAAATAGAGATATAGTTGTGATGATAGAGATATAGTTGTGGAGATAGAGATATAGTTGTGATGATATAGATATAGTTGTGATGATAGAGATATAGTTGTGGAGATAGAGATATAGTTGTGGAGATAGAGATATTGTTATGGTGAAAGAGATATAGTTGTGGAGATAGAGATATAGTTGTGGAGATAGAGATACAGTTATGGTGATAGAGATATAGTTATGGTGAAAGAGATATAGTTATTGAGATAGAGGTATAGTTGTGATGATAAAGATATAGATGTAGAGATAGATATGTAGTTGTGATGATAGAGATATAGTTGTGGAGATAGAGATGTAGTTGTGATGATAAAGATATAGTTGTGGAGATAGAGATATCGTTGTGGTGATAGAGATATAGTTGTGATGATAGAGGTATAGTTGTGGAGATAGAGAAAAAGTTGTGGTGATAGAGATATAGTTGTTATGATAGAGATATAGTTGTGATGATAGAGATATAGCTGTGGTGACAGAGATGTAGTTATGGTTATAGAGATTGTTTTGAGGGGATAGAGATATAGTTATGGTGATAGAGATATGGTTGTGGTGATAGAGATATAGTTATGGTGATAGAGATGTTATTGTGGTGATATAGATATAGTTGTGGTGATAGAGATGTGGTTGTGGTGATAGAGATTTAGTTATGGTTATAGAGATTTAGTTGAGGGGATAGAGATGTAGTTGTGGTGATAAAGATGTAGTTAAGTGGATAGAGATGTAATTGATGGGATAGAGATTTAGTTGACGGGATAGAGATGTAGTTGAGGGGATAGATATATATTTGAGGGGATAGAGATGTATTTGAGGAGATAGAGATGTAGTTGAGGTGATAGAGGTGTAGTTGAGGGGATAGAGATGTAGTTAAGGGGATAGAGATGTAGTTGTGGTGATAGAGATATATTTGTGGGGATAGAGATATAGTTGTAGTCATAGAGATTTAGTTGTGGTTATAGAGATACAGTTGTGGTGATAGGGATGTAGTTGTGGTGATAGAGATGTGGTTGTTGTGATAGAGATGTGGTTGTGGTGATAGAGATGTGGTTGTAGTAATAGAGATGTGGTATTGGTGATAGAGACGTGGTTGTGGTGATAGTGATAGTAGGTTGTGGTGATAGAGGTGTGGTGGTGGTGATAGAGATTGTAGTTGTGGTGATAGAGATATAGTTGTGGTGATAGAGATATGGGTGTGGTGATAAAGATGTTGTTGTGGTGATGGAGATATAGTTGTATTGATGGAGATATAGTTGTGGTGATAGAGATGCTGTGGTGGTGATAGAGATGTGGTTGTGGTTATAGAGATATAGTTCTGGTGATAGAGATGCAGTTGTGGTGATAGAGATATAGTTGTGGTGATAGAGGAGATGTAGTTGTGTTGATAGAGATATAGTTGTGGTGATAGAGATATAGTTGTAGTGATAGAGATATTGTTGTGGTGATAGAGATGCAGTTGTGGTGATAGAGATAGAGTTGTGGTGATAGAGATATAGTTGTGGTGAAGGAGATATAGTTTGGGTGATAGAGATATAGTTTGGGTGATAGAGATATAGTTGTGGTGATGGAGATATAGTTGTGGTGATGGAGATATAGTTGTAGTGATGGAGATATAGTTGTGGTGATGGAGATATAGTTGTGGTGATAGAGATATAGTTGTAGTGATGGAGATATAGTTGTGGTGATGGAGATATGCTTGTGGTGATAGAGATATAGTTGATGAGATAGAGATATAGTTGTGGTGATATAGATGCCGTTGTGGTGATAGAGATATAGTTGTGGTGATAGAGATATGTTTGTGGTGATAGAGATATGGTTGTGAGGATAGAGATATAGTTCTGGTGATAGAGATATAGTTGTGGTGATAGAGAAATAGTTCTGGTGATAGAGATATGGTTGTGGTGATAGAGATATAGTTCTGGTGATAGAGATATAGTTGTGGTGATAGAGATATAGTTCTGGGGATATATATATGGTTGTGGTGATAGAGATAAAGTTCTGGTGATAGAGATATAGTTGTGGTGATAGAGATATAGTTCTGGTGATAGAGATATGGTTGTGGTGATAGAGATACAGTTGTGGTGATAGAGATATAGTTGTGGTGATAGAGAGATAGTTCTGGTGATAGAGATATGGTTGTGGTGATAGAGATATAGTTGTGGTGATAGAGATATGGTGGTGGTGATAGAGATATAGTTGTGGTGATAGAGATGTGGATGTGTTGATAGAGATATAGTTGTATTAATAGAGATATAGTTATGGTGATAGAGATATGGTTGTGGTTATGGAGATATATTTGTGGTGATAGAGATGTGGTGGTGGTGATAGAGATGTGGTTGTGGTGATAGAGATATAGTTCTGGTGATAGAGATATGGTTGTGGTCATAGAGATATGTTTTGTGCTGATAGAGATATTTTTGTGGTTATAGAGATATAGTTGTGGTGATAGAGATGTGGTGGTGGTGATAGAGATGTGGTTGTGGTGATAGAGATATAGTTCTGGTGATAGAGATATGGTTGTGGTGATAGAGATACAGTTGTGGTGATAGAGATGTGGTGGTGGTCATGGAGAAATATAGTTGTGGTTATAGAGATATAGGTGTGGGGATAGAGGTGTAGTTTTGGTGATAGAGATATAGTTGTGGTGATAGAGATGTGGTAGTGGTGATAGAGATATAATTGTGGTGATAGATATATATTTGTGGTGATAGAGATATATTTGTAGTTATGGAGATATAGTTGTGGTCATGGAGATATAGTTGTGGTGATGGAGATATATTTGTGGTGATGGAGATATAGTTGTGGTGAAAGAGATGTGGTGGTGGTGATAGAGATGTGTTTGTGGTGATGGAGATATAGTTGTGGTGATTGACATATAGTTCTGGTGATAGAGATATGATTGTGGTGATAGAGATATAATTGTGGTGATAGAGATGTTGTGGTGGTGATAGAGATGTGGTTGTGGTGATAAAGATGTGGTTGTAGTTACAGAGATTTGGTATTGGTGATAGAGACGTTGTTGTGGTGATAAAGATTTGGTTGTGGTGATAGAGATGTGGTGGTGGTGATAGAGATGTGGGTGTTGTGATAGTGATATAGTTGTGATGATATAGATGTGGTAATGGTGATAGAGATGTAAATGTGGTGATAGAGATATATTTGTGGTGATAGAGATATGGGTGTGGTGATAAAGAAGTAGTAGTGGTTATAGAGATATAGTTGTGGTGATGGAGATATAGTTGTGGTGATAGAGATGTGGTGGTGGTGATAGAGATGTGGTTGTGGTGATAGAGATATAGTTTTGGTGATAGAGATATAGTTGTGGCGATAGATATATAGTTGTGGTGATAGAGGAGATATAGTTGTGGTGATAGAGATATAGTTGTGGCGATAGAGATATAGTTGTGTTGATAGAGATGTTGTTGTGGTGATGGAGATATAGTTGTGGTGATAGAGATATAGTTGTGGCGATAGAGATATAGTTGTGGTGATAGAGATATAGTTGTGGTGATAGAGATATAGTTGTGGTGATTGAGATATAGTTGTGGAGACTAGAGATATAGTTGTGGAGACAGAGATATAGTTGTGGAGATAGAGATATAGTTGCAGAGATAGAGAAATAGTTGTGGAGATAGAGATGTAGTTGTGATGATAGAGATATATTTGTCGAGATAGAGATGTAGTTGTGATGATAAAGATATAGTTGTGGAGATTGAGATATAGTTGTCGAGATAGACATATAGTTGTGATGATAGAGATATAGTTGTGATGATAGAGATATAGCTGTGGTGACAGAGATGTAGTTATGGTTATAGAGATGTAGTTGAGGGGATAGAGATATAGTTGTGATGATAGAGATATAGTTGTGGTGATAGAGATGTAGTTATGGTTATAGAGATTTAGTTGAGGGGATAGAGATATAGTTATGGTGATAGAGATGTGGTTGTGGTGTTAGAGATATAGTTATGGTGATAGAGATGTAGTTGTGGTGATAGAGATATAGTTGTGGTGATAGAGATGTGGTTGTGGTGATCGAGATGTAGTTGTGGTGATAGATATTTATTTGTGGTTTTAGAGATATAGTTGAGGGGATAGAGATATAGTTATGGTGATATAGATGTAGTTATGGTTATAGAGTTGTAGTTGAGGGGATAGAGATGTAGTTGTGGTGATAAAGATGTAGTTAAGGGGATAGAGATGTAGTTGAGAGGATAGAGATGTAGTTGAGGGGATAGAGATGTAGTTGAGGGGATAGAGATATATTTTAGGGGATAGAGATGTATTTGAGGAGATAGAGATGTAATTGAGGTTATAGAGTTGTAGTTGAGGGGATAGAGATGTAGTTGTGGTGATAGAGATGTATTTGAGGGGATAGAGATATAGTTGCAGTGATAGAGATGTAGTTGTGGTTATAGAGATGCAGTTGTGGTGATACGGATGTAGTTGTGGTGATAGAGATGTGGTTGTGGTGATAGAGATGTTTTTGTAGTGATGGAGATGTGGTATTGGTGATAGAGACGTGGTTGTGGTGATAGAGATGTGGTTGTGGTGATAGCGATCTGGTGGTGGTGATAGAGATGTGGTTGTTGTGATTGTGATATAGTTGTGGTGATATAGATGTGGTGGTGGTGATAGAGATATAGTTGTGGTGATAGAGGAGATGTAGTTGTGGTGATAGCGATATAGTTGTGGTGATAGAGAAGCAGTTGTGGTGGGTGATAGAGATGTTGTTGTGGTGATAGATATGCAGTTGTGGTGATGGAAAAATAGTTGTGGTGATAGAGATATAGTTGTAGTGATGGAGATATAGTTGTGGTGATGGAGATATAGTTGTGGTGATGGAGATATAGTTGTAGTGATGGAGATATAGTTGTGGTGATGGAGATATAGTTGTGGTGATATAGATATTGTTGTCGCGATAGAGATATAGTTGTGGTGATGGAGGTATAGTTGTGGAGATAGAGATATAGTTGTGGTGATATAGGTGTCGTTGTTGTGATAGATATATATTTGTGGTGATAGAGATATGGTTGTGGTGATAGATATATAGTTCTGGTGTTAGAGATATAGTTGTGGTGATAGAGATATAGTTCTGGTGATAGAGATATGGTTGTGGTGATATAGATATAGTTCTGGTGATAGAAATATGGTTGTGGTGATAGAGATATAGTTCTGGTGATAGAGATATGGTTGTGGTGATAGAGATATAGTTGTGGTGATAGAGATATAGTTGTGGTGATAGAGAAATAGTTCTTGTGATAGAGATATGGTTGTGGTGATAGAGATATAGTTCTGGTGATAGAGATATGATGGTTGTTATAGAGATATAGTTGTGGTGATAGAGATGTGGAGGTGGTGATAGAGATGTGGTTGTGGTAATAGAGATATGGTTGTGGTGATAGAGATATAGATGTGGTGATAAAGATGTGGTGGTGGTGATAGAGATGTGGTTGTTGTGATAGAGATATAGTTCTGGTGATAGAGATATGGTTGTGGTGATAGAGATATAGGTTTGGTGATAGAGATGTGGTGGTGGTCATGGAGATATAGTTGTTGTGATAGAGATATAGTTGTGGTGATAGAGATGTGGTAGTGGTGATAGAGATATAATTGTGGTGATAGATATATAGTTGTGGTGATAGAGATATATTTGTGGTGATGGATATATAGTTGGTGTTATGGAGTTATAGTTGTGGTGATGGAGATACATTTGTGGTGATAGAGATGTGGTGGTGGTGATAGAGATGTTATGGTGATGATAGTGATATAGTCGTGGTGATAGAGACATAGTTGTGGTAAAAGAGATGTGGTGGTGGTCATGGCGATCTAGTTGTGGTGAGGGAGATATAGTTGTGGTGATGGAGATATGTTTGTGGTGATAGAGATATTGTTGTGGTGATAGAGATGTGGTGGTGGTGTTAGAGATGTGGTGGTGGTTATGGAGATATATTTGTGGTGATAGAGACATAGTTGTGGTGATGAAGATATAATTGAGGTGATGGAGATATAGTTCTGGTGATAGAGATATGGTTATGGTGATGGAGATATAGTTCTCTTGATAGAGATATAGTTGTGGTGATGGAGATATAGTTTTGGTGATAGAGATATGGTTATGGTGATGGAGATATAGTTCTCTTGATAGAGATATAGTTGTGGTGATGGAGATATAGTTTTGGTGATAGAGATATGGTTATGGTGATGGAGATATAGTTCTAGTGATAGATATATGGTTGTGGTGATAGAGATATACTTGTGGTGATAGAGCTGTATTTGTGGTGATGGAGATATAGTTATGGTGATAGAGATATAGATGTGGAGATAGAGATATGGTTGTCGAGATAGTGATATAGTTGCGGAGATAGAGATATAGTTGTGGAGACAGAGAGATATAGTTGTTGAGATAGAGATATAGCTGTGGAGATGGAGATATAGTTGTGGAGATAGAGATATAGTTGTGGAGATAGAGATGTAGTTGTGGAGATAGAGATATAGGTGTGGAGATAGAGATATAGTTGTGGAGATAGAGATATAGTTGTGGAGATAGAGATATAGTTGTGGAGATAGAGATATAGCTGTGGAGATAGAGATATAGTTGTGGAGATAGTAATATAGTTGTGGAGATAGAGATATAGCTGTGGAGATAGAGATATAGTTGTGGTGATAGAGATATAGCTGTGGTGATAGAGATGTTTTTGTGGTGATAGAGATATTGTTGTGGTGATAGTTGTTATGTTGTTGGTGATAGTGGTGATAGTTTAGTTTAGTTTAGTTGTTGGATCAACATCACGGCACACGGGTGTAACCCATAAGTGCTCCGTTCTTCTCCTAACTCAAACCTGAGTCTGGAGAAACTCAGCTCAGTGCACGCGTAGCACCGTCGAGGATCCTGATATACTTTTGGTAGATTTTTAACTTAAAATTTTGTCCGAGCAGCGCCGTTAGGCTACTCTTTTTCGATTTCCAACTACCAAGGGAATTTTTACGTGCTCAACAATACACACGGGCGTCCGATCTCACTACCCAGAGACCAGGGGACATTGTTACTAGAAGTCCATGTCAAAACATCCCCGCCCTCACCGGGGCTTGAACCTGGGACCTCCAGCACTCGAGGCGGACACCATACCTCGACACCTCGCAGCCCCTTAATGGTGATAGCCCCCTGATAGTGGTGATGTTGTTGCTGATAGTGATGATGTTGTTTGTGATAGTGGTGATATTGTGGTAATAGTGGTGATGATATTGGTGATAGTTGTGATGTTGTTGGTGATAATGGTGATGATGTTGGTGATTGTAGTGATGTTGTTGGTGATAATGGTGATGATGTTGGTGATAGTTGTGATGTTGTTGGTGATAGTGGTGATGATGTTGGTGATAGTGATGATGATGTTGGTAATAGTGGTGATATTGTTGGTGATTGTGTTGATGTTGGTGATAGTGGTGATGTTGTTGGTGATAGTGGTGATGATGATTTTGATACTGGTGTTGTTGGTGATAGTGGTGGTGATGATGATAATGATAATGTAGGATGATAAATGAGAGGAACAAGAAGGAGAATAAGCAAGACAACAAAGTGAAGGAACAGGAAATTTACACGTTACAAACAATTTTACTTTAATTTGATTGTCATTGTTGTGCCACATGTTCTTAGCTGATTAATTGCCATGGGATTATCAATCGTCTTAAGCGAATTCCCGTATCTGCCATGGGTTTATATATTGCCGAAATATTGCCATTGCGTTGTAGTAAAACAAGTCTGCTACCATATTAACAAATTTTAAACCATAAGTGTGGCTCATCTTTACTTCCCATTTTCTTCATTCATGTTTGCTTGGTGCAAATCTGCTTTATTTTTCTTTTTTGCACAGAATCTGTTAAAAAAACTGTTAGATCTTGGCAGTTTAGTCTGACTTCTTGTGTACAGTTCCTATTGCTGTTGATTAGAGCTTGACTAAAAGCTTGTGAAATGTTCAGTTTCTTTATTGATTTATTTGGTTGTGTTAGGATTTGAGGCTTGAAGATTGAGCACAACCCACTACTGGCAACGCTGATCGTATTCCGGTAAGAACCTTGGGCCCTGTCCACGTCAGACTGGAAGCACTAGACTCGAGTTCCAATCTGACGTGGGCAAAGCCCAAGGTTCGTACCGGAGCACGACCAGCGTTACCAGTAGTGGGTTGTGCTCAATCTTCAAGTTTCTTTATTGTTGACTGTGAGCAATTGTTAACATGTTGCTTTGTCACGAAGGAGCAGCTCTGTATGACAGGGAGAAAACAACAACCATGCAAATTCAAAGAAGTAAACTCAGATCACTGAGTAGCTAAGGAAGAGCACTATGAAACATTGGGAGCCGCGGTAGTGTAGACGCTTGTCTGCTGGCCCGGTAAGTAGTTATCTACGTGGTAACTAACTCGGAAATGGGGTGTCAAGCCCCCAATAAATCCTTCTTTACGGGGTTATCCCGCCATCTTGTTTTGTCATTTTTTGCGACCACATTTTTGAATTTTTGGAGGGTATTTTCTTGGGTTCGGTTGTCCTGATGACTACTTCCTGTTGTCACTTCATGTCCCGGGGGCGCGCTGCCCCACACAGGTACCTCCGCCGGCCACCTCGGCTTCCCCCGACCGCTCCTGAGACCATTCAAAGACAACGAGGCAAGCCGCGGGCATGTGGAATACTTATATAGATAAGTAGACCAACTAGTCGCCTGGCACCTGGGTTCTAGTCCCAGTGTGTGTGTGTGTGTGTGTGTGTGTGTGTGTGTGTGTGTGTGTGTGTGTGTGTGTGTGTGATCGGTCACGTGGATATCGAGCCCCAGTCATGTAGATATCGACCCCTTCGATGAGGAGAGCGAAATCAATATGACAGAGTGGAAAAATGATTTATTCCATCACTCGAGTTACCCCGGCTTTTTCACGGCTCAGCATGATAGCTAATTCGGCAGGTGTCCATAGTGGGTACCCAAGTATCAACATTAAGCGATTGGTGAAAATCTGGTTTAAAAATATACTAGACAGGCATACAATGTTATTAAAAATTAAGCCTAAAAAACATAACAAACGGCTAAATTTCTAGTATGTATAGCGGCGAATAGTAATGTGACTGTAAAAATATAAAACTCAATTAAAATAAGGCGTAACTTGCTAAGATAATCATAAAAACATGTAATATTATAAAACCCCACCGTTATATCCCCTTAATACACGAAATAAAAGTAACCAGGGGAGACTATACGTGTCTCTTGACTCAACCAGAATTAATAATGTCCCTTCATTGCGATGTAACAAATGTTACTTCCAACAGGTAAAGGTCGCCCAGGAGGCCTATCTTTCCATCGTTCTGTCTTTTCTTTACGTCTCTAGCCGTAAAACACTCCTTTCTTTTCCACCACCGGCCAGCTCTGATCATTACCGGAGATAAACACGCATACTAAAGCGGGCTGATACAAGCGCTAGAGCTGATCTTACCTGAGATAAACACTCCCACTGAGGCGCTCTGGTTGACCGTTAACATAATTAGCACGCAGTGGTCAGTCGGGCAAGAGAGGGAAATGTTTCGTATACGATTGGTAAAGTTAAGTCGGCAGTTTAAAATAAAATTCAGCACAAATATGTAATTCTATTTGCTGTAAATATGGTTCTTCTGATTGAATTAAAGCAAACGCCTATAAATCTACGTCGACCAAAGATACGTTGTGAAATCGTCTATACCTCCAAGTAGACTATGAGCAACACATATAAGAGAAAACAGCATCGTGTGCCAGGTCGACTTGCGTAGGGCGATCATGTCTATTTTTAACGGATTTCATTCGATGTATGCAGTGCAAGGAACAGGCAACAAGCGGTCTACCGGCTCCTTCCCGGGAATATCTTGAGAGCGCTCTATGTGAAGAGGGTGTGTCACTAGCTAGGTGTCTATCTATTACAGTACGTTGCAGTCATCCCCAACATTGTTTGGTTGCGCCTGTGCCATCATGATGTGCCGCGTGTGTGTGAGTGCGTGTGTGTGTGTGTGTGGATGCGTGTGTGTGTGTCTGTATGTATGTGTCTGCGCATGCGTGCGTGAGTTTGTGCGTGCGTGCGCGCGCATGTGCGCGCTCGTAGGAAACTTCAATATTGGGGGAGTGGCTGTGGAGTGGGTGTAGGACAGGTTTGCTGTTAGTAAAAAGGTGTGTGGATCAAGAGGCGGTGTGGGTGAATTATGGAGACAGGGGTGGAAAAGATACTAGCGAAGAGGCCACCGGGCTGAATGGTGGAGACAGGGGGTGGTAAATTGATTAGCGAGGAGGTCACCGTGGCTGAATGATCCTATCACAATTGGTAATGAGAAAACCATAACACATGCTCACTTGCTGGCGCTGCACCCGATCACCCGTGGCTAATGCTCACATCCGATCACGTATGACGCTGTTCCCTGTCGCATGTGTAATCCCAACCAGACCACAGGCTCACTGTCTACGAGATATCAAAGAATGCGTCGCATGGGTGTGATGGAGCTACAGTAATATTCAGCCGAATGGGGGAGTGGCCGTGGAGTAGATGTAAGACGGGTAGATATGTGCTTCTGATCATTGTTAAGGGTGGTCGAGTGGTTGGGTGGGTAGATAAATACGTCCATTCCTTGATAGGAACAGGAGGTTAAGTCTCATATTAAAAGTCTGGGTATGAACACATAGTTGGATGAGGTGAGGGTGACCTCCTGGGTGACTCAACACGTGACGATACCATTAATGAACACTGATGAACGTGTTCAGACCTGTCTTTGGGGGAAAACTGGAGGATGACTCGGAGCGTACTCACAGCATAACGATACAGCCGAGACACTTGGGTAATGGTCACAGTCGATTAAATATGGCGATGCTTCCGGTCATATGTCTAAGGCATACAATCGAAACACATGACTAAAACCGGTAAAGATGGCGTCGCACTCGATCAAATGTTTAAGTGTACAACCAGGTGGCTAAAACCGATCAAAGATGACGCTGTAGCCGGTCACGTGTCTTATGGGATTCATCCGAAACACGTGACTAATATCTCAACCGGTCAAAGATGGAGTCGCACCCGGTGACATGACCAGACATGTCCAGACAATATTCTGCTGAGTCATTCTACGTCAGCACATAGCGTGTATAAGACGACCACCATTCACCGGCTAGAAGTACCGGTCTCAGTGAACACCAACCAGCTCGCAATGCGCCAAGTCTCTAATGGTAAGATGGCTTTTTTGATAAATTTTTCACATATTCGTTGTGTTTCTCCAAGTAGGCATACAGTTAACCTAACAATTCTAGTATAATAAAGAGATATATGGTGCTAATCACATATGACTGGAGTATGTGCTCTGCTGGCTGTGACACCAATCAACACGTGCACATGGCTGATTCATCAAGCCTGCATACAGAAAGTAGTGTCTTTAGCACCGCAATATCCCACAAGGAGCGCCTCGAGCACTGATTTTTGCATTTGCCAATAGTAATTAATGATACAGCCGAGACACGAGTGTAATGACCCTGTAGATAAAAACAGAGATAAGGGTACAACCACGTTGCTAAAACCGATCAAAGATGGAGCTATAGCCGGTCACGTGTCTTATGAGACACATCCGAAATACGTGACGAATGACTCAACCGGTCAAAGATGGAGGCGCACCAGGTCACATGACCAGACATGTTCAGACAATATTCTCCTGAGTCATTCTACATCAGCAAATATCGTGTATAAGACCATTCACCAGCACACACACACAAGGAGCGCCTCGAGCACTGATTTTTGCATTTGCCAATAGCAATTAATGATACAGCCGTGACACGAGTGTAATGACCCAGTAGGTCAAAAACAGAGGTAATGGAAGAAACCAACCCACAAAATAGCCCAGAGGGGGAAAGAAATTCGTTCTGGCGCAGGTGTGTTCGGCGAGTGCTGTGATTAGAGATTGTCTTCTTCTGTCATATGGTCGCTATATACACAGTCATTGACGTATCACTATTCAATCTGTCTCGAGACAGCGTCGACTCAGTAGAGGGGAAGTTGTGGATCGCTCTTCTAAGCAGCTTTCTGGGTTACATGCTACCAAACTCTAAAATGTGAGCTTCTACCTGGCATTACCGTATAATGCTTCGCCGAACATGTTTCCCAAGAACACACCAGGTCACTATTTCGTCAAGTTCCCGCAGACTATTGAGGTGAGTCAACATTTCGAAGTGGGTCTGGCCGAAATTCAATTCCCCAACTACTACTGCAATGTGCTAGAGAATGAAGCATTGCTAAGATACATCCCACCAAACGGTAGAGTTATAAGAAAGGCGTGTCCCCCGGGCTTGTACAGTTCAACAGACGCGTTTATAGCTGCACTGAATTGTCTAATGAAAGATCGGAAGGTGGTCGATAAGCTCTGTGTTCTATTCCATTTCGACAATGCATCAAAGAAAGTCATCGTGAAAATACTCGAACCCGGGGCTACTATTACATTTAGTGAGAAGTTGCAAGAGATACTAGATACAATTGAAGGTGAAGGGACGATAGACCTGAATATCGACCTGCAAAATGTCTACGTATACTGCGATCTCATTGCGGTGAGACCAGTCGGAGACGTCATGGTCCCACTACTAAGGACGGTTCCTATCATGAATCAGCGCTCGACCTCAGTGCTTTGCGCCTATGACAAACCTCACTACACACCGCTGAGTCGTTACTCCTTCGACACGGTGAAATACTTCTAACCACTGATACGGGCACAAAGGTCGCATTCACTATTGGGACTTCAGTGCTGACGTTACATTTTCCAGTTAGGAAGAGATCAGACCTAGAATAATGGTGAGATACGTGGCTGTACGTCGAAACCCCAGACTGTCCGAATTATGATGTGCCCGACACTCAGATGATTGATACCTCGGTTGTCTACAATACTCAGATATCAGCCCACCAAGCAGGAGACCAGTTTTATGACTACATGCTAAGTGACAAGCACATACCAGGCTACCAACCAAAAAAACCAATCAACGCAGACAATGGTATGAAGAAATCCAGAAACAACATGCAATGTGTGTAGCTCTGTATGTGAAAATAAAACGTTGCGATGATACTATGTATACTACCTCATATCACATCATCCATTTCGTATAATGACATTATGCATTTTTATTCTTGAAAAAATGTACTGAAACACTGTAAAATAAACAGGCACATTGATTACGTCTTGGTTGTTGAATTTTTTTAAAAATTATTTTTAAAGTATTTATGGTGTATATAGTTGGCATGTGATGAGAGAATGTTACACATTGGTGACAAATTCAAGAAATATTTCAACGAAACTAAGGAAACGGGTTAACCAAAATAGGAAAAAACTATTGACCATAGTCTGAAACATCTCAACTAAAATTTTGAAAAGTAGGAAACTTTCAAAACGTTGGAAAATCTGTTACCCAAAAGGGAAAAAATATTTGGCCACATTTCAATCAAATTTATGAAAAGTAGGAAAATTTGTTACCCAAATGGCAAAAATCTTAGCCAAGTAAGAAAATTTATTAACCATATGTGAAAAGGTTGGCCAAATTTCAAACCAAACTTATAAAAATCTCAGTAGATTAATATGAAACGTAGGAAAATTTAATAAACCAAACGTGAAAAGTTTGGGCAACTTTCACCCAAACTTATGAAAAGTGGGAAATTTTGTTGTCCAGATGTGAAAAGTTTGACCAATTTTCACCCAAACTTATGAAAAGTAGGAAACTTTGTTAACCAAATGGCAAAAATCTTGGCCAAGTAAGAAAATTTGTTAACGAAATGTGAAAAGGTTAGCCACATTTCAAACCAAACTTATAAAAATCTCAGTCAAACATATGAAAAGTAGGAAAATATGTTAACCAAATGTCACATGTTTGGCCAACTTTCACCCAAACTTATGAAAAGTGGGAAATTTTGTTGTCCAGATGTGAAAAGCTTGACCAAATTTTACCCAAACTTATGAAAAGTAGGAAACTTAGTAAACCAAATGTGAAAAGTTTGGCCAAATTTCATCCAAACATATAAAAAGCTCAGACAAACTTATAAAAAGTAGAAAACATTTGTTAACGAAAGTGAAAAATGTTGACCAAATTTCAAACAATCTCATAAAAAGTAGGAAAACTTGTTTAAAAAAATGTGTAAAGTTTGGCCATATTTCATCAAAACTTATAAAAATCTCACTCAAACTTATAAAAACTAGGAAAATTGGTAACCAAAGTGAACAATTTTGGCCAAATTTCAAACACACTAAAAAAAAAAAGGAAACTTTGTTAACCAAATGTGAAAAGTTTGGCCGAATTTAAACCAAATCCATAAAAAGTAGGACATTTTGTTGACCAAATGTGAAAAATTGTGGCCAAAGTTCAACCAAACTTATAAATATCTCACCCAAACTTGTGAAAAGTAAGAAATTTTGTTGTCCAGATGAGAAAAGTTTGACCAAATTTCAAACAAACTCATAAAAAGTAGGAAACTTTGTTAACCAAATGTGAAAAGTTTGGCTTAAGTTCATCGAAACTTATAAAAAGTAGGAAACTTTGTTAACCAAATGTGAAAATTTTCTGACAAGTGAAGAAATATTTCATCCAAAACTTATAAAAAGTAGGAAACATTGTTAACAAAATATGAAATATTTTAGCCAAATTTCAGCCAAACTTTTAAAAAGTAGGAAAATTCTCAGGGTAGACCGCTTGTTGCCTGTTCCTTGCACAGCATACATCGAATGAAATCTGTTAAAAATAGACATGATCGCCCTACGTCAGTCTACCTGGCACACGATGCTGTTTTCTCTTATATGTGTTGCTCATAGTCTACTTGGAGGTATAGACGATTTCACAGCGTATCTTTGGTCGACGTAGATTTATAGGCTTTTGCTTTAATTCAATCAGAAGAACCATATTTACCGCAAATAGAAATACATATTTGTGTTGAATTTTATTTTAAACTGCCGACTTAACTTTACCAATCGTAAACGCAACATTTCCCTCTCTTGCCCGACTGACCACTGCGTGATAATTATGTTAACGGTCAACCAGAGCGCCTAAATGGGCGTGTTTATCTCAGGTAAGATCAGCTCGAGCTGGCCAGCGCTGGTGTCAGCCCGCTTTAGTGTGCGTGTTTATCTCCCGTAATGATCATAGCTGGCCGGTGGTGGAAAAGAAAGGAGTGTTTTACGGCTAGAGACGTAAAGAAAAGACAGAACGATGAAAAGATAGGACTCCTGTGCGACCTTTATCTGTCTGAAGTAACATTTGTTACAGCGCAATGAAGGGACATTATTATTTCTGGTTGAGTTAAGAGACACGAATAGTCTCCCCTGGTTACTTTTATTTCGTGTATTAAGGGGATATAACCGTGAGGTATTATAATATTACATGTTTTTATGATTATCTTAGCAAGTTACGCCTTATTTTAATTGAGTTTTATATTTCTACAGTCACATTACTATTCACCGCTATACATACTAGAAATTTAGCCGTATATTATGTTTTTGAGGCTTAATTTTTAACAATATTGTATGCCTGTCTAGTATATTTTTAAACCAGATTTTCACCAATCGCTTAATGTTGATACATGGTTACCCACTATGGACACCTGCCGAATTAGCTATCATGCTGAGCCGTGCAAAAAGTGTATTTACTAGGCCATTACTTGGCCTACTCGGGGTAACTCGAGTGATGGAATAAATCATTTTTCCACTCTGTCATATTGATTTCGGTCTCCTCATCGAAGGAGATATCTACATGACTGGGGCTCGATATCCACGTGACCGATCTCTCTCTCACACACACACACACACACACACACACACACACACACACTGGGACTCGAACCCAGGTGGCCAGCGACTAGTTCGTCTACTTATCTATATATGTATTCCACATGCCCGGGGCTTGCATCGTTGTCTTTGAATGGTCTCAGGAGCGGTCGGGGGAATACGAGGCGGCCGGCGGAGGTACCTGTGCGCGCCAGCTCGCCCCCGGGACCGGAAGTGACAACAGGAAGTAGTCATCAAGACAACCGAACCCAAGAAAATACGCACCAAAAATTCAAAAATGTGGTCGCAAAAAAATGACGAAACAAGATGGCGGGATAACCCCGTAAAGAAGGATTTATAGCTGGTTTGAAACCCCATTTCCGAGTTAGTTACCACGTAGATAACTACTCCGGTAGTAATGAGCTCGAAACCGTGTCGGGACAGTTGTAATATCAGACCTGGGGGTTCAAGACAAACAGTCTTCAATGGGTGCTGTCACAAAATAAAACCTTGCGTTTAACCAATGATTAATATAGAGGCTTTCTGATTAAACGGACTATCTGCCAGCGACAACTATTTTAACTAACAGAAAAAACAAAACGGATGTCAAAATCCCAGGACAATATTAGTAGCGGCACGTGTTTACATCTGGTGGACAGAATGTCAACATTCGAATACAGATGGAACCCGTGGGATCATGGTGGCAATCGGATGTCGGCCATCACATGTCGGGCAAAATTAACAGTTGCAGATGTGTAGGGGAAGTGAATGAGCTGAATCATACATCGCTTTGACAGATTATAAACAAGTCGGATTGGAAGCGGAAGTACTCAGCTCGGAAGTAAACAGTCCGTCTGTCAATTTATAGTTCCGGAAATCAAGGAGATTGGCAGCTTGTTGGGGAAAACTGTTGTTGGGATCATACAGTAACTCGCTGGCTTGTTTTGGGAATCTAAACAAGTGATGACAACTTTGACAGTGACTAAGCCAGGGAAAAGGGATTCTTGACAATGGATGATATGCCCAAATAACACCTGCAGGACGTCAACCATGTCACGTGACCAATTTTAGGTTTTGCCATAAACCATGATTGGAGATGGGGAGTTGACCAAAACCGTGGATTATGATGGACGTGTTTGTGGGAGAGCTCTACAGTGTTAGATTAATTTAAGATTAACTAGCATGTGTCGTTATGGCAAAGTGTAGTAGTCATCCCGGAATGAGGCAGTTTTGCATAAGGTAGTCAATATAGTCTATTAGTTCTAATTAATATAGACTGTAGCCTTGTTAAAACTATAGTGTGATGATTAGCACTGTTAGTGGAAAACTAGTTAGAGTAGAATAGTGATATTGGCTCTGCTAGGGTGAATAGAATACTGAGGTTGCACTCTGTTTATTGGTCTTTCCTTATCATAGCCTGATTCGGACGTAGGTGAGAAGCTATAAGGCTCTCTGACAGAGTAGTTAGCTGTGTAATAACAGAGCAGGGTAATAACCTTACACCCAGCCGATAGGATCAGTGACTAGTGCTCTCACATGATGTGTTGGTTTTCCCACAGGTTCCCCACCAGTTACTAGGAAACTCAACACTGGTTTTGGAGAAGTGCACTCCAATTGGACGACCACCAGTTGGACTCTACAATGATTCTTACGGAAAAGGAATAACGTCCGAGAAGAAAGATGGTATATGTTTACGCTGGACTCATACTCAGAAGGGTTCACCATGGCATGGCCCAGAAGAGCCAGCCAATATAACGACACCTGCGTGGTATGGTTCACATAGGATGGGTGATGATTGTTGATATATCACACATCAGACAAACATTGTTTAAGGAACGAGAACATTAACGGATAAGTCACATCGTGTGCTAGATTCCCGTGTAATATTACATATGACATATACTTGAACCTATATGAACACTAGTTAGGATCAAGTGTAGAAACATTAACAGTAAAACCTAAATACATTACAAAGGATTTGTGCATTCTTTAGGACCGATAGGAACTTACAAAGTTAGTTTGCAACCAGTCCGTAATCAATCTGTACTTACTAACAGTATCTATTTCGGATGATCATGAAGATGGATTACCAGGTGCCTACAGATGACAGTCAGTATCCGGCAAAAGGGTTTCGACACCGGGTGAGGTGCACAGCTTATGATTTAATGTGCTGTGGTGTGCCCTTGCAATGAAGAAACTATGCTATTATCTGAAAGTCCGATCATACACACAGTATAGAACACATCACGCATTTTCTTCGCATACACGTCTAATATACGTTACACTTTTCTTTTAATAAATTAATCTTTATTAATTTTTAGAAGCAAGAGTTGTTGAGTATGTTGCGTTGGGGAAGTATGAGAGGGGGCATAGTACGACAGTGAGAGAGTGATAGGAAAAGGTGTCCATGGGCTGATGGAGTGTGTTGGACGGAAGCTGGTGGATTCTCCAGGATATTGATAAGGGAAAAAATATTATAATGTGGGTGTTGACTCTCTTCACTCCAGTGACGACACTTTAAAGGAGGACACGACAGGTGCCACGAAATTTCCTCTGAAGTTAACGTGGCCGGTGTAATACTGATCACATCACGTACTGAGTGCCAAGTGATCTATACAAATATGGATCTTGCACCACATGCCCAGTTCTCTTTAAGATGTGTAAAAACGGTCGTTTTCTTAATTACTATAAAACAGTGAATTGAAATAATTAATACACACTTTATGGGATATAGAGAGCAAAATTAAGTAGCTAGCGCTGAGGGAAATGCTATAATTATAAATGGCCGGGACAAAATATGTTATACTTAAGGGGAGTTCCTTGCTTTTTTGTGTATGGATTGTTTTTGTTTCTTTACAGTTTATTTCGTACAAAACAGCGCGCATTTACAAGATGTGTTATGTGTGTTTTTTTACATTTGCGAATACAACATGCACATTCATATACACGTGACTATATTACACGCATGACATGGTGTAATTACCTACATATTACTTTTTGATGATTATGGTGGAGTTATAATTTGCTCTCATGTATACTAAAAACTTTCAATAGAAATTCTTTCATACTCAAAGTATTCTTTCTCATTCACACCTAGTTTTAATTAAACAAGTTTAAAGGTATCACTGAAACTTTCATACTCCAAGTATTCTCGATGACTTTTGCTTTCTGAAAATGGTACATCTTGTATGTACTTACACAATCTTCCATGCATTAAACATCCCAACAAGCATCCAATTGTTCAAAGTAAATTGCAAACCAGGTATATATGGAAAGCCACAGAGGAAAACTAAGTAACTAGAGCTGAGTGAATTGCTATAATAAAATATGGCCGGGGAAAAAAATATACTAAACTTATGGAGAATTCCTTTGTTACGGAAACGTTCTTAATACCGACATCCTTCTATCAAAGCACATAATCCAGATATACATGACTATCGAACGATAGTCTCCCTTGTACAAATACTGATATTACATAAGTGATTATAGTTATCCTTCCTTGGTGGCCCTATCATGTCTACAGCAGTGCGTTCAGAGGAATAGGGTCACGTAGTCTGTGCATCTACAATAACGCGCGCGCTCACACCGTGCACTCCACTCATAGCCACACTCAAAGGCGAGCACGTCTGTCCACAATAACACTCACACAGACGCTGGGTAGGGCAGAGTGGTTGAGATCTCGCGTAGACCCAGTTGCGGACTGGCCATGATATCACCCTATGACAAGTGGACCCTGTGGGCCCCTGATGAAGTGGTCCACCTTACGCATTAAACCGTATGTTTTGTGGTCAGCATGGCCGAATAGATAATAGTGCTCGTTTTTTAAACAGCCGGTTTGCTTATGCTAAGGTAGTGAGTTCAAACCCTACACGGGACATTTGGACTGAAATGTTGACTTCTCACCCTTGACTTGGCGACGTAAAATTACAAGTACCTCCGAAGTCGGAGTGGGTTCGCCTGATGGCGAGGGACACTGGTAATAGGGAAAGGTAATCCACGCTCAAAGTTCAGTCCAGTGCTACTCGAAATTCAAAGTGAGCGAGAGCAAAAATAAAAATTAAAAAGTACAATTTAACTGTATGCTTAAAATGTTAATGATCTGTCAGCAACTTTGTCTTCTGGCGTCCAATCTTTCTAGACCCAATCCGCCACTGCTAAAGCCAATCACGACGTGGACACTTATAAATAAGGGACAGCCTGAGGACGTAATCCATTCTCTGATCCTGCTGTAGTGGATCGGACGCTTGGTCTTATCGGATTAAAGCAAACAAGTATGAAGTGCATACTGTTCAACGTAAAGACACATTGGCCGTTGGATACCCACATGTGTAAGCTGAATAGGCTGCTGCCAAACCCAGTTTCACAATAACATTTCACACACAATGAATTAAGAAAAAAACTAAAGAAAGAAAGAAAGAAAGAAAGAAAGAAAGAAAGAAAGAAAGAAAGAAAGGAAGAACAACTCATCCACAATCAACTCAAACCACAACACAACAACGCACTGGAACAAAAACTACACAACAACCTCACTACTCCGCAACCTGCACAAAAACACCCCGAGGTTCATTAGAACGTAGGTCTAATATCTGGGTTTTCTACCTGATAAAAGCTTCCTGTCAATTTGAAGATTATTTTCCCTAGGTCTTGACTCTCCGCCCAGTTCCACACTCTCTCCCTCTCCAGTTGCATTTCGAATGTAATCTCTCGGCCATTAGTTCAGTCGAATGGACAATATAACTGCCAGGCTGAATGTTGCACGCCATCTGCATCAGGGGTTCTCAATCTGGTGGTCTTTGATCCCCATCTGCGACGGTCTAAGGGCAGGCAGGGATTATGTGGTTGTATTTTAATGTTTAAAGAGTCTGTGGATAACTTAATCATATTTACGGACAGTTATTTGGAGGTTGGCCAGCATCTGCCTTAGGGGGAGTGAAAACATTTCATAGTTCCCTGACATAACGAGATCCACCGTTCTCACTATATGCCTATCGTGTCTGACCGTGTCAATTCTTACTCCCGGGTCCATCATTCTGGGCAACAATATGGATTGCTTTTTATATGGATTGAAATTATGTATTTAAACTGTCATTTACTGCCAATATAGTACCTTGCAGTGTATGGCAGGCGGGTGGGGTTTTGAGCCTGAGGAATTAAGGCCGCCTGGCTAGTGCAGTCGCCGCGAACTGCGCAGATTAGAGTTTTGTTTTTGCCTCCGACAGAATAAAACTCCACATCTTACCGAGGATTCGAACCTGGGTCTCCCGAAGTAAAATTCGAAATTCTAGCCACTCGGCCAGCCGCTCCTCAATGTGGATTCATTAGTGTCAAAGTCCTCCAGTGTCGACATCTCTCTAAGGGCGTTGATAACGCCGGCACGATCCAAAAGTCAGCCATCTGCTTGGGATGCGGAGAAAGGAAGTTTATTAGCTTGTTCATCTCCTTTAATTCCCTCATGTCCCAGAATGAAAATAGCTGTGACTACAGACAATAGACTTCCGCTGAGATTCAGTCCACTGTCTACGTATAGAACCCGTCTCGAACTTTATAATCATGCTCATTGAATCAATTAGTTCACAAACGTTGGTGTAATGATGTGATTCTAGCCATATGAAAGACAGTGTTACTGCCATAACCTATATCCTCATGCTGCTTGTGGTCATAGAGTGGACACCACTGGAAGACTGAGATCTAATTCTTAAATCCGATTATATTCAGCTCGTCTGAGCGATGCAAAGAATCTATTGGGGTGTGTTAGTATGGAGACTTTCTTGCCGTTGCTGTACCAAAGAACCATCTCCGTGGGGACTTTGGTATAGAGACCTCATTTCCCCCCTCCAAGCTTATGAACCAATGGGGTGTGGAAGACCGATACTACAGCTTCATATCTGTGGAGAGGAAAGGCGATCCTTGAAATGGTAGCTTATCTGTGAACTTACCGCACCATTAAAAGTAGTTCTAGGGTTTTGCACATTGTGAAACGTGAGTCCATCATTACACCGAAAACCTCGATCCAAATTGTTAAATCTTACGCCATCGTTACACATAAAACCTCTTAGTTAGTTAGTTAGTCGCAGTTCCAACTTCACAGCAACGGGTTGTCCCCAATATGCTCCGTTCCTGTGCCAGTGAATATCACACAAAACGCTCCCCACTGCCCAAGGTGAAAAGTGGAAAAGACAGGAGTCTCGACAAAGACAGGAGTCTCGACAAACAACAGTCCGCACAGATACACTGTGCATAATGCCGCCGCCAGAATGTCAACACAATAGTCCCCCCCCCCCCCCCACATAAAACCTCAGTCCCAATTGTTAAATCTTACGCCATTGTTACACATAAAACATCTGTCCTCATTAATCAGTCTTACTCTAATGTTACACATCAAACCTCGGTCCCAATTGTTCAGCCTTTCTACCAAGTGCCATACCCACAACCACAGACCCCACATCAAACCTCGGTCCCAATTGTTCAGCCTTTCTACCAAGTGCCATACCCACAACCACAGACCCCACATCAAACCTCGGTCCCAATTGTTCAGCCTTTCTACCAAGTGCCATACCTACAACCACAGACCCCACATCAAACCTCGGTCCTAATTGTTCAGCCTTTCTACCAAGTGCCATACCCACAACCACAGACCCCACATCAAACCTCGGTCCCAATTGTTCAGCCTTTCTACCAAGTGCCATACCCACAACCACAGACCCCACATCAAACCTCGGTCCTAATTGTTCAGCCTTTCTACCAAGTGCCATACCTACAACCACAGGCCCCACATCAAACCTCGGTCCTAATTGTTCAGCCTTTCTACCAAGTGCCATACCTACAACCACAGACCCCACATCAAACCTCGGTCCCAATTGTTCAGCCTTTCTACCAAGTGCCATACCTACAACCACAGGCCCCACATCAAACCTCGGTCCTAATTGTTCAGCCTTTCTACCAAGTGCCATACCTACAACCACAGGCCCCACATCAAACCTCGGTCCCAATTGTTCAGCCTTTCTACCAAGTGCCATACCTACAACCACAGGCCCCACATCAAACCTCGGTCCCAATTGTTCAGCCTTTCTACCAAGTGCCATACCTACAACCACAGTCCCCACATCAAACCTCGGTCCCAATTGTTCAGCCTTTCTACCAAGTGCCGTACCTACAACCACAGACCCCACATCAAACCTCGGTCCCAATTGTTCAGCCTTTCTACCAGGTGCCGTACCTACAACCACAGGCCCCACATCAAACCTCGGTCCCAATTGTTCAGCCTTTCTACCAAGTGCCATACCTACAACCACAATCCCAGTTCTTTTTTGTTTCTTCACTTTTTGCATTCTCTCGCTTTGAACTCAAGTGTAGTTCACACACGTGCTGCTATCGCTAGTGCACGGTATTGATTTTTTGCCTATGAATTACCTTTCCCTATTACCGGTGTCCCTCACCATTAGGCCAATGTCACGGAATTACTGGAGGTAGTCGAGCCGAATGATGCAAGGCCAAAGACAGTCGGTCTATATCGCTGCAACTTTTGTTGTTAATGGGGGAAGAGCTTTCATCAGATCAAACATGGCCAAGAGCTTTTGAAAAGTCCCTAAGATCTAAGGAGACTTGTCGGCATATTGTTTTGCCCGAATCTCAAGATGAGAGAGAAAGCGCCGTCTTGACTTGGTTGCCGCCAAGCCAATGACGTCACTCAGACAAAATGCTCGGCTGTTTGAAAATAACTAAACTTGCGATCAGTGTGTAGGATGGACTACTAATAAAGGGAGTGTTTGTTGTTCCAATTTCTAATAAAGAAGAGGATTCACAGTGTCCCATGTTGTTTGAAAACGAAGGACATTTGTTCATGTTGTGAATTGTGAATTCCGACTCTGAACAGGAATAACTAGCATAAGGTAGTCTATTAATAGATAGAGTAGGACTTGAGCATAGTGACAGTGCGTTGTGTGAACGTATTCTAGGAGCATCGGCCGCAGCAGGCTGATGTGTAGCGTAAACTAGAGCAAGTGATATATCATTTCACTCGGCAGGGTAAGGCCAATGCCGTGGGAGGATATTCAGCGAGATTTAGAGTGATTGGGGGGATATAGGAAATGTCAAGGGTAGGATTTTCCGGTGGGGTGTCTACTGGGGTGTCTTTGCTTCCATTTGGTCATTCCTTTTCTTACCACGTTCCGGAAAATGATATGAACTCCTCTGTCTTATACCAGAGTGGTTCTATGAGGATCTAGATATTAAAGTTTGAGTACGGCCTTTCGGCCTACACTCACATATATTAGGTCTGAGTCAGGTTGCTATCACCGTCTGTTCTCTCTTCGACAGGTTCCACAAGAACAGAGAAGTTACCTACCACTCAGAGATGAGGACAATGACTGGAACCTGGTGCAGTGCTGACTGACCATGACAATGGGACCGTGTTCCACAAGGAAGGTCAACCCCTCATGCTCTCTGCGGAGTACAGTGCCTTATTAGTACAGTGCCTTATCAGTACAGTGCCTTATCAGTAGAGCGCCTTATCAGTACAGTGTCTTATCAGTACAGTGCCTTATCAGTACAGTGCCTATCAGTAGAGGGCCTTATCAGTACAGTGCCTTATCAGTATAATGCCTTATTAGTACAGTGCCTTATCAGTACAGTGCCTTATCAGTACAGCCTTATCAGTACATGAATTCCCAGGAATACCACTGAGTTAATCACTGTGACAGTTACAAGGAGAGTTATAGGAGGGTGATTAAGATAACGGAGTAACATTGTCAGTACGGACAGGAAACATTTGGTAGTTTATATGACAATAGTGTTTTGTAGAGATGTGACTGGACCAGTGCTTGGGTTCGTACGTTACTGGATTTTATTGGATATATGTTTTCACCGTGTAGAACTAATAGACAGTAATTCATTAAATCACACGTTGGTGACCAAGCATCCAAACTATCCACGACTAACGGGAGGAAACCGACATCTGACCGGAGAGACGTTTCATCGGGTGAGCTCCCTCTGATTCTGTGATATTGTGCAGTTGTCTGGCCGGAGCACAATGATGAATGTGACTCTGATCCTAACCTGACTGGTCTTATCTCACATACACGATAGACCACACCACAGATTTCTATACACATACATTACACACACCTGACATTTTTCTTCATTAAATAATTTTATTATTTGTTGGAGGACAGTGTTGTGTGGGTATGTTCTGGAGGAATATGAAGAGGGGTATTGTCTTGTGGTAAGAAGAGAGAGAGAGAGAGAGAGAGAGAGAGAGAGAGAGAGAGAGAGAGAGAGAGAGAGAGAGAGAGAGAGAGAGAGATCTAAAGACTGAAACGGGGTGTGTAGACAAAGGTCCGGCAGACTCTAAAACTGAGGAAAGGGAATTTAAAAAGTATGCTTGTTGAATCTACTTCCCCCCAGGGACGACAGGCGACCGCCAACCCACTCTCAGTTCTGAGGTACTTGTAATTTATGTCCTCAATCAAGAACAACAAGCCAACATTTTAGTCCAACTGGCTGGTGTAGGGGTTGACTCCGCTACATGGGCATCAGCACAACGGAAATATTAAGAGTGAACGCTCTTATTCATTCGACCATGCTGAACTTCTCAGTTTTTCAGTTTTGCGCTCATCCACAAGCACAACCACAGTCCCAATTCTTCAGTCTTGCACCCATTGCCTTACCGAACATCACAATTCCAATCGTTCAGTCTTGCACCCATTGCCACACAAAGCATCACAGTTCCAGTTAATCAATCTTGCTCCCATTGCTACACGTAACACACCAGTCCTAATTGTTCAGTCTTGTACCACTTGCCACACGCAACACCACGTTCCCAGTTGTTCAGTCCTACACTCGTCCCTACACGTAACACCACAGAATCAACGGTTCAGCATTACGCCCATTGCCACACGTAACACCACAGTATCAACCGTTCAGCTTTACGCCCATTGCCACACGTAACAACACAGTCCCAGTTGTTCAGTCTTGCGCTCATTGCCACACGTAACACATCCGTCCTAATTGTGCAGCCTTACGCCCATTGCTACATGTAACACTACAGCACTAATGTTCCACATTTGCTTTCACCCTACACATTCCCAATTTCCATTCTTACCCCGATCACTACACGTAAAACCGCCAGTCCCAATTGTTCAGTTCATTACAAACATCGATTGAGTTAACATGGATCCGCCATTAATTCAGAAGTTTTGAGTTGAGATCCGTGCTCTGCCAGTAGACAGACGGAGGGCAACCATGATGACCGTTAAGTGTGTTGATTGTCCGACGGATAACGTTATAGAGGCATTTTTTGATTGGTGGGCGCTGGAAATCGGGGCATGCTGCATTAATGTCCAAGACGACGAACGGGAGTAACACTCAACTGTGACTAATGAATGTGTAAAAAACGTGGTCCATGTCTCGGACCAAACGTGCCAATCCATGATTATCGATAATTTCATCTGCATTACCTCATTTTATATGGGGAAACGGTCGGTTTGAAACTGTCACTGAGAGAGATATGTTTGGAATTGTCACTAAGTGAGAGTGATTGGTTTGGAAGTGTCACGGAGAGAGAGAGAGAGAGAGAGAGAGAGAGAGAGAGAGAGAGAGAGAGAGAGAGAGAGAGAGAGAGAGAGAGATTTGGAATTGTCATTGAGAGAGTTTGGTTTGTAACTGTTACTGAGAGAAATTGGTTTGGAACTGGTTTGGAACTGTCACTGAGAGAGACATTGGATTGGAACTGTCATTGAGAGAGAGAGAGAGAGAGAGAGAGAGAGAGAGAGAGAGAGAGAGAGAGAGAGAGATTGGTTTGAAGCTATCACTGAGATTGACTGATATGGAACTGTCACTGGGAGAGATTGGTTTGAAACTGTCATTGAGAAAGATTGGTTTGGAACTGTCACTGAGAGAGATTGGATTGGAACTATGATTGAGAGAGACTGGTTCCCAACTGTCACTGAGAGAGATTGGTTTAGAACTGTCATTGAGAGAGAGAGAGTGAGAGAGAGAGAGTGAGAGAGAGAGAGAGAGCGAGAGAGAGAGAGAGAGAGAGAGAGAGGGGGGAATTGGTTTGAAACTGTCACTGAGAGAGATTGGCTTGGAACTGTCACTGAGAGAGTGAGAGAGCGAGAGAGAAAGGGAGAGTGTGTGTGTGTGTGTGTGAGAGAGAGAGAGAGCGCGCGAGAGAGAGACAGAGAGAGACAGACAGAGAGAGAGAAAGAAAGAGAGAGAGAGAGAGAGAGAGAGAGAGAGAGAGAGAGAGAGAGAGAGAGATTGGTTTGGAATTGTCACTTACTGGAATGTGTCTTAACATAATTTAAATATAATTCAGCAACAATAAAAAGGTCCAGGGTGTGACACAACTCCAACAATTCTGGAAGCAGGCAAAATTAACGGCAATGAAAGATCTGAAGGCCGGCAATCATGTAGTTGAAGGCATAATTTATTAGCCCAACAGTCAAGTCTACTGCATTTCCAGACGATCAATGAAAAATAACAATTTACGTTTACCGGGCCTGTTATTGCCATGCGGGACGGTAATTACAATCTTAAATATATACAATATATCGTTGAAAGCGCTAGACCCTAATGGCTCTCAAATCCATGCCCCGGTCCTTCTGTCATTCCCAATCTGGATAGATTTGACCTTGACGTGACGTCCTAAGTCCCGTTTGGATATGTCCACATCTCTCCATTATTTTGGGCTCATATATATCGTTCATGAATCTTCTCGTTATCCTCTGCAATATGTGTTGGCCATGATAACGTTGTCCTGCCAGTAAATATCTTCCACATTCCAGATAACTTCAACGTGCTGCCTCTCTTGTCCAGCTCTCTGATCCGAATGTTTGTTGTTGTTGACAATTCTCCTGACGTATTCTGTTTTTTTTTACGTCAGCTTCTTAGTTTCTATCAAGATTTGGTTCGCGACTTTGTCACGAACTTTGGTTTACGTCCATTGCGCTACTACTTAGCATCACTAAGGGAGACAACCAATGAATCACCAACAAACGACAAGTAGATTGTGAGCTTTACTATAACACAATTATAAGAAACAAAATTAAGGTTGCGACTAAAGCCTTCGTCAGCACAGAAACTCAACAAATACAGACACACTACTTGGAATTGTCACTGAGAGATTTTGGTTTGCAATTGTCACTGAGAGAGAGAGAGAGAGACTGGTTTAGAACTGTCACTAAGAGAGACTGGTTTGAGTTTCTCACTGAGATAGAGAGAGAGAGAGAGAGAGAGAGAGAGAGAGAGAGAGAGAGAGAGAGAGAGAGAGAGAGAGAGAGAGAGGGAGAGAGATTTGTTTGGAAATGTCAATGGGAGAGAGATTGGTTTCGAACTGTCACTGAGAGAGACTAGTTAACATGCACTCTCTGTCTATGGCTGCTTGGCCGTACAGTAGATTTTCTCAGTATGATTCATGTCTTCGACATGCCGTCCCTCAAGTGTTTTTTTTTCTTTTCGAAATGCCGCCCCTTAAAGATATTTAAGTATGGAATGGGTCAAATTGTATTTTGATTTCTATGCTTATGCCGCACCCTTACGGTGCCGCCTAATGCGACCGCCTCTCTGTATCATAGCACAGCACGGCCCTGTATGGCTGAACACTTAACAACTAACCGACGTTCACATAGCTCAAAACACGGTCTTAAGTGTGACATTTATCAGCTACAGAGATGAGGATGTGATTTTTCGATACAATCGTGAGTGGAGATGAGACATGAGTTCAGACCAGAATGCTGATAGGGTTGAACATACACGCATTCTTTCACCACACAGAAATTCCACTAAATGACATTTTAATATCAACAAATGAAATGTGGAAAAGTGTTGCAATTTTGTTAACAAAATACAAAAACACATAATACCGCAAAGCGATCGTACGTTTTTTTGTAAACAGGTGAGAACGTCTGAAATATATTCGACACAAAGCACAACTTATGCAACGCTTACAATGTAAGTGAAACATAGCACCTTTTTGAGCATCAAGCAACATGTGTTTGCAAACCAATTCGCACTTTTATTTTTACGTTCGCACGCTTTAAAATCAATCATTGTCCATCCATGGGTTACGATTTCTAGTGTACTGAAGTGGTCTTTTGCGTGTGGATTAGCTTTCGCTATTATCAGTGTCCCTTCTCCATCTGGCGAACCCACTCCGACATCTGAGGTATTCGCACTCTATGGGCGATGTAGGTCAGGCCGGACGCCTCATCTTCCCCGAATATTTCCTGACACTTATTTTAAGCTGGACCGATTTGGTAGCCCATGTCATATTTTGAACATCCAAGTCTCAAGGGCCGGCTTCGTGGCTTAGAGGTTATGACTTTTCTCCGTAATCTCGTATACTCTCGTGGGTAACGTGATGACGGTGAGAATCAGCAGTGGTTCGAATCGCATCGGTAACTTACGGGGTATGTGAGCCGGCCGCTCAGAAAGCAATGGCAAACTACTGAGCGTAATCTTGCCAAGAAATCAACATACAGCTGAAAGATGCTGGTGATGACAGCGATGTCCAGTAACGGATATGAAAAAAAAAGTCTCAAGGAGGGATTTGAACAGATGAGCACGGGCCCGCAGGCAAGCGCACTAAGCATAGCGCAATCGTGGATCGCCAGAATGCTTCTAAAGGTGTCATAATCTAGCAGGAAATTTCCCGCTATTGGAAAATGAAGCTCGCGGAGATGTTTGCCTTGTACATGTCAGCTGGATAATGTCTATACATCACGGTACAGCCTAGACCTGGCGCCTTACATTTGCCTTGTGGCCGGCAGTGGCGGAAACTATGCACCAATTTAATACTATTTAGCTCTTTTGCATTGGTTAGTATGTGTTCCATCTTGCGAAAGACTACTTTTGCCATAATTATTCTTGTCCTAATCATTATACTTCCGGTACCTAACTTCCAATACAATGGCGACGAGATGACTCGTTGTTCTTCGGGAGACGCTGTTCAGTGTTTTTCTGTGGATTTCCTGTGAAATTCGTGTGGATAGTGTTTTTCCTGTGGATTGTGTGATGTTATTTCGTGTTCGTTTATTGGAAGTGTTCAAAAGAAGCCACGGAAGGCAGGTGGTGGATGAAATTTTGAGGGCAGCCGACAGATATGTGTTGGTTATGGTCTCGAGTTTCGCGACGGCAGGCAGAGGATCTCTTTCGAGAGACAATGGTTGCGGTCATCCGGCCAGTATGGTCACTGCCATAGAGGAAAGCGACGGCAAACTACCTCTTAGAAAGTGCCTAGTATATTATGATTCTCTTAAAGACTGATCATCACAAGACAAGGACAGAGACATTAAAATTAGCAACATGGAACGTTAAGACGTTAAACGACGACGGAAAATTAGAGTACATAAAACAAGAAATATTACAAAGAGAAAAAAATTAATATATTAGGGATGTGCGAAACGAGATGGACAGGAGCAGGCATCAAGATAGATGCAGATTATAAGATTATTTATTCTGGAGGTGAAGATCGACAAAGGGGAGTGGCAATAATTTTGGACCGGAAAACATCAACGTCTGTTCAAGGATATTGGGCCGTGTCGGACAGAGTTCTACTAGTTAAATTGAGTGGCAGACCTTTTAGCATAAATGTTATTAAAGTATATGCCCCAACAGGAGAGTCCATTGAAAATAGTGTAGAGGAATTTTATAATGACATAGAGTCTGCCTTAAAGAAATGTAAAATTCAGAAATAAACATCATGGGAGTCTCTGTGGCGAAGTGGTCAGGCCGTTTGACTCATGCTTCGAAGGTTGTGGGTTCGATTCCGGGCAGCGCCCTTCGGTTTATGAGTTAAATATTTCGGAGACTCCTCGCTAAAAGCTACGGAGTTCGTGCTTTGTGCGACGCTTTCCGCACTGCGGAAAGAGACCGATCCATATGGGATAAAACCCGGTGCAATGAAGTCGACCCTGTCGACTTTTAAGCGACTTTAAAAAAAATTAAACATCATAATAGGAGACTTCAACGCAAAAGTAGGAAACCAAGGTGATAGATACACAGTAGGAAACTATGGTTTAGGAGAGAGACATAAACGAGGATACAGACTCGTAGAGTGGGCAAAAGAAAATGAAATGATTGTAGGAAACACCTGATTTAAGCAACACCCTAGAAGATTATGGACATGGAGGAGTCCTGATAGCAGGATCAGAAACCAGATTGACTACATTCTGATTAGCAGAAGATTTAGAAACGCACTAACAGTAGCAAAAACAGTTCCCAGTGCTGATTGTTATAGTGACCACAGACTACTTACAGGAACATTGAGTATAAAGCTGAAGAAAGTCAAATATATAACAGGAAACATTAAATATGATTTGTGTACATTGAGTAATGACAAGGAAATACTAAACAATTTCAGCATAGAAGTACAGAAAAGATTTGATATATTGTCTGATCTAGAGATATTATTCCAGGATGTGAATGATCAATGGGAAATGTTAAAGAATTCAATCAATGTGGCTGCAGAAACAACTATTCCAAAACTAAAGAAGGTGGATCGTAAAAAATGGATGACTGAAGAAATTTTACACCTAATGGAAACAAGAAGACTAAACAAAAATAATCCTGCCAAATATGAAGAAATTCACAGACAAGTCAGAATATTATGTGGGAAGGCAAAAGAATCATGGCTTGAGGGAAAGTGCTTAGAAATTGAAAAACAACACAACAGTCAAAATACCAAATTAGTGCACAAAAGAATTCAGGAACTCTATATATAGTTAGTTAGTTAGTCGCAGTTCCAACTTCACAGCAACGGGTCGTCCCCATTATGCTCCGTTCCTGTGCCAGTGAATATCACACAAAACGCTCCCCACTGCCCAATGTGAAAAGTGGAAAAGACAGGAGTCTCGACAAACAACAGCTCGCACAGATACACTGTGCGTAATGCCGCCACCACAATGTCAACACACCAGTCCCCCACAGAACACTCAGATCATTTCTGACGGAATCGGCTGTCATTTTCCCATCTGGATGTTTCCTAGATGTTCACCCACAGTCCACGAAATACAGTTCTTCGTCGATGGCAGTGACAGTCAACCAGAAGCTCAGCAGCCAAGCATTTCTGCATAAGACAAAAACCGGTCAACTCTGTGACATAGCCATGCGCCATCGCTCCGAATACGCAGTCACGTTCCAAAAACCTCAGGCAGATTCAAAAGCATTTCACACGAAACTCACAGCTCACAGTGTCGCGCCACGCACTCACTCAGTAGCAGGGCGACGGAACCATCAAGCCTCCTTAGACGCCTCTTACGACATGCGTGGTAGGATTCGTTGCTTCCTTATGGGCCCCGGCAACACACGGGAGGAACTATATATATATAAAAGGCGATGTAAGTATGTAGGGATGTATTTGATGCGTTCGATAACGGTCCATCCGATTGAGATGAAATTTTCTACATGTATTCTTTTCATTCCCATGCAGCCATCTGTCATAGTTTGTTAGTGTACAATCAGCTATTTACTTACTAAAATTTAATATTTAAATTTACATTATCATTTATATATAGCGAGGGGACTTAACTTAAGAAAAGTTATGTCAAGGGGCATAACTTTTAATAGCATTGCTATATATTTTATATATATATTTTTGCATTGTTTTCAAAGATTTATAAACTCTTTGTCTACAGTTATTTACAGGCATATGAGTTATAATAAATAATGATATAATCTTTAAGGCATTTTCAAAGTTTTCATAAAAATAATGCATCTATTTAAATAGTGAAAATTTTCTAACTCATCTTTTTATGTTTAAAGAAGTTATCTACAGTCATGTAGGTTATTAAAAACAGTTCTCATTAAAAATAATAGATTTATTTTAGATAAGTTAGAATTTTATTTCTGTACTTTTTGGGGAGTGAAACTTTTGAATTAATCGAAGATTTTTTTTGTTTTTTTTCCGTTCGCTTGGCCGAGAGAAGGTCAGTACACAATTCACATGTGTATATGCTTGATTTTTGTTTTTGTTTAAAAAAAAAAGGATGGCCGCGTGTGTGTCAACATCAGGTTTTTCATTCAATGTTGTGGGTGTGAAAGAGAACACATGGTGTGTGGAAGGACATTTTTTTGTGTATATGCTTGATTTTGTTTTTGTTTTAAAAAAAAGGTTAGCCGCGTGTGTGTCAACATCAGGTTTTTCATTCAATGTTGTGGGTGTGAAAGAGAACACATGGTGTGTGGAAGGACATTTTTTTTCCATGCCGAGCCGGGTCAGACAGACAGACAGACATACAGACATACAGACATACAAACAGGCAGAAAGACAGACAGACAGACAAACAAACAGACTGACGGATGGATGGAATGACAGACAGACAGACAGACAGACAGACAGACAGACAGGCAGGCAGGCAGGCAGGCAGGCAGGCAGACAGACAGACAGACAGACAAGCAGACATTCAGATAGATAGATAGATAGATAGATAGATAGATAGATAGATAGACAGATGGATGACAGACAGACAGACAGACAGACAGATAGATAGATAAATAGATAGATAGATAGATAGATAGATAGATAGATAGATAGATATATAGATAGATAGATAGATAGATAAATAGATAGATAGATAGATAGCTAGATAGATAGATAGATAGATAGATAGATAGATAGATAGATAGATAGATAGATAGATAGATAGATAGATAGATAGATAGATAGATAGATAGATCCCCGCCAGGGTCTGGGCGAAGCCGGGCCGGGTCAGCTAGTTACTAATAAAAGAACAAGTACATCAACAGGCTGTCTAAAAACTAGAGATGGCAAAATCATAATAGAAAAAGATCAGATTCTAAACGTATGGACAGATTATGTGAAAAACCTGTATAATGATAACAGAGAGGAACTGTATGATATTAGATTCAATAATGAAGGACCAGTAATTTTAAAGATGGAGGTTCAAAATGTTCTTAAGCATATGAAAGCTGGCAAGTCCCCCGGTGCAGATAACATCACAACAGAAACGATTGAAGCTTTAGAAGAATTTGGGTTAGAGCAAGTCACCAGACTGCTGAACACATTATATGATACTGGAGATATACCTTCTGAATTATGTAATTCTGTATTTATTGCAATCCCAAAGAAATCAGGAACCTTGGAATGTGATAAACATAGAACAATTAGTATAATGAGTCACATCACAAAGATTTTGTTACGAATTATCATGCAAAGAGTGAGGAAGAAAATAGAACCTGAAATAGGGGAAGAACAATGTGGGTTTGTAGAAGGAAAAGGTACAGTAAATGCTGTGTATATGCTGCGAACAGTTATTGAACGTGCTATAGAAGTAAACAAGGATATACATCTTTGCTTTATTGACTCCACAAAGGCTTTGATAGAGTTAGACATGTCAACATAGTGGATATGCTTGCAGATCTACAAATTGATGGGAAAGACATTAGACTTATAAAAAACATATATTGGAAACAACAAGCTGCCATGATTGATAATGAAGTGGGACAATATCAACCTATTAAGAGAGGTGTTGGGCAGGGATGTGTAATGTCTCCAGATCTTTTTTCCCTATATAGTGAACATATTTTCAGAAATGTAGAAGATATAAATGGAATCAGCATTGGAGGAAGAAACATCAATAACATTAGATATGCAGATGATACAGTATTGATTGCAGACAATGCACAGGATCTGCAACAATTAGTAGACGCGGTTGTTGTACACAGTGAGCAGCTGGGGTTGGAATTAAATTGTAAGAAGACACAGGTTATGGTCGTCACTAGGAAGAACGAAGTACCACAATGTAATATACAAGTAAATGGGAATATTCTTCAACAAGTGAATCGATACAATTATCTCGGAACAGTCATAACATCTGATGGGAGATGCCTTGAAGAGATTAGAACAAGAATCGCCATGGCAAAAGTAGCCTTTAGCAAGATGAAAGACATTCTGACCAATAAAAAGATGTCAATTGAAACGAGAAAAAGAGTGTTGAGGGGATACATAGAGCCTGTTCTTTTGTATGGATGTGAAACTTGGACAATGTGCAGTCAAGCTGAAAAACATCTGATGGCTGCAGAAATGTGGTTTCTGAGGAAAATGCAAAGAATACCATGGACAGACAGAAAAACCAATGACCAAGTACTACAGGAGACAAATGAAAATCGTAGACTGATTAGAGAAATTAGACGAAGCCAGTCAAAATGTTTTGGACATGTTATGAGAAGAAGTGGATTGGAGAACTTATTGACAACTGGCAAGATCGAGGGGAACAGACCACGAGGAAGACAGAGAGGAAAATACCTGGATGGCTTGGCCACATGGCATGGACGAGACAGGAACACTGAGCTGATCCACGACTCCGGTGATCGAGTGAAATGGCGAGTCATGACCGCCCACGCTTTCAGGCATGGCACATGATTGATTGATTGAATCATTACAAGGCATATTCGTCTTATGTTATGACTGTCCCAAAATAGTTGAGCCGTTGAATTAATGAATGTTCCTATTTACTCGGATATTACATTATGGTATTTCATCCGTTCATTGTAGGATGATCATAATTTATATTTTCTTCCAAGTGAATGTCAACCCTAGTTGCTCACTGTAACAACATTGACTAAAATGTTCATGGTGTGAAAACAATACTGTATTATCTGCACATCTGATAATGTTGGTGTTACGTCATCTGGTAGCGATTTCTCTCCCATCACATACATTTGGTAGCTTGGTTTTGACGACAAAACAGCGTCGAAACCAACGAGGAGCTCATGAACACAATCAGCAGTTGGGTTGATATAATTGCAATCTTGAGCAAATGGCTACACGTACAACGGAAGACATTTCCTACAGCAGTAATTTCACAAGCTGGTACAATTGTACTATATGTGACCGAACTTGACTGGTGACTAAGTGAACATCTACTGGGCAGTTACTAACTAGCTCTCTAGATCTCAATTTTTAAAATTCGCATATCCTTTACAGGACATTGCAGTCAACACTATCATTTTTTCGCTGCTGTTGATGTCTTGGCAAGTTTTACGTTCAGTAGTTTGCCATTGCTTTCTGAACGACCGGCTCACATACCACCGTAAGTAACCACCGCGACGCGATCCGCTGCCGAATCTCGCGAACGTGAGTATACGGGAATACGGACATCCTTAACACCTTCGCTAGGGAGACCGGCAGATCTCAAATACAAACATAAAATATGACAGAAAAGTTCAACGGATGAAAAAAAAAAACAACAACACATAGAGCCACGGAAGAACGTTCCGACAAAAGTTTTTATCAACGGAACTAAAAGAAACACAACAATAGTTGATCACTATCGTTTTATTTTTGTTGATAAAGCAATATTTAAAAAAAACCTTTCCATATTTTTCTATATCTCACCATGTTTAGATCCGCTCTTCGTGTTTACATTCAAAAGTAATTCTATAACAGATTCAAGACTTTAACAGATTCAGTCGCAAAAAAAAAAAAAAAAAAAATAAAGATTTGGACCAAACAAATTAAAGGGGGTTGTATAAGAAAACTACTGTATATAAGCCCACGGCAGATACGTGAAATCGCTTAAGACGATTAATCATCCCATGACATTTAATCAGTAAAACAATCTAGCGGACACACTAAAAGACGACAATTACGCTTTCGAGACGGTTAAAATTGCAATTAATCCTTGACCATTGCATGTCAGATGTGCATCAGAAGGCATGTAGACCTGCCTAGGACGCAGGAAGAACGTCAACAATGAACACAGGAGTATACTTTATATGTAAACCTACCACTAAATCCCATAACCTGAACCTGCAGTGGGTATTTGACGTGAGCGCACGAGAATTGGAAGCGGTTAGAGTCGCGCCAGTGACTTATGAGAGTATGGAGCCGGTCACTCAGAAAGTCGTGGCGTGCTGACGAGCTTAATCTAGCCTAGAAATCAACATACAGCTGAAAGTTGCTGATGTTGACCGCAATATCCTGAAACAGGATGGAAACCCGGAAAAAAAGGTGCACGGGGGGATATGGGGCCGGCCTTTGCCTCCTGTAGAGACAGGCGAGAGCTGACATGGCACCTTCTGTGAAAGCATTGCACTTAACATAATATTTTTGTTGTTGTATTGATATGTTTTCCCCCCAACGTAGTTGCTTTTGTTCATCTTAGCTATCCTGAAATAAAAGTATTATAATGCGTTGCAACTGTCGGGGAAGCGGGCTTTATGTCTCAACCCGGAAATCCCTCACTACGGACACCAGTAACATTACGCACACCACACTACGAAAGATATATACACATACATATACATAAGAGACCCAGTACCCAGGCAATAGTGGCAATTGGGACTAAGGTCTATATTTTAACGACCAAACGGTACTTGATGGCTGATAAGGTCAGCACCTCCAAGGCCGACCCCCTGCCTAGCAACGTTTGCGTATCTATTTTATGTGGCTGGGAACCGGGTTGTTCCATGTGGTGACTTGAAAAAAAAACTAAGAAAACATCACCTTCAGAGTGACTGAATTCTGATAAGGAAATCCGTTGTAATTTTCATTCTTTCGTGTACCTTAAATTCTGCAGGATTTCGTTATAACAATTTATCAGACTTAATAGGAAAAGTAAGCAGATTCAACCTACTCTATTCTCGGAGTCTAGAGCAATGATAAAAGTATAGTGAAGGTATTCCTTTATAATACAAAAGACAGCACGCGGAGAACATTATCAGAGACACAAGAGGTGACTAGAAAGAAAATCAAGTTTCAACCTTTTAACATCGGAAGTTACCACATTCCAGAAATGAGATGACTGGAGAAAATTTTCTCTTATCACATCGCCCAAAGGGGCTTATGTGTGGAATAACAACCTTTCAACCACATAAACACAACATATAGAAACAATAACCCTAGTGTCAAGAAAGGCAAGAAAATAAGAACTGGCACAATAAAAACAATGACAGAAATCCGAATTGATCAAGAAGAGTTACAATGGTAAAAGATTTTGTTTAGGTTATTACAATATTTAGGCCTTAAAGTATTCTAGAGCACGGAATAATGACGAGTGATGACAAATTTAATTCCTCTACAGTCAATTCTTGGACTTCTGAAAGTTGTCTCATAACTGACAGTTGTCTCATAACCATTCTAGGAGGTTGGGTCGATCCAGATTCGCACTCCTTCTGCTTCCCTTTGTCTCCTATTGGAATATGGGACCTCATCCAGATCATAGAGAGGGGGTGATAGCGGGCAGTTAGAAATCATGGCATGGAGGAACATCGATATCAGACATGTCTGGCAGTACACGAGACAAAAGACTGTGAACAGATATGATCAACAAGGGCAATAAGAAGCACCCCTCTCCATGTCCTCTCAATGTCACCCATCTCTGTCTGTAGTCCCTTTTTTCCAAATATTTGTATACTTAATTCTATTTCATTTGCCCTCTGCGTTCCAGAAGAATGACTGTCTAGCTGTACTACAAGGGTCGTTCATTTGAAACCCGTTCCAATGGTTTTATTACAAAAGCATGAAAGAAACATTAACGGATGTGGTAGAATTAAACAAAGCATTCATTTTGAATGAATTATGCACCACGGTTGGTCAGAAGAGTCGCGGTGGGCATTCAGGCAAGCATCCCATTGCTTAGGTAGGCGGCGAATGCCGACAGCAAAAAGGGATTGTGGTTGCTCACTGAACCAAGTGGTTACCGCGTTCATTACGTAGGCATCTGTGGGAAATCGTTCCCCCCGAGAACTTTTTTTAGAGGTCCGAACAAATGAAAATCACATAGTGACAAATCAGGACTATAGACTGGATGTTGCAGAATTTCCCACTTCTTCCAAGCTAACGCTTCCTGCACAATCTTTGCAACATGCGGAGGAGCATTATCGTGCAGCAAAATCAAACCGCGAGAAAGCATGCCGGGTCGTTTATTCTTGATGGCTTTTTGCAGCTTGTCTAGTGTTTGCAAGTAGTGAGTAGAGTTTATGTTGACACCAGGTTCTTTAAAGTCAGCCAACAATAGTCTTTCATGGTAAAAAAATGCGCTTATCATAAACTTAGCAGAGGAAACCTGTAACTTGAATTGTTCTTTTTTTGGCGTTTGGTGATCCAGCATGCTTCCATTGCATGCTCTCTCTTTTTCTGCTCTGCTCAAAGTAGTGACACCATGTGTCATCACCTGCCACTATGTGGAAAAGAGATGCGCCACCCCCCACTCTGTAACGCAGCAAGTGGTTCAAACACCATCCCATGAGTTCCTCATTTTGGTGGTCAACATCCGTGGTACCCACTGTGAACACACCTTCCGATATTGCAGTGTCTTACGAACGACCTTTTGTATTGTTCCAATTGACACATCAAAGTCTTTCGCTAGCGAACGTATGCTTCGAATATGGTTCATATGTACTGCTGCATCAAATTTGGCGATGGTTTTTTTTTTCTTTTCCGTTGCAACAATATGCGCTTGACCGGGCCATCGAAGATCTGTCGTGAACTGACGTCCTTTCCGAAACATTCGTACTCAGTCTGTCATTGTTGTCTTCGACACACATTTGTTACCGTACTCTGCCTGCATTTTTCGATGACTGGTCGACATCCTTCAAATGACAGAAACGGACTCACTGCTCCTTGAGATTCTTTGGACGGATTTTGGATCAACCCGGCCATTTTCTCAACAGTCAGAAACAGAACCTATACATCATGGAACGATAAGCACGTGCTCTTTTATTCATTGGTCAGTACTTATCAAATGACTATGACATGGTCATGTTCAATGTACGCAATTACCCAATCACTTGCCCTGCGATTAGCTCCAATCTGGCTAGTTCTCTCTCTAAGCTCTCCGTTAGTGGTTCTGTCAGACCATGGTAGTCAGTTTGGAATTCTGGGTGAAGTGATGGATTATTTTTTGTCGGGGGCACTAAGAAAACCTTTACCTGCGCGGTTCGCTCGATTGCACTAGCCAGGAGGCCTTAATTCCCCAGGCTCAAGGACCCCCTCCCCATTTTCCCCATCCCCCTTTCCTACTCCGCAAGGTACTATAGGTTATAGTAATGCCAGATTTGAAAAACATTATGTGCATATACCGGTTAATTGATGATTGTAGTTGTGTTTGTAATTGTTTTAGAGAAAGACTAAAATATATCATTCCATCCATCCATCATGTGCCATGCCGATAATCGTGGGCGGTCATGTTTTGCCGTCTCACTCGATCACCAGAGTTGTGAATCAGCTCCGTGTTCCTGTCTCGACCAAGACACGTGGCCAAGCCATCCAGGTATTTACTTCTCGGTCTTACCCTTGGTCTATTCCCTTCGATCTTGCCAGTCGTCACCAAGTTCTCCAAGGCATTTCTTCTCATAACATTCCCAACAAATTTTGACTGTCTAGGTCTAATGACTCTAATCAGTCTACAATCTTCATTTGTTTCTTGAAAGACTTGTTCATTGGTTTTTCTGTCTGTCCATGGTATTCTTTGAATTTTCCTCAGAAACGACATTATTTCCACAGCCATCAGTTGTTTTTTTACATTGACTGCTCATTGTCCAGGCTTCACATCCATACAAAAGTATAGGTTCTATGTAGCACCTCAAAACTCTTTTTCTCGTTTCAATTGATATTTTTTTTTGGGTCAGTATGTTTTTCATCTTGCAAAAGACTACCTTCGCAATATATCATTACTTGTTGGAAAATATCGCACATTAATGCTGGAGATTGGGCCTGCTCAACTGTGAAGACAGGCATTGGAGCTAACAATTATTAAAACGCTGCTGCCAAGGAGAACTCATCATCCTCATCGTCATCATCATCATCATCATCAACATCATCATAATCATCATCGTCATCATATGCTCTGCCAACTGTCATAGTCGTCCATGTTTCCCCACCGATTTCGATCCTTGGTACTCCGGATCAACTCTGATGATATTATCCACTCCACCGACTCAGTCCATCTAGAATCATTTCTCCCGGTCTGCCTCTGTCTTTTCTCGCACTGATCTTCACAGTCGTCATGTTTTCCATTGCCTCTCTTCTCTTTACATGACTAAAGAATGATGTGTGTCTCTTTCTTATAGTTGTATATAAAGATAAACTTTCATTAACCTCTTCCAGCTCTGCCGGCTCTGTGGCGAACGCAATTCGTAATACCGCATCCCGCATTCGAAACACAGCTGAGGGCGATTTGGCTGAAGACCACCTTGAGTTGTATTTTCATACAATTGTATCAGTGCCGGTCGTTCAGAAATCAATGACAAACTACTGAAAGTAAACATTCCAAGAACTCGCAAACAACAAAAGAATGTTGGAGTTGACTGCGACGTTCTGTAAAGAATATGCAACTAACTAATTTCCAGACAACTGTTGTTTGTTACTTTGGCAGTCCATGGTATAGGGTGTATTTTTAATGACTGTGCAGTGTTTGAAAATATTGCAGGTCCAATTTTGTATTCACCCTCTGAAAAATTCAGGGAACAAAATAGGTGAATACAAAACTTGGACCGGTAATATTTTCAAACACTGCAGTCATAAAAAATACACAATATATTAGATACATTCGTCTCTGTAACCACATCTCCGTTGCTTCCAATCTCTTCCTAAGTTGTTCATTCGCGTTGCATGATTCAGTATCGTACAGCAGAACATCCTCTAAATAATATTTCAGCATTCGCTTTTTTACAATCAATAACAGTGACACAACTGCATACGATACATTTTATATTGAGCTTGAACTTGATCTATTCAGCCCTTAATCTCTGTCGTGCATCTTCGGTCTCATGTTATAATGCCGCAAGCAGTGCTAGACTGGGTAAATACATCTGAACTTCGCCTAATATATATCAGCTTCTGTTCGATGACAGATATGAATATAATATTAACTGATTCAGTGCCGCCAAAATGTAATCTCCCTTGTGAACAGAAGGACGATATATCGGAATATAATAGTCATTGTGTTATATGTAGTGTTTTGTGTATTTTCCGCAATATCAATACTCGGTGAACGGAAATATACATTATAATACTTGTTCTTTTGATTGTGTACCATACCTGATTAAAACCTACTTTATTTGCTTTTTGTTGGTCAGACACTGAAGCAGTTGAGAATTATTTCATGTGCCGCAATTCCGTTGTGGCTAGACTCTCGTCTGTCGTCTCGCTGTCATTAGTTCCAATTCCTATCAAGATGAATTTTAAAAATTGACCTCTGTTCCTCAGGCCAACAGACCCTAGAATACAAATGATGAGGTACTAAATAGAGCCTGCACTTGTGTATGGATGTGAAGCGTGCACAATGAGCAGTCAAGCTGGAAAAAAAAAAACACATCTGACGGCTGTGGAAATGTGGTTTCTGAGGAGAATACAAAGAATATCATGCACAAATAGAAAAACCAACGATCAAGTCCTACAAGAAACGCATGACAACCGTAAACTGATTAGAGAAATTAGACGTAGACAGTCACAATATTTTGGTCACGTTATGAAAATAAATAAAATGAAGAACTTGGCGACAACTGGCAAGGTCGAGGGGAAGAGAACAAAGCAGGGCAGAGAAGTAAATACCTGGATGGCTTAACCACGGTGTATGATCGAGACAAGAACGCTGGTCTGATCCACGATTCTGGTGATCGAGTGAGATGGTAAAACATAACCGCCTACGCTTACCGGTATGACATATGATGATGATGTCCTTCGTAGGATGTGGCAATAAATTTAAACCCAGGTTGATTTTATAGGCAAGTTTATGTTCTGTAGTTTGTCATTGCTTTCTGAACGGGACGTCAACATTGAAATCCAACTACTGGCATCGATCCCTCTATCGTGGCATCAGCGCACCTAAAGTTCAAACGCATTAACTACCGAGGCCACGCAGACTGCCCAGTCTAGAACAGGTACCTGGACATATCTTGCGAAGTAAAGACATCCGGCATTATACTGACAACATCACCCACCAATTGCAGGATGGTCTATAGAAATATAGACCTAGCACCACATGCCCAATGTACAATGGGCCTTTATTATTTTTTTTAGTTAATACACGTTTTGCAAACATATTCATAAGAAAAATATAGCAACCCACAACCTTAGAAATAAACCTAAAAATCGCTTAGCGCAGGGGTGGGCAAACTTTTCGTGCGGAGGGCCGCATTGACAAATGTAAAGCTATTGGCGGGCCGCAATATATATATATATATGTATATATATATATATATATATATATATATATATATATATATATATATATATATCCATTTTGTTTACAGCAACCTATCACAATGAGTAATTATTAATTATTTATAGGTTATTAAGCAGTATAAATAACTAATTATTGCAATTTTATTTTACTTATACACTTATGCATTATTTTTGACGATACGGACAAAAACTTTTACTAATTTGTTAACACGATTTTACAACTTGTTATTATAACAAATATTCTTTATTATCTATCAAAGGCTTTAATTTAGACACACAGCGACTACATTGTCACTACAGTTGTTGATTTCTAATGAGATGTATGTAACTGCTTGCAATTTTTGACAATATTCTTGAAATCTGGAGTAAGTTTTCTCGTTGAAATTCACATGAAAGCATGCAAGTTGCAGTCCGACAATAAAGACCTATTCTTAGATTTGTTGATCTTCAAGCAAGAGAATGCTTGTTCGCAAATGTATGTTGATCCAAATAATGATAAAAGTTTAGCTGCAAAGTTTTTCAAGTTGGGAAATGATTCTTGTGATAAAGATACATAGAAATCCAGCGAACCATCTGTCTTGAATTTCTCTTTCAGGTCATGATCTGCTTGTAAGTCAAGCAGCTCCAACTGTATGTCCTCTGTGGCTGTATCAGCTTCTGCACTAAAAGGTGAACTGAGAATATTGAACTATGGCTCTAATTTCTTGAAATCTTGGAATCTCCATCCAAATTCTTCAATCAATGCATCTAATTGGGCTTTGTATTTTTCAGTCATTTCACCAGAAATGGTTTCTTGTTTCAGCAAAGGGAAGTGACAAAATCTTTTTTCACTTGCTTCTCTGCAGAACAGTGAGAGTTTTGCCTGAAATGATTTTACATAAACATACAATTCACGTGCAAACACACCATTGCCCTGAAGTTTGACATTCAGTTAATTTAACTTTTCCATAATTTCAATGGCAAACATAAAGTCTAACTGCCACTCTTTATTGACAATGTTAGTGTTAAAGTCACATGCAATGCCCTTCATCTCTAGGAACATCACTTTTTCTTCTCTGAGTTCCCACACTCGCCTCAACACCTTGGCGAGACTCAGCCATCGAATATTGGTATGGTTCAGGACATCGGAATGTTCAGTTTCCAAATCGTCAAGTAATGACTTGATCTGTCTGTGATTAGGTCCTCTTGATCTGAGGTTGATGACACTGACAACTGGGTCAATAACATGCTTGATATTCAAAACAGTTTACACTGACTTTCTTGATGAATCACACAATGACGTGGTAATAATGTGTGGTCTGGATATTCTGCTTTAATCTTATCACTTATCAACTTTACCAGACCTATATTTTTTCCAGTCAAAGCACTTGCCATCTTGTTCCAAACCAACCCAGTTCTTTCAATACAGTTAGTAACAGAATTGAATATATCATGGCCTGTGGTTGTGTTTTTGAGTGACTCAACACTCAGTAACTCTTCAGTGAGTTTGAAAGAAGTGTTTATTCCACATATAAATATCAATAATTGGGCAGTATCATGTACATCGGTACTCTCATCCAATGCAAGAGAGTACCACAAAAATTGTTTACTTGCATCTTGAAGTTTATGCATCAAATTGTCACTTATCTTGTCAACACGTCTGATCACAGTTCTCCTTGATAAAGTAATTTGTCAAATCTGTTTTTTTTTTTGGGTGTTCTGGACACATAATGTTTGCTGCATCTAGCAAACATTCCTTGATGAACTCGCCATCAGAAAATGGCTTGTTCTGTTTTACAATTCTAGTGTGACAGCACAAGACTAGCTTCAGTTGCAGCATCTTGACTTGAAGACTGTTTAGTGAAAACAGTTTGCTGTTTCTCCAAATTTTTCACCAGCTCAATGCATTTCCTTTCCTTCTCTTCGGTCGTTAAATTGTATCCGAAATCAGAATGTTTTGTTTGATAATGTCTTTTTAAATTGTACTCCTTGAAGACAACCACGACACAACAAGCAAACTGATTTGCTACCAACTTTTATAAAACAGTACTTAGTTGTCCATTCATCATTAAAAACACAGCATTCATCTTCAATCTTACGTTTGTTATTTACACTCATCATAATGGTACACGAAATTCTGTAAAATTCAACGAAATAACTTCAAAACGAATTAAATGTTTTTATTTCTAAATTCCCACGCGGGCCGCTTAAAATCACTTGGCGGGCCGCATGCGGCCCGCGGGCCGTAGTTTGCCCACCTCTGGCTTAGCGTATTCTTTTCCAGGTGCACTGTACAGGCTTGTGACATGGGCTAAGCAACAATGTAAAATAGATGTACAGTATTAGAAATGAAAAGCCGGTGCGCTGGCGTAGTTAATTTATTTAAGGAAAGATACGGCTGCAGCAGGATATCATCATCATTATCGTCATCATCATCATCATCATCATCATCATCATCATCATCATCATCATCATCATCATCATCATCATCATCATAATGATCCCCCACTTCTGCCGTCAAGCGTCGTGAGGAGGAATAATTTGCGCTCCAGCGCCTGGTGGGCTGCAGTGGATAGTGTCATTCCGTGTGATTGTACAATGTCTTTGATGTCGTCAATCCATTTTCTTCTTGGACGTCCTCTTGGTCTCTTCGCAGATGATCTTTGATGTAAGGCCAGTGATGGTAGTTGTTGGTATTGCATTCTAACGACATGGCCAAACCACTTGATCTTCTGTCTTTCAATAAATGTGGCTCAAGGTGTTGATCCCACAGTCTGTCTGATAACAGCATTTCTTACTCGGTCTCGGATTGTTAAGTTGGCAGCTCTCCTCAGGCATCTCATCTCGCAGGTGTTGATTTTGCGAAAGTGTGATTTGGATAAAGTCCAAGTTTGAGATTGGTAGCATAGGGTTGGTGTGAATATGCTGTTTATTATCTGTCGTTTTGCGGACATGGGTATATTTGGATGTTTCAGTAAGGGTGATAGTTGATATGTAAGTGCACTAGCTTTTGACATCTGATTTCGATTTCTCTGTCCAATCTGCCATCTTCTGTGATCATACTTCCAAGATATTTGAATTCTTTAACTTGTTTCAGAGTTGTGCTATTTATCTGTATACTTAGTGGGCCCGGCGATCTGCTAACTTGCATTACTTCGGTTTTGGCTGTGTTTATACTCATATTGTATCTGCTGCAGGTTGAACTCAGATTAGTAATATGATTTTGTAGTCTGCCCTCATCGCTGTAAAACAGGCACTGATCGTCTGCAAATAGAAGTTCATTTATTTCCTGTGGGTCAGTTGTTTCATCTGGAGTAAAGAGTTCTAAATTTTCTGAATCTGTTCTGTCAAGACTTGCTTCTTTGGATATTCTGTCCATGTAGATATTAAATAGCAAAGGAGAGAGCACACATCCCTGTCTCACTCCCGTATTTACTGTGAACATATCTGATATACCTTCTTGTGTTCTTACTGCACTTCGGCTCGAGTGGTACATGGCTATGATGTTTTCTAGCAGTTGCCCTTCTATCCCATAGTCTTCAAGGATGGTCCATAATTTGTATCTGTCTACTCTGTCGAAAGCCTTTTCCTAATCTACAAACACAATATTCTGCTGATCACTATATTCGATAGTTTTTTTTTCCATATATTTGTCTAATGTAAACAGTGCATCAGTGCAACCTTTACCTTTCCGAAAACCGAATTGTACTTTGCTTAACTTTCTTCTCAACTATGGGTCTAGCTCTTTGTTCCAATAGTTTTGAGTACATTTTCTATATATAGCTCAGGAGTGATATACCTCCGTATGTTTCGCATTCTCTCATATTGCCTTTCTTTTTCCATATTGGTACTATTTTAGCCTGTTGCGAATCATCTGAAACTTTTCTTTCTTCCCATGCTGTATTAAAAAGTCGTGTTAGCTATTTAACTCCTGTTTTCCCAAAAGCCTGAATAGCTTCTGTGGTTATTCCATCTGGATCAGGTGATTTGATTTTAGGACTTTTCTGTATAAGTGTTTTGACTTCTGCAGGTATGAAATTTGGTTCTTGTTGTCCATGACTGTTAGGCACAAAAGTGAGGTTTTCTATGTTATGTGTGGGGTTGAGTAGTTCTTGAAAGTATTCTGCCCACCTTGCTAGTCTTCGTTGTGGATTAAATAATGGTATACATCTTTTACTGTTGATGATGGTGGTTGGTTTGTAGCATGCATCTCTGTTTCTCATTGTATTAACACGTTTATAAAATTCTCTTGGGTAGTCTTTGCTAAGGGTCGCCTTATGTTCACTGTATATTCTCCAGGATTCATCTTTAGATGCTCTAAGTGTTCGTTTGGCATTTCGTCGTACTATCTATTAGTAGAAGTCTTGTTCAGATGTGGTTGTGATCCATTCTTTTGAACACTACCTTCTTTTTGAATATGATATCTTTTACTTCGTTGCTCCACCAAGCTGTTCTTAATATTTTGTCCTGCCCTACTTTCTTTGCTCCACATTTATTTTCCAGTGTGTCGAGCATGGCAGCCTTTAAAATTGCCAATTCCGTATCTACGCTTAAGTAGTCTTCAAGTATTTCTTGATTGAATTCATCTTTAACCATATGTTTCTATAATTGATGACATGTGTTGTTACCTTTTTGTTTCTTATTTTCCTGTATGTTGGAATCTTTTTATTATGACTGGTTTGTGATCAGTATCAACGTCTGTATTTGGGAGTGCGCTTGAATCTAATAGTAGTCCTCTGTCTGATGTCCTAAGTAGAATAAAGTCAATTTGAGATCTTGATCTACGTCATTCCATTTATACCAGGTCTTGGTGTGGCTACGACGATGTTAAAAAAACACTATTTGCTATATATTAGCAGGATATAACAGTAGGGAATACAAACAGTTAGTTAGGTATGTGTATCTCCTGTGAAAAGACAAGACATACTAATCACAGACATAGTGTGCATACCTTACAACAGACTCCATAAAGGTGAACATAAATCACAAAGTGAAAAATCCCCCCCCCCCCCCCCCCGCTCTCCCGCAAAACAAAAGAGATATTATGATAATGGTGATGCAGCTGAATTGGACTAAACATTTGTAGAAAAAGAGCACCTTTCAAAACCAAACTGAACCCACCTATTGTGCCTTCTTGACAACGAAAGAGTTGTGTTTTAATATTATTTTATAATTTTTATGTTTTAAATCTGTTTTTTCCCCTTCAGATCTGTCTGTGTTGTCCCGTCCCTAATGAAAATTTATATAATCGAAACGTCGCGAGTTACGTTCTAGAATACTTATTTTTATTTTGTTATTACATATTATTTTATTGTCTCTTGTTTTGTGGGATTTTCACTCTGTGATCTATGTTCATCTTTATGGAGTCCCTTATAAGGTATGTGATAAGGTATGTGAAGGTATGTAAGCCGGCTCCGTGGCTAAAGGCTTGCGAACGCGGTTGGTGAGCCGGGTACCAGGCGTTCGAAGCTCAGCTGCAACCGATTTGTGCAGCAGACCGTGTCGCGTTGTTATAACGTGCAGGTATGGGAGCCAGTCGTTCAGAAATCAATGGCAAACTACTGAACGTAACACTTGCCTAGTATATCAACAGCAGCTGAAAAATGCTGGTGTTGACTGCAACGTCCCGTAAGGGATACGCAACAAAAATAAATATAAGGTATGTACACTGTATCCATGTTTAGTATGTCTCATCTTGTCGCAGGAGCTACACACACCTAACTGTCTGTATTTGCTGTTGTTGTATATAGTTGATGAGCAGCTATGATGATCATGTTATGACCGTGGGCGGACGAGGTTTCGATGCCTGCTTTGGTCGCCTCACTTAAAGCGGAAAAGATTGGCCGCCTGTTCATCCGCGCATTCGGGCTACAACATGTGATGGCCCATCATTTCACAAACCCAAAGCATAAAGTCCCGTGTTTCCACGAACATAAGATCTACCGCTTTAATAAGAGCTAGCACGATGTTTCAGGATACTTTTAAAGTAAGACCTACCCCTAAAATAAGGCCTAGTGAAGATCGTCAGCTAAAATCAGAGACTTGTTGCTGAATGGCAAGTCGGAGTACAGACTCCACTGGTGCGCACTTAATAGTGAACGGATGTTCATAATTCAATACGTCACTCATGTGAAATAAAGTTACCAGTGCACTACGAGCAGGCGACATGAACAAGAAGTGTTAATTTAAGGAAAACTGTATTGCTTGGCACGAGAGACTGGAGCCAATGGTTCTGCAGGAAATGAAGTCTCAAGAAATTCAGGGAATTCGGGATTTGGAGAGTCACGACGATGTTCCAGAAGAAGATGACGTGACTGTATTTGAAGAAATGCAGAATTTTGTATATGAATAAATGTAGATTTTTGTATCTGAAATTTTAACATATACATCCCCCGAAAATAAGCCCTAGTGCATTTTTGTTAAAGCTACCACTAATATAAGAGCCGGTCTTATTTTCGGGGAAACACGGTAGAAACGAAATGCTACAGAATAAATGATCTTGGACAGAGAAACAAAACCAAACATGAAGGGAAGAATGCTATACACGTCTGGGAGAGCCGGAATCTAATTAACTGCGCAATTAAGAAGCTAACATTTTTCTGACCTATTACAGGAAATACTGGACTGAAAATTCTAAAATATGAATGCATAATATTTACTATCTATTTTCACGCCGTCAGGTGTATGGGTATAAGTTTCGAACCACATTTTATAGACAGATGGGCAGACGATGTAATGTGGTCGATATCATGTGTCGGTCGCCTATACTTTCAAAAACATCTCATGGTGATCAATTGAGCTGGGTCGACCTGGGAGCTTAGATCAATTTTTAACAAAAAGATTAATGCGGGATTCGATCACATGTTCACCGGATCGGTAGGCAAGCTTGACATATATCATTCCTGAAGTCAATACATGAGACTGTATTAAAGGCACGGGTTAGATACATTATATATCTAATATACAACCTATTGACAATCTTCCAATGTGATACACGTTGATAATGGCTATGGTATGGTGATAATGGTGATGTCAGTGGTGGTGATTTGGTGAAATTAGTGGTGATATTGGCGGTAGTTATGTTTGTAATGTTGATGATAGTGGTGGTAGTTATGACGATAATGGTAATGATAGTGGTGGTCGTTTAGATGATAATGGTGCTGATAGTGGCCGTGATATTATGATAATGGCGATGATAGTGGTATTGATAGTGACTGTTAAATGGACATAATGGTGATGATAATAGCGCTAATTGTTGTGATAATGGTGATGATGATAGTGGTATTGATCTGGTGATAAATATGATAATGGTTATGATAATGACGTTGGTATTATGATAATGGTGATAATAATGGTTGTGATATTGTGATAATGGTGATTATAGTGGTGGTGGTATGGTGATAATAGTGGCCGCAAAATGGTGATAACGGTGACATTAGTGGTGGTGGTATGGTGATAATAGTGGCGGCGATATGGTGATAACGGTGACAATAGTGGTGGTGGCATGGTGATAATGGTATTAATAGCATCGGGGAATTGGTGATAATGGTGATGATAGTGGTGGTGATATGGTGATCATGGCGATGTTAGTGGTGATTATAGTGGCTGTGATATGGCAAAAAATGGTGATAATAGTCGTGGTGATGATAATGGTGGTGATATTGTGATAATTGCGATGATAGTGGTGGTGATATAGTAATAATGGCGATGATAATGACGGTGGTAGTGTGATAACGGTAAAGATAGTAGTGATGATATGTGATAATGATGATGATAGTGGTGGTGATATGGTGATAGTGGCTATGATAGTCGTGATGATCTGGTAATAATGGCATTGCTAGTTGAGGTGATATGCGATAATGACGATGATAATAGCGGTGGTAGTGTGATAACGGTAATGAAAGTAGTGATGATATGTGATAATGGTGATGATAGTAGTGATGATAGTGGCGGTGTATTGTGATAACAGTGATGATGGTGGCCAATTAAATGGTGATTGTGGTGTTGATTAAGACGATTATAATGGTGCTGATGTTGGGAATAATAAAAGTGATGATAATAATAAAAATGATGACGATAATTATAATGAAACAATCGTAATCACATCTTTACCACTAGTAGTGTCTGCCAGCGCGGTTTTCCAGGCCAAGATATACAGGCCTCTTGTTCACTCAGTTGCTACGCAGTAAACAGTCCCATCATCACCCAGTGCCTTATACTGCGCAAGAAAGACCGTGCGACTATAACAGTCTTCTGAAATGTATTTCTATGACATCCTGCCACCTGCTGATGTCATCTGTTAATTCTCTATCACATCTTGAATTAATATACGGTGAGGCCTTCCTGATCTCCGCCTCCACGGTACATTTCCTTTGTTGACTTCTTGTCCTTGACTTGAGGAAGTAAATTACAAGGACCTCAGAAGCCGGAGTGGGTTCGCCTGATGGCGAAGAACACTGGTAATAGGGAAAGCTAATCCACATGCCAAATTCAGTTCAGTGCTAATAGAAGCAGCGTGTTTGGATTAGTCTTGAGTTCAAAGCGGGCAAAAGCAAAACAAATCAAAACAACAACAATAAACAACAACAATAAACAACCCCCCTCCCCAATCCACAATGGATTGTCTGCCCAAGGTATACGGGTGTGCAGGGTAATGAATTGGCTAATGAATTATCTGGCCCTGCTGCCCCACCCGATGGAGAGCTACGTTATGATAAAGATGATATGATGTAGTCTTGACAGTCTTATGTCATGGTATGGATGGAAGTCAACACATGACACGATCCATGCCGTCGGAGATGGCAATTTGAGGAGTAGCATGATCACCCACGTCAGTTGGCAAGGCACTTGATTATGATGTGTTGAAGGTTTTTGGAATCGGGTGGAGAATGCAGCTGAACAAACGGAGTATCCATATCTGGAAAGACTGACTCAGAAGGGAGTTAGTAGAGAGTGCGTATGATACCCAAAATGCATAGGGAATAACCAGGTAATCAAAGTGCGACTGAAATAAACAGAACGAAACTATTTTCAGTGGCTTTTGAAAAGAGGGATGGAAAATGTGTGAAAATGCCTCGAGTGCAGTGATGTCGAATCAGTTCTCTCCCCCCCCCCCCACCCTCCAATCAAAGTTGTGTGAGTGTTACATTACATATGTATAGACGGTGTAAGACAATGAGGTCACGACAGACATCGATTTTACTGTTTTCAAACAGGGTTATCAACTGTTATCGTTGCGATTGCAATTAGAGCCTACAACACCTAACCAGCAAATAAATTCAAGTAACATTTGTGGGAATACGCATCTATCCTTTGGCATCAGGCGAATGTGAGTTATAGACCACTTCTCAGTTTCTTAGTCGAGACAATCAAGGCTTTTGAACCTAAATGTGACAGAATTATTATCAGAATACGTGAGCTAAGAAGAAAATATTAACATTCTACGTTTCAATATGGAAGATGACTGGTTCTTAAACGCCACAATGTCAAATAAAATGCAGTTCCATAGCATAGCAAACACCCCCCCCCCCTCGCCGAACACCGCAAGGAACTATATAGGCAGTAAATGACAGACAGTACACGTCACACCGGTTTGGAGAGAAGAGTGATTGATGGCGTGGTTCCTGGTGCAGGTTGACCAGCATGAAACCGGAACATCGGCAAGGAAATGAGGTTATTTTCTTTGAATTGTAGTTTGAGAGACATTCTACAAAGAGCCGCTACATGATTGTCGCGTATGCATCTGTGCTAGTGTCTATATGTATAACTTAAACGTTATTGAGTTGAGTTGAGCCAAGAAAGGGCAACATTGCACTCAGAAATTCCTATACGCGCTCCGTCACCTCGTTCAACAGCCAGAAAAGAGTTATGCTGCTAATGGTTCCAACTGTCATCAGATTGAAAGTTCTCCTGATCGTCCCTCTAAGGTTTGAGATTCGTCCAGAAGAACCTCCGCCATATAATTATCCTCACATAAGGGTTCTGAGTCTGTTCTACCGCTTTCTCCACCTGGTCCCACGGACGCCCGATCACCTCTCCCTTGTCCATAGATAATCTACCACCGAGAAGTGCATTCTCTGCCAGTTGTTCATTAGCTATAACGCTGTTTTTTAATTTTGCGTTGTGTCATTGAATTGTATATTTATCTGACTGGTGATGAATTACAGAGCTTGTTCATAAAAAGTCGAAATGGCACATCGTTAAAATCCTCTAGATGTTCTTACACAATTAATCTTTTGGATTTTCTAACGTTAAAGCCATTCCTTCTTTCACGCAGTGATATCTTGTTTGTGCATTAAAAGAACACATATTAATTTTTTTTTTAAACAGCTGCTTTCACCGTTTTTATTTTGCGTCGAGAGCAACCCTCACCCCACGCTCTGTCGACGGGGGAAAAATCGCGCCTTCTATGTCCGTCTGCTCATTACACAAATGAACCAGAAATGAGATATACGCAGTAAGGAAAAAAAGATTCATAGGCTTAAAATAAAAATACACATGCTGAAGACATTTTTTAAACAATCCCTTTCTGATCCCTAATCTTAAAAACAAATCCAACCCCAGCATCAAAAGAAGTCAGTTTCCAACATTTTGTGGCTTCCAAAGTCGAGCCAGCTGGAGAGAGGCAGAAATAGGAATTCTCACAAGTTAATGTACTGGACTCAAATGCATTTTGAATATCTGACGGCCTGGATGAGGGATGGCTTCCTATGTTATGTCTTGTTTGGCATGTGAACTATTTTTGTAGACATCCAAAAGTGCGAGTCGTAAATTTGGTCGTAGCTTTTTTAAAGAAAATTGAAATTGGGAATCCATGTAAATGCGACCATGGTGGTAAATAAAATTAATTGCATGTCCTTTACAGGGCATCTCAAACAGCTTCAGCATTTTTATTTCCTTGTTGTTAATAATTTTCAAGGGACTTTTATGTTCAGAAGTTTCCAATGCACCGGTCAGTTCAACAACTGTATTGATTTCCAGTTAAAAAGTTAATGGTAAATTAATTTTTGTTGCATATCTTTTTTACAGGACATCCCAGTCAACACCAGCATTTCTGCCGCAGTGATCTCTTGGCAATTTTACAGTCAGTAGTTTGAAATTGCTTTTTGATCGACAGGCACCGATACCAACGCAACACCAACGCAACGCGGTCTGCTGCCAAATGGCGCGGAGCTGTGTTTCGAACGCGGATATTCGGGCTTACGAACCGCGCCCGTAAGCCTTCCGCCACGGAGTCCGGTAATGGCAAACTACTGAACGTAAAATATTGCCAAGTAATTCACAAACAGCCAATTGAGGCTGGGGTTTATTGCTACGTCCTGCAACAGACGTGAACATTTTAATGCTTTCTTTTTAGACGGCCGTCTTACACACCATCGTGAAGGCGACATCCAAAGCTATCTGTTTACAAATTGCTGACAACTGACTTCGAGAAATTATGTTGGGATTGAGAAAGTTCGTTCACTACCCCTGGGTCACATTCGCCGAAGCTTATGAATGATGAGTATGGTATCTTGTCCCGCTCTCTGTCATGTGCTGTGCAATAAAGACAGCGGTCATTCTTCAAACTGGACGCAGAGGTGATTCCAAGGCACAGGGGCCAGGATCTATACTAGCCAAGACCTACTAACACGTCCTAGTCGTGCGTCCTGGCAACAGGTCCCTTCGGGGTCCTGGCTAACGTAGTAGGATCGCTGATTCTTCCGAAGTCGGAGAGTATCTGCCTGCAGTGGCGAGGAACCACCAGTCTGCACATTAATAAGCCAGACACTGGGCAATGGATACTCACGCAAACCTCAGTCCGGTATGACATCACACTGATTTTGGACAACAGGATGTCTTCATCCGACATACAGGACTTCATGCTGGAGTTCACAGCCAGCGAATGCAAGCAAGCAAGCAACATTCTTCAAACAATTAACCTCAAAATGGCTACTTGACCGTTATACCATCCTAACATAAATACCCAACCACTTTACGTACATTACAGTAACATCTTCTTGATTAAATATAACAACTCAGCATGGCGGAGTGGACAACAGCGTTCACTCTTAAACTTCCGGTTTGCTGATGCCTAGGTAGCGGATTCACCTCCTTGATGGGTCAGTTGGACTGAGATGTGATTTCTCGTCTTTGAATTGGGGATGCAAATTACAAATACCTCAGGAGTCAAAGGGGGTTCGCTGATGGCGAAGGACACGGGTAATATAGAAAGCTAATCCGCACGAAACATTCAGTCCAATATGCTAGAAGTAGTATCACGTGAGCCGGCTTCCTGGCCTAGAGGTTAGTGACGTTTCTCCGTAATCTCGTATACTCTCGTAAGTAACATGACGACGGTGAAAATCAGCAGTGGTTCGAATCGCGTCGGTAACTTACTGGGTATGTGAGCCGGCCGCTCAGAAAGCAATGGCAAACTACTGAGCGTAATCTTGCCAAGAAATCAACAATCAGCTGAAAGATGCTGATGTTGACAGCAATGTCCTGTAAAGGATATGCGAACAATTTTTTTTTTAGTATCACGTGAATGGATTACGCTTGAGTTCAAAGCGAGCAAACGAAGAAAAAAAACACATAACAGTCACATATTTGACCACGTATAGTTCTCTGCTAACTTCATTAATTTATACCTTTATAAGCATTATCAAGTTGGTAAATTTATCTAAAAATACCTCAGGAGAAATAGCAACATCAGTTAGAAGATGCGTGACATAGATTAAGAAGCTGTATATAAGAAAATGATAAGCATCCTAAGTTATTAAGTCAC